>CM021110.1:48301310-48387222 GCA_007115665.2 Sequoiadendron giganteum
GATCGAAGATCAAACAGAGGCACTTCAGCCTGCAAAAATGATCAAAACTCCAAAAGGGAAGCCTAAGAAAGTCAAAAGCAAATGTTGACTTGAGTTAACAAATTTTGGAGGCAAAAAGAGGCCAAACACTCCACAATCAGTGAAAATCACCTTTTGAACTCCAAATCAGGCTCAATCATGAGTTGGATGCCCAATTGATGCTTGCAACTCCAAATTGACATATCAAAGCATCTAGGCATCCATTATTCATTATTTCTTTGCAGGTTGAGGAGCTCAAGAACGGATATTTTTTCTTCTCCAACATTTTTGAAGATCTGACAGAGGGGTTTTCACCGTTCTTCATATTTTTGAAGATCTGTTGCACAGAGGGACTTTTTATCAGAGTTTGCATCAAAAGGCATAATTCTTCCAAAGTGGCAATTTATAACTTCCAATCCATCTTTTGTCTACTTCCTCTATTTCTATCTATATTTCTTTGCATGTCACAAGAAACGACAGATAATCACAGATCTGGCCAACTGGGTATGATCAGCACAGCTTTTTCAACAAAACCCACATGTTGGATTTTTCCAGAAAAAGTAGCCCAATTGCCCCTATTTTTTAGGGTTTCCGGAAAAATTCATAATTTTGAAAATCAAAAAAACTGGGTTTGTTCAGCTCCGAAGCACGAACAAAACCCATGTGTTGGATTTTTTCGAGAAAAATCACTTTTTGGTGCCTCACTGCCTCTGCCACCGAAGGGCTCTTGCATGTCATAGAAAAACACGTTTTTTCGAATTTCTGACGATATGGTTTGTTTAGAGAATTATTCTCAACAAAACCCATGTCTCAAAATTTTTCGTAAATATTACCCCCGGCGAGGCTATTTTTAGCAATTCCAGAAAAAGTTGTCCGAACAGCATCGTGTGCACAGTCAATCTTCAAGGTTTACAGAACGCAGTTCTCCCAAGACAAATACAGGACCAAAATGGTCTTACTCCATGATTTTATGAAAACGACTGGCACCGATCTGCGTCGGGCACACCCAGAGGTCAATCTAGCCAGATTGACAAGCATAGAAACAAGTCCACAAGTTCCATAATGGTTTCACCTCGTATATCTGATCGCCTTCCAAGGCCAGTTTAGAGGATTGTAACCGTTGGAATTTTACACATGCAGCAAGTTCATGTGCATTTCTCACGGTTGGAGTGATCGTGGTCAAGCTTCGCGGTTTCATCACACGACATTCTTCCATTGAGAAAGATCAAGGAAAACGTCCAAGCTGCAAAAGAACGCGGAAGGTAGTCATTCCCAACACAGAGCCGCCATCGGTTAATACTACACTACCTTCCACGTCAAAGTGGAAACATAGACAAAAAGAAAAGGAGTAACCCTCCTAAGGGAAGCAGAATGAAGGAGATACATACATCAAGTTGCTGACAAGCGGTAAGCTGACGATTGACAGACATGTAATGGTCTCCGTATGAAGAAGTCAACGAATGAACAAAAGCACCGTTGACCAATGGTGATGAGGTGTCAAACACCTCAAGAAGGACGTCCTACCCTTCAAAGTAGCAATAAATATGACTGAAGTCAACTTGATGCCCCTTTCCGAAGTTGACTCCAGATCTCCACAGATCATGCATGTCAGATCCCACTGATCTAGGATGTCTAATTGACTCCCACGATTTGTGGATCTTAGATCTCCTTTAAAGGTGGATGTCTATTTTGGAGACACATTTGTAACATAAGTTCACTTTTAGTTAGGTGTCAGTCAACTGAGGTAGACTTCCAGTTTGACTTTTGTTTAGTTTCAGTTAACTGAAGTAGATTTCCAGTTAACTATTTGCTCACCTACATTTAGACATAGAATAATATCTTGCTGATTGGCAAGAACTGTTTGTTAACTCAAGGAGATTTTAGGGTTGCCTACTCCTTTGAGTTCCTATAAATAAGAGCCTTAGGTTCTTTATTTGTTTTAACCTTTATTTGCTAGCAAAATTGCTGCGCCACTGTTGCCAGAGTTCGCTTGTTTATATCTGTTCACTCTTGGATGAGAGTTCGTTGGTTGATCGCAATTGTGCATGATTTCGTGCCTTTGCTGTCCCGACCTTTGTAATTCTTTGACGAACCTTGAAGAAATAAATCAGATGGTGCAAGCTTGATTGATCTAATTATTTGAGTTATTCAAAGTCTTGTTTTTAAATAGTGCATTGTTTCAATCTCCTCCTTGGACAGGTGTCGTCGCCTCCTTGGATATTTTGTCATCGATCATTATTGTTTGATGTTGTTTAATGATCTCTTTTGCAGCTTAGACTTTGGACAGGTGTCGTCACCTCCTCGGGAATCCTGTTAGAAAGGCCATCGTTCCTTGGTGTTTCCAGTGAGCTGCTTCCAAGCCTATACCTCGGATAGGGGTTCCTCCTCCTTGGCAAGTCTCAGATCCAGTTTACCGTAACGAGTGTTTGCTTGTATCGAGCCCTATCTTGGTATATATCCGAAGGTTCAGAGCCTCGACCATATTCCATTGAGGCGGAGGATTCAAGTGATCCAACCATACCATTTCGCTCCTACGCCCTCATGCTCTGTTTATCTTGAGGAGGTAGGATAGTCTAGAAGCTTAGTTAGTCGTAGTTAAGATCTGCGGAAACCAGAGAAAAAGCTTAGCTATGGCGCATTGGTTTATGCACCCTTGTGTCCTACCGCTGAGTAAAAAAGATAGGAAATCTTAGTACACCCTTTTTTTTACAGTATAAAATCAGCAAAGAGAGATCTTCCTCTCTATAATCCGAAGAGCATGTACTAACACACTTGCAATAGCTGTCCGTTTCCAATAAGCACTCCAGAGGTGCTAATTGAAACGCCAACAGTTTTCTGGCGCCCACCGTGGGGCAACGAGGCATAAAACTTCAAGAAAAGCTTAACGCTTTAATGACACGAAATGGGCATCTGGCGTCCTTGGGCACCAGTTGAACAACCTGATCTTGCTCCAGCAACTCTCCAACCAGATCTTACATTCATTGAAGGAGAGCAGACGGACATCATCAGTAGCTTGCGTACTTTCATCTTTGAAAAGAATACATCACTAGCTCAGTGGAGAGCCGCAGCTATTACTCTGGACGAGGAAGAAAGAAAGGCTGACCTTGCAGCTGAGAGACCAGTGTTACCACCACCCGCGTGGCAGTAAGCATCCTGGCTCACCAAGTATACATACGAAGGAGAAATAATCCTCGACTTCAAGAAGACATCGGAGAAGCATCCGACGTGGAGAAAATCTTTGAAGAGGTTCGGGAATGATCCTCTAACATCCAATTGCATGATCCATACAAGAAGCAATGGATGGTAATAATAATAATGTTGGCGAGAGGCGTCGACCTTCATTACCTTGGGGTAATAACATTGGACCCTTGGCTTTTCAGGTAAATCATGAGTTGCCTAAAGGGTCAAGGAAGCACTTTCCCCAATTTCACGGTGATGGGAGTCAACACCCAGATGAACATTTTGCTGCATTCACAACGGCTTGCGCCATTTTGCATGTGCCACATGAAGACATCGCAGTACGTCTCTTTGTGGAGACTCTTGTTGGGAATGCTGCGGATTGGTTCAGTCACCTGAAGCCAGGCATTATTACAAGTTGGGCATCTATGAGTGAGAAGTTTTTGGCAAGATTCAAGCCCGCTGAAGATAATCATTTGTTGTTCGCCCAGCTTACAAATTTGAAGATGGAGCACAACGAGCACATGAGAGAGTTTGTGGCAAGATTTGATCGTCTTGTTGCAAAACTTTCATTTACATTCGATCTATCATTGGAGATTCTGATAAGCTGTTTCATAAATGCTCTTCCATCAGAGATAGCCTTCTTCCTGAAGATGGCAAAAGGAACAAAGTTGAAGAGTGTGCAAGAACACGCCATCGAGTTGGAGTATAATATGATCACTTCCGGCTTGATGAAAGCAGATTCTATCAAATCTCCAGTTCAGCAATCGTACCAGCCAAAGAGAGACAATCTTCAGCCACGGTTGCCAACACCTCCATCAAGACCAATGATTGAAGCTGCACACAGTGCAGTATTTTGTTGTTTCCATGACACTGATGCACATACCGGATTCACATGTCCTGAGAATTTGAGAATGACCCAAATCATGGGATATGTTGAAGCTGCTCCCAGTTCTAGTTTTGTACCAACAAGTTCGAACGTTGTCTTACCACAAACGGACAACTTCGATGGCGACTCCGCAACGGGATATTTTGAACCCGTTATTAATCAAGAAGAAGAAGACTACCGTCACTTTTCTCTTGCAGTGAATCACGAAAAATTTTCAACGCCTGTGTCTACAAGTGTTCAACACTTCAAAGCACAAAAAGAAGAGGAAGAAAGACGAAGATCAAACGAAAAGGGTGAAGAGGTGCTTTCCACTTCCAATCCCAGGTCCTCACAGAAGAACGCTATGCAAGTTGCTCAAGATCCTTCTTCAGCAAATTTTGACATCATAGCTTCCATGATGAAGACCAAGGTACAAATCTCTCAACTGGAATATCTTCAGGATCATCCAGAACAACTAGATCAGATTCTCAAAGTTCTAAAGAAGCAGGCTATGCTCGAATCATTTGTTCCAGCAGGAGCAAAACCTGAAACGAATCCCGGTAATTTTGTGACTTTGCCAAAGATAGAAACTGAAGATCAGAACATTGCATGTTCCAAAAAGATATTGACAGAGGACGCAAGGTCATGGACAACACTGTTCGATGGAGGTTGTTCAATTACAGTTTCAGAAATAGGGGAAGTGATCATCTCTCCTAAAGGACAGTTGCACCCATCTGTGCAATTAGAATTCACTGAAGCTGAGAAAGAGGTGCTTTTATTAGGCCTCAAAGATGCCGAAGACATGGGAATCAAACTCCTGTGTGTTAAAGGCGATCTAGAGCTGATCGATGAGCCGGTCAAAGGATATTTTCAGATCAGCAAAGATCACCTACGGCATTATAAAAATCGAGTTTGGAACTCAATTGATTGGTTTGAAGAGTTCAACATCCCGGAGATGAATGACAATAGAACTAATGTCTCAGGGGTATCAACTTTCCCATTTGCATCGTATTCTGACTTCTGTCAAAGTACTTTTGCGTGGATATACAAATACCTGAGAATCTTCATTCCAGAGGGATTGTCTCCTACAATTCCCATCAGAAGAGAAGTAAAGCCTTTCAGGCAGAAGCAACATCGATGGGAGGCTCTTCACGCTGCCATGAAACAGGCAATACTTGAAACATTTCGTCCCTTCGGGGATGGGGTGAGTTCTTTGTAAAATAAATTTCTATTGCTTTAACGTTATGTAGTTATGTATTTCCCCATTCCGTAAAGTATTGTCGTGTATTAGGTGATTTCTTAGGAAGTCTTGTTTTAGGTGAATAAATAGGTGAGCCCCAATAATACCATGAACTTCAAGTTCTTATGTGAAATAGGAAATAAGTCCTGACTTCATTGCCCAACTAATAAAAGTACTGGTCTACGAAACATGAGATTCTCGGTTCTCCTATGCCGTAGGTATCCGACATGGTCACCAGACGGAGCCTATGTTGTACCCAAAATGAAATTTTTGGCATTCTGCTTAAATTGAGCTAAACAATGTAAAAATGCCATCGAAAGTATGTTTTAGGTCAAAACAAACATGAAGTCTTTGTGGGTTTCTGTCAAGGAACCTATGGTTAAAATTTTGAAACAATGAAAATTAGGGTTTTATGCCCCTATTTTTAAGGAAACCCTTAAAAATAGGACCTTCCCGGAAATGAATGAAAATAATTCTGATAGGGTTAATTGCCTTCACGATCACACTGATCAAGTCAAAATCATCAAAAAATATGTTATACTCTGGTGGGTCTATTTCTATTTTTCAGGAACAAAGTTAGGAGCTTCGCAGCCATTAATAGCAGATTGGCCAGTACCAGGTGCTGAAAGCTAAACCTCAAAAGCTTCAACGGAGAAGCCATGGCGGAAAAGGATGAAAATGATGCCGTTCAACGAAGGAGATTCTCAAAACGGAAAAGGCCAAAATTTGGCTAAGTCTGGAAGGTGCATGTTTTGTCTACCAAGGCAAAACACAGTCTACAATGGCTAAAAGCGCCCCTCTTGAAGAAAGGCGCCCTTGGATCTCAAAGGGAAAATCAAATCATTTGGCACCTCCAACTCAGTCATCCTCTTCACTTTCATGCTAGCTCGACAACGAAACAATCAGCAAGATCGTCTGATTCAGGGATCATTGACCAACCGTCAGCAAAGTATGGAGGATTCATTGACGACCGAGATGCCAAATCAAAGAGCTTCAAGGTAAAAGCGCCCCTGCTAGCCAGGGGCCCCCCTCAGTTACAGGCACCAGATAAATCCATAAGCAGCAACTCTATACATGATATCTTTCCAGCTTCCTCCCAGCTACGTGATCAATCTGACAGCAGGTTCACAGGACACGCAAAACGATCACACGCTGAGGTCAAGCAGAAAAAGCCAGAATTGAAGAACTGGAAAGACAAGCCAGAAATTGGCTAAGGCATGGTTAAAAGCGCCCCTCTTGAAGAAAGGCGCCCTTTCTTGAAGGCATCCAGATTCAGTCAGAATCTTTACTACCTCCCAGGATGATCTTCTCAGCTATGACCAGTCTCGCCAGTGAAACCATCAGCAAGAACTTCTGACAAATCAGTCATCTGATAGAGTAGGTCAAAGGCAAGCAGTTCACAGCATAAGTAAAACCAGTCAAAAGCTAAAAGCGCCCTTGCTGGACAGGGGCGCCCTTTAGTTTGAAAGACATAAACTCATTGTCATCAACTGAGAAGTCAGTCATCCAGTGCAGGACTGAGCTGGCTACCCGATGCATCATCAAGCAGAGTCATCCGACTCATCCATCAACGGGAACGTCAGATCAAAGCACAGAGGGTCTGAAAAGGCCAAAACGAAGAATAGTCAATGAAAATTGACTAAGGCACAGCCAAAAGCGCCCCTCTTGAAGAAAGGCGCCCCTCATTCTGGAGGTCCAAACTCAGTTTTCTGAGTTAATCTCTCCCAGGCATATCTCATCAAGCTGATCCCATCTCAACAACGGATCCGTCAGCAATTGCCGAAGATCAACTGAGTAGCCAGGATCGAAGATCAAACAGAGGCACTTCAACCTGCAAAAATGATCAAAACTCCAAAAAGGAAGCCTAAGAAAGTCAAAAGCAAATGTTGACTTGAGTTAACAAATTTTGGAGACAAAAAGAGGCCAAACACTCCACAATCAGTGGAAATCACCTTTTTGAACTCCAAATCAGGCTCAATCATGAGTTGGATGCCCAATTGATGCTTGCAACTCCAAATTGACATATCAAAGCATCTAGGCATCCATTATTCATTATTTCTTTGCAGGTTGAGGAGCTCAAGAACGAATATTTTTCTTCTCCAACATTTTTGAAGATCTGACAGAGGGGTTTTCACCGTTCTTCATATTTTTGAAGATCTGTTGCACAGAGGGACTATTTATCAGAGTTTGCATCAAAAGGCATAATTCTTCCAAAGTGGCAATTTATAACTTCCAATCCATCTTCTGTCTACTTCCTCTATTTTTGTCTATATTTCTTTGCATGTCACAGGAAACGACAGATAATCACAGATCTGGCCAACTGGGTATGATCAGCACAACTTTTTCAACAAAACCCACATGTTGGATTTTTCCAGAAAAAGTAGCCCTGCTGCCCCTATTTTTTAGGGTTTCCGGAAAAAGTCATAATTTTGAAAATCAAACAAACTGGGTTTGTTCAGCTCCGAAGCACGAACAAAACCCATGTGTTGGATTTTTTCGAGAAAAATCACTTTCTGGTGCCTCACTGCCTCTGCCACCGAAGGGCTCTTGCATGTCATAGAAAAACACGTTTTTTCGAATTTCTGACGATCTGGGTTTGTTTAGAGAATTATTCTCAACAAAACCCATGTCTCAGAATATTTCGTAAAAATTACCCCCGGCAAGGCTATTTTTAGCAGTTCCAGAAAAAGTTGTCCGAGCAGCATCGTGTGCACAGTCAATCTTCAAGGTTTTCAGAACGCAGTTCTCCCAAGACGAATACAAGACCAAAATGGTCTTACTCCATGATTTTCTGAAAACGGCTGGCACCGATCTGCGTCAGGCACACCCAGAGGTCAATCTAGCCAGATTGACAAGCATAGAAACAAGTCCACAGGTTCCATAATGGTTTCACCTCGTATATCTGATCGCCTTCCAAGGCCAGTTTAGAGGATTGTAACCGTTGGAATTTTACACATGCAGCAAGTTCATGTGCATTTCTCACGGTTGGAATGATCGTGGTCAAACTTCGCAGTTTCATCATCAAGCTTCGCGGTTTCATCATACAACACTCTTCCATTGAGAAAGATCAAGGAAAACGTCAAGCTGCAAAAGAACGCGGAAGGTAGTCATTCCCAACACAGAGCCGCCATCGGTTAATACTACACTACCTTCCACGTCAAAGTGGAAACATAGACAAAAAGAAAAGGAGTAACCCTCCTAAGGGAAGCAGAATGAAGGAGATACATACATCAAGTTGTTGACAAGCGGTAAGCTGACGATTGACAGACATGTAACGGTCTCCGTATGAAGAAGTCAACGAATGAACAAAAGCACCGTTGACCAATGGTGATGAGGTGTCAAACACCTCAAGAAGGACGTCCTACCCTCCAAAGTAGCAATAAATATGACTGAAGTCAACTTGATGCCCCTTTCCAAGTTGACTCCAGATCTCCACAGATCATGCATGTTAGATCCCACTAATCTAGGATGTCTAATTGACTCCCACGATTTGTGGATCTCAGATCTCCTCAAAAGGTGGATGTCTATTTGGAGACACATTTGTAACATAAGTTCACTTTTAGTTAGGTGTCAGTCAACTGAGGTAGACTTCCAGTTTGACTTTTGTTTAGTTTCAGTTAACTGAAGTAGATTTCCAGTTAACTGTTTGCTCACCTACTTTTAGACATAGAATAATATCTTGCTGATTGGCAAGAACTGTTTGTTAACTCAAGGAGATTTTAGGGTTGCCTACTCCTTTGAGTTTCTATAAATAAGAGCCTTAGGTTCTTTATTTGTTTAACCTTTATTTGCTAGCAAAATTGCTGCGCCACTGTTGCCAGAGTTCGCTTGTTTATATCTGTTCACTCTTGGATGAGAGTTCGTTGGTTGATCGCAATTGTGCATGATTTCGTGCCTTTGCTGTCCCGACCTTTGTAATTCTTTGAAGAACCTTGAAGAAATAAATCAGATGGTGCAAGCTTGATTGATCTAATTATTTGAGTTATTCAAAGTCTTGTTTTTAAATAGTGCATTGTTTCAATCTCCTCCTTGGACAGGTGTCGTCGCCTCCTTGGATATTTTGTCATCGATCATTATCGTTTGATGTTGTTTAATGATCTCTCTTGCAGCCTAGACTTTGGACAGGTGTCGTCACCTCCTCGGGAATCCTGTTAGAAAGGCCATCGTTCCTTGTTGTTTCCAGTGAGCTGCTTCCAAGCCTATACCTCGGATAGGGGTTCCTCCTCCTTGGCAAGTCTCAGAGCCAGTTTACCGTAACGAGTGTTTGCTTGTATCGAGCCCTATCTTGGTATATATCCGAAGGTTCAGAGCCTCGGCCATATTCCATTGAGGCGGAGGATTCAAGTGATCCAACCATACCATTTCGCTCCTACGCCCTCATGCTCTGTTTATCTTGAGGAGGTAGGATAGTTTAGAAGCTTAGTTAGTCGTAGTTAAGATCTGCGGAAACCAGAGAAAAAGCTTAGCTACGGCGCATTGGTTTATGCACCCTTGTGTCCTAGCTGAGTAAAAAAGATAGGAAATCTTAGTACACCCCTTTTTTACAATAGAAAATCAGCAAAGAGAGATCTTCCTCTCTATAATCGAAGAGCATGTACTAACACACTTGCAATAGCTGTCCGTTTCCAATAAGCACTCGAGGTGCTAATTGAAACGCCAACACAACTTCTTGGAGGATTTGATTGCTCGTGATCAAGGCCAGTGAACTACTACTCATGGACATCCCACCTTTCCAAGATAGACATTAGATACAACAGTTAATTTGATGCCTCTTTCCAAGTTAACTCGCTGTCCCACCTATTGAGTATGTCTATTTTGGAGTCACCTATGTACGTTTGGAGTAGGATTTCAGTTAATTGATGTTGGTTATCAGTTGACTCTCATATCAAATAAGACTTGTGTATTGCATAGTCCAATTAGTTTAGTTTAGAATTAGTTAACTGAGGTAGTTTTTCAGTTAACTGTTAAGTTGCATACATTTAGACTTAATAATAAATCTTGCATGCTTGCAAGGACTGATGTTAACTCAAGGATATTTTAGGGTTCCCTACTCCTTAAAGCTCTATAAATAAGAGCACTCTTGCTCATTTTTATTTTAAATTTTGCTATGATAACAAATTGTTGCACCCACCTTGCCATGCAATATTGCTATTTTGTATTGGTTCACTTTGTTAATATAAAGCTGTTTTGATCATTTATTGTGCTTTAGTTACTTCATACATTTTGTTGTCCCAGATTTATTTGTTTCTAATAATCTTTCTTTCATATCTACACCTCGGATAGGTGTTCCACCTCCTTGGGAATTTAGAAATAGAGATTATCGTTTGTGTTAGGGTTAGAAGACAGATATCTAAGTTAAATGCAGATTTGAACAATAAAAGAGAGAAATAAAACACACAAAAAATTATAGCAGAATCAAGACAACACAGAGAATTTAACGTGGTTCACCCCATAGTTGAAAAACTCGCCAATTACAAAAACTCGCCAAGCCCAGAAAATACAGTACGGAAAAAACTCGGCAAAAATTCGGAAAAAACTCGACAACTTAAAAAATTGCTTAATCTTCATTAAAAACACTTTTTTTTTTGGAAAATTCAATGATAAGATGCATCCAATGAGTCAATAATATGAGTACATAGAAGAAACAAGCTGAGTCTAGTTATATTTGATTGATTTGAAAGAAAATTAGATACAAAATCGCATCATTTTCAAAAATCTATTGTTCTAAAAATTCATCAATGATATGTTCTTGTTAACCTATAGGAATAAGATTTGTAGATGCATGTGACAATGGTGGTGAAAGATCAATATATTCTAAGTTGCATTCTTTATGTAGAGGGGGTATAAAAATATCACTTTTTGTCGGCGTGATTCCTGCACCAAGCTCTTCTTTTGTTTTTAAATTTGAAAGCGGAGGTCTGGGGGTGGCAGCCCCTAGTGGGGTCAAGGGGCAACGCCCCTTGCAAGGTCCTGGGGCAGTGCAAATCTACCTAAATCTACCTACAAATTCTAACAATGCATCTATATGATTTAAACATCGCAAATTAGGACTAATCATCAGGCAAGGCTAGCAATTGCGCGAGCTTTAACTCACTGTATTTTCCAGCCTTTAACACCTTTCCCCGGCAACGGCGCGAGTTTTTCCAAAACACTCGCCGTACTTTCTGGAAAAACTCGTCAAAAGTACGGCGATTTTTTTTGGCGTACAATTGCCTCAAAAGCTCACCGTCCAAAAAACTCGCGAGTTTTCTTTAACTCGCCGAATTTTTGGCGATTCTTGCTACTATGGTTCACCCAATCTGGGCTACATCCACAAAACCGCAGCCATCCAATGATTTTATTATCTAGTGCAAAACACATTACAATATTGCGAATAATGCCATGCTACAACTCCCCATCCCAACCGCTTATAACAAGCTTTTAGAAGCTTCCAGAAATTAGGGTTTACAAAGTCGGTTTTTTTTTTTCTTTTTCGGGGACCCCGGCGAGGATACATGAAGAGTATACAGTACTAAAGAGTGTACAGTATAGCATGATCAGTTGCCACATACCAATAGTTTGATGTTGTTTTTAATAGTTTTTCTTTCATAGCTACACCTCGGATAGGTGTTCCACCTCCTTGGGAATCTTGAGATAGAGTTTATTTTCAATCATTCCCTTGCTCCTATTTCCTCTTGCTCTGTTTTTCTAGAGGAAATAGGATAGTTTTAGCATTAGCTTAGTTGTAGTTAAGATTTCCAAAACCAGAGAAAACCTTAGCTGCAATGTATATATTTTTATAACCTTGTGCCTCTACCAACTGAGTCAAAAAGATAGGAATTTAGAATACTTTACTTTTTATGCATATTAGCAAAAAAGGGAGCTTCCCCTCCTAATATGAAGAGCAGTTAATTCTATGCATAGCTGTTCATTGCCAATACACATTCCAGAGGTGTGAATTGTAACGCCAACAAACTCGAAATTCTAGCAACACAACACCCCACTCCAAACTTTGCAAATCTCTTATGGATGTGATGAGTATCCCTCATAGGTGTCGAAAACTGTGTAACAACTCCTAGGTTGCTGATATGGGATAGATCAATAGCCTCGAGATTGGAAATCCAACCTATGGGAATGCATACCAAACAGTGTTACAAGACTCGCCCAAACTCGACGAGTACTCACAAGTCTCAAGGCGGGTGACGCTGGGTGAGTCCCAGAGACTCGGCTGCCCCTTGACCCCGCTGGGGGCGTTGCCCCCAGACCCTCGCGAGGGGCACTGCCCCTTGACCCCGTTGGGGTGTTTCCCCCAAACCCTCATCAAACTATAGGTCTAAGCATGTTATAGGCCAATGATGAATCATGATCATAAAACCTACAAAATACATATCCCCTGTTGCAAATATTTGCTTCTTTCACAGTCAAAGCCATAATCAAGGATTATCTTGTTCCATACATTAGACAACAAAACATGCAGTCTTGAAGGCTACAATAAAATTTTAATAATAAATTCCTCACTTGAACATGCATACCAATCATTGAGACACAAGCAAATATCATGGCTACATCATCATCTAGGACCTATCTTAGACACTAGCACATGACTTGTCGTGATGTTGGGATGAGTAATCCAAGCTCTTCTGAGCCATAGAATTATATTTTTAGTTTTGATTTTTTGTTTTGATGCCATGGATTTCATATTCCATGAGTTTTGTATACATTTGACAATATTTATATATCTGAATGTGTTATTTCCTTCAGCTACAACTTGCGTTTATACTTATGTGATTGATGTATGTTTGTGTATGGGATCATAGTAATTTCTATTTGATGATGTTATTGTGTCTTTAAGGTTTATTTATTAAAGGGTGCATGAAACAAGTTCTAAATCCTTAAAAATCTCTGAATTTCTTGTGTTTTTCTATTTGCCGAGTCTTTGTCGAGTCTTGGGCGAGTTTGGGCTCCGAGTCCGAGTCCGAGTCAAAAATTGGCTTGCCGAGTCCGAGGCGAGTCCGAGTCTTGTAACACTGATACCAAACTGTCAGGATCATAGGGTGCCAGAGTACCAACCCTATGCCACTCTCCAATGCTCAGGAGATGATTCCACTCATGCGTAATCTTGATGGATGAAAGCCTGATAGTCTAAGTTGTTGATTCCAGTCTTCACTCCCAAATCCCCTCATTGTAATCAATTTTCTTATATGATAAGAGATCCTAATAACTAGTGAGGATCTAGGAGTGGAGATATCAATGATGTTGAGGGATGGTGCCCATTGTAGGGGTTTGCATTTGGAGGCAACACCCCCAACGGGGTTGAGGGGCAGCACCCCTTGTGGGGTTTGGGGGAAACGCCCCTAGTGAGGTCGAGGGGTAGTGCCCCTCGTGGGAGTCTGGGGGCAACGCCTTTGAAACCACATAGAACTTCTTGTCGCACAGCAGTTCACAATTTTATCACTTAAGGGAGAAATTAGGTATTTGACACTTTTTTATGAAAAATATTTTCTCTCCAAGTGCTATGTGACAAAGAGCGAGGTGCATTCATGCATTTATAGGGAAAAATTGTGAGTTTTTTTTCTATTTTTTGTATTTGTTTTGCGTTTTTTGTGTTTCACATTTTTTTATGTATCTGGTGAGTCTTTTGTACAAACTCGCCGAGTTTTCAGAAAAGACTCAGCAAGAAGACTCGGCGAGTTAAGGTCATAAAGACTTGTAGGCAAAAAATCTCACAAGTTTTTCGAGGCTCGCTGAAAATTCAGTGAGTCTACCAACTATGGGATCAACTATATAGTGGTATGTTCTACAAAGAGGTGTTGGACATGACCCTCCAAAAATATCCAAACATGGCAATCCCAAATTAGTTGATCACATAAAGAGCCATAATTAGATACATCATACCATCCAACACGACATTAGAGGATTTGATTCACCACTTTACGGACCCCTTGACCATTGCAATAAAGAAGAGAAGGGAAAAAGCAACAAAAGAAGAGGAGAGGTTAAAGGACTTAGCCATTGGAGAATTGGTTGTTGCAATTACACCTTTGTAGAAGCAAAAGATAGCAGAGGTTCACACCAAAGATCTCTGGTCAAAGCAGAGGCTAGACAAAGTTATGATAGAAAAAACAGAGATTACTCAAATGGTCCAAGAAAAGATCAAGGAAGCCACAACAAAAGCATATTAATAGCTATGGGAGGAAGAAGCAAAATATAAAGAAAATTCTTTAGAGCAAGACCAATTTTCTCAACCTCCGCAATTAGAAACACCTACCTCCTCTGCAACTTCCTCAATGCAGTCCATTAAGGACTTTTTGGTTAAATGGAAGCAACTCCAACTAGTGGCATCTCCGTAGTTCCTTCAACTTCCGCTGGTAGGATCACAAGTGGAAAATGGGAGCATCTCACCCCCACATAAATTCTAACTAGGGGACATCCTACAACAAACAATGAGAAAGGAGATATTGAAACATCATGTGGAGAGCTCCAATCAGTTAGAGGAGATAGTGAAATATATACAAGGCAATTTCCCTCAAATCCAAGGGGACTCATCCCAACCTTTGATGGTACAACTAAAAATTTTGATAGATGAGGTGATCAAGGATACCCAATTACAAAAGAAAACAATAAGGCAATAACTTCAAGCGGAGTATCAAAAAAAAAAAAAATAAGGAAAAAATGTGCTACTGCATACTTTACCATAGAGTCACAAATCAACACTCAAAAGAACACTGGAGGGGATTTCAATGCTCTGTACCAATTTTGTCTACAATCGCCAATGGTGACAGCCATAATTAAGGCTCAAATGGATCAGCTGAAAATCTAGATACTTCAAAAAGCCACAGTCTATGATGCCCTACAAGATATAGATGGCCAATCTAGGGTACAAATAGAAGCATTGCACGCACAATTCCAATAGCTATAGGATCAACAAGACAAGATCTAGAACAGACTCCACCAACTAAGGGAAGTAGTCAGTTTAAGGCTAGGTCATATTACAAGAGTCCTCCAGGAAGCATAACAATTAGCCCAAAAGATACAAATTCCTCAAACACTCCCGAAAGCAGAGAAGCTATTGCTACAGATCCAAGTGCAGACCCAATAGCTACAATTGGCCAAAATACAATGGGACAACACATTCGCAAGAATCAAGGAGATCTACAAGGATATCCTTCCAACACCATAGCATTGATTTGAGGATAAGTCAACATTTTGAAAGGGGGGTTGATGTTGGCTGAAAAGAGCAATAGTGCAGATGCTGCTGAGAAAATTCTACTTCATCTTACTGCAAAGATCTTGTGGACCCTAAGATTGAAAAGATACCATCTAGGCTAGGAATAGAATAGATGGGTCACATTTCATCCTGTAGATATACGTATAAAGGAAGATATGAATAACAGTATAGAGAGAGAAGAGAAGAATGTATGTAGAAAGTTGTATATGAAATTATATGTAATATGTATAAAAAGTTATTTGTAAGAAAGGAAAGAGATATGTAGAGTATAGGGGAAGATATATGAATGTACTCCTTTGATATGATTTATATAATGATTATCGGAATTCTATCTATGTAATGTTATTTGTCATTCTATGAATATATAACTAGTTAATCCTTTGTCTGAATCAACCAGTGTTGCCTTTATATGACTAAGTCCGAGGTATAAACTACAACACTCAGAAAGTACTTGGGGCTCAGAACTCCGCTCTATGTTTCCCTAGTTTTCTTTCTAACAACAATAATTTAAATAATCCAAACCATTTTGCAGAAAACATCTCTAAGGCACCAAAAATTCGAAACTGATCACGCCAAGAAGAAGTTGATGTTGAAGAATGATGTCAAGTGCCAAATGGGCACTTACTAAAAATAGCAGTGTTCTCCAAGAGCTATGGAGAATAATCCAGAAGGCCCAAAACACTACAAGAGCGTCACTGCAAACCTGAAAGCCAATTGAACTCCACACCATCACTGGATGCCAAGAAAACCCTAAATTGAGCTCTCCAAGAATGTTGGAACTCTCCCAGCTCACTTGGAAACCTTAGGAAAACCCCAAAAACTTGTCAACACTCACAAAAAAATATGGCATAAAAATGGGGGCATTACAATATCCTACAATGTGATTTGGTAATCTTAGACATCACGATTGTATTGATTCTTGATATCTTGAACCTCTATAGTATACCAATGAGAAACCCCTTAAACATTCATGTATAAGGATAACCTAGTGGAATAAATATCACAATTAGGATAAATTTGCTACCGATAAAGGCAGTAATACTCAAGATCTATTCATAATGTGACAATTATGTGAAGCCCCAATATGGCTCCAAATGATATTCTACTAATATGATCAAGCATCATGATCCTATTAATTTTTTACATCAATCTCCATTAGAACACATCATGCCTCAACAAGTCCATACAAAATTATTCAAACATAAAAAATCATAACACTATATAAACTTGCTCTAAGCAAAGTCGATACACAAGTTGACTCTGGATGGTTGGCAACACTATATCCATTGGATCAACATCCCCAAATATACATCTAATAATAATATATTCTTAATCTCTTAATATCCTTTATCATTTGGGGAAATCCATTACTTTTTAAATAGTCCAATCATGAAATATGAAATGTTCACTCTTGCTACTTATAACTAAATATTTAAAATTATTGGTGAACAATAAGGTATTAAGAGATGTTATACTTGTTATCACAGAATCTAGCAGCGCTCGATTCGCAGATAAGCCCCCTACGAAACAAGTCCGTTTCCTAGGCCCGTGTGTTTCAAGCACGTAAAACGAGACAATCTTGTTTTACGAGATCTCTGATCTTACCTAGTCCAAGTAGGTGACGATAGGCTCGACTTTCGAGTTTAAAGTTTTTGACTCCTTTCAACCCAGGAGTTAGTCTTTTTTTTTACTTTTTGGTGCTTGGGCGGTGATGTTCACCGCCGTTGCACCTATTTCATGTTTGAACTATTTTTGGTGCTCGAGCGGTGTTTTTCACCGCCGTTGCACCTAATATTTGTTTTTTACACTTTGGTGTTCGAGCGGTGATTTTCACCGCCCGAGTACCTACTCGCTAGTTAAGTTGAGTTTGTCTGCCGAATTTAATGCCCGCAATTTAAGTCGTTTTTTAGGTTATTAACTCAAACATGAGCTATTTTCGCGTGTTTGTATTAAGACTCCTCTCCTCCCATCGCTCCAGTGCTATCACAAGTTGCCTTCCTCAAGATCGAATCTTGGTTTCTACCTCCAGCACGCGGTTTTCGTGTCCACCATAGTAATCTTCGCCTCGTTATCATTTTCGAGGTATGTCCTTTGCGTTTTTCTTTCCTTTCTTTCTGTCAGTATTCTTTCTTTTAGTTTGTCGAATGCTTTCCATTTCTCGTTTGTTTTAGGCGTTATTCTTTCACCTTTCTTTCGATTAATCTGTTCCTTTCTCTTTGCTTTTACCCTCGTGTCGGTTCTATTATCCATAGCTAACCCTGTCGTTTTTGTTCTTTCCAACCCTGCCAATGTCATGGCAAAGAATTTCTTTGCCCTCACACACGTCACCAATTTTGTTTAAACCCTTGGTGTTTCGGGCGAGGAATTTCGCCCCCGTCGCACGAAACACTAAGTCATGTCAGGTGTCTTGACGGTGATTTTCACCGCCATGACACCCACTCATAGAATACCCAAGTGTCTGGGCGGTGAAAATCACTGCCATGACACTCATCAACTTTCGGCATATCGATGCTCGAGTGTGATTTTCACCGCCTCGACACTGGCATTGCCAATCACTTTGGTGCTCGAGCGGTGATTTTCACCGCCTGAACACCAAAATTTGCACTCTTTTTCTAACACTCTGAAACATGTCTTTTCTTCATCTTCGCTTCCACCGCGCATTTTCACACCATCGTTTCCGCACCATACGGCCAAATCACAGTGACTCCATATTACCTGCTCATTTCACGTTTCCCCATATGGCATGTATTTCTTGACAACATTGAATCCACCATTCTTGCAGTTAATTTCCAAAGTTCCATCAAGGGGTCCTCGGAGATAAGAAATTCATCAATCTCGGCTCCCCTAAATGTCAGCTAAAATGCCACCACCATCTCCTAGAGCAAAGGGTAAGATGAAGTATAAGTACCACGGCGTTTTCCGTCCGACTGTGGTGTTGTCCAAAGTAGATGAGATCAAGGATACTCAGATCGGCCATCAAGATCTTGCAGATTTCGTAAAGAGGATTCAACAAAGGCCATGGGATGAAAATCTAAAGGCCATTGTACATAGCAATCTTCATATGGTATCCACTTTCCCAACTTCAGCTCATCACATGGAGTTCGTGCTTCAAGTTGCTACTCACTATATCCAAGAAGACATAACTGTGAGAGATTCTGCAGGTCAGGTTGTAATGAGGCTTGACGGTGAATTTTTTGATATAGTCTTCAAAGTTCCACAAATGGAACAGTACATTCCTATCACGATCCAGAAGGTTCAAGAGATATTCGACAATGATTCAGTCAGGGCCAAAACATTGATTAACTCACAATGGTTGAAGACTCCCCAACATGTTGTAACTAGGTGGCCTAAGAGACTTCCCAGGAGTGACTTCAAAGAGGATGTGAGAGACATGATTACCCTGTTAAGCAGAGTTAAGGGCTTGCCTGAATCGTCTCATTTTCAAGATTGGATGTATGAATACATCCGGATCATCAGAAGGAGGAAAGTACATATTGATTGGGCAACACAGATCAGTGATAAAATCCATGAGCAACTCATTAAGGTACCCACCACCTTAAAATTCTATATGACTTCTTTCTTGGTGTACGCAGCAGCAGTAATGAGGTAGTTTCCAGGTTTATCTACCAAAGGTAATAGACATTCTACCCCTATATATGATTACTATTACCAATTAAACTTGAGGGAAAACTTCCACCACTTCGGCAGAGTCAAAGATGCTTTCTTTGCTTCTTTGTTGTTCACTTTTGACCCAACTCTGGAGAAGAAGAGAATATCAGATGAAGCCTACAAGGCGGTCAGCAAGGTTGGATGCGTTTTTCTACAATTCCCAACCTTTACTTATATAAGGGTAGGTTGTTTCATGGGATGTCCTTACATGCTTCCCAAGTACCCCTCAGACAAATGGATCCTTATCGAGTTGTGCAGGCAATTGATTTCAGTGCACAAAGAACGACAAAGGAATTATAAGCCATGTTTTAAATTTCCATTAACAATTGGCAGGTATACAATCAAAAGTTTACAAAAGGCTAAGAATGTTTCAGCAGAGATGCATATAATGACTATCAAGACGTATAGGTACAGGCGTGACTTCGACTTCAGAGATGTAAAGAAGAAATTCAAGAAAGGTCACAACCACGTTTATCATTTTGAAGACATATGGGAAAAATGTAGACATGAGGAGGATGTTCGTAAGATGGATTTCTGCAGGTTGACAGTTGAACAAATCAGGGCCCTCAATATAACTGATTTGCTTGAAGATTTCACAGATCCAGGAGACATCCTCAATTCTGCCTATGATGAGGATAATATCGTTGGGAAGCCTTTACCTCCAGTACAATTGTCCAAGAAAGAATGTACTTACATGAGGGAAAGGCTAGCCCCTATTCTACACAACACAACAGAATGGCTTCATAAGCATGGCCATCAGATGAAAGCCTTCAAGATAGATTCTGAAGGTGAGCCTCCCAAAGAAAAACCCAGTCAACGACCAGAATCCCGTGCCAAAGATAAATAGGCTGTGATTCCCTCTTCATCCTAAAAAAGGCCAAGAATTAAGTTCATTGTGGGGAAGAATACTCCACAAACCACTGAAATACGAGAAACAAGAGCTACCACATCACGTGCAGAAGAGAAGGAGCTTGTTTCCGAGGAGATATCTTCAGATGAGAAAGGAGGAGATACAGAGTTTGAATCCTAAGAATCAGATCATGAAGACTCTGGAGAAACAAAATCAAACGAAGAAGGACAATCTCATGAAGAGGTTGAGGAATATCAAGAGGATGAGCAGATTTTGTCCCCTCTTCAGAATGAAAGCGAAGAAATCCAAGTATCTTCACCAGACCCTGTTTGCCTTCCTCACACTCCTTCAATTCTTAAATCTCATGTTCCTCCCATTCCTTCTTCTCCTCTTCCTACCATAGTTACAGGAGTAGAAGATGTTTCTTCCCCACCAATAGTATCAACTGTGTCGGTTTTTTCTACAATTTTCCGAACACAAAATATCAATGTTCTATCTAGTTCGCCAGTTGATATCCCCAGTTTGTCATCCCCATATTTTGACATTTCTTCGGAGGCTAAATTTAACAGAGTCATGGATGAATCTTTGTAGAGTCAGCTTGACGTGCAAACAACTGGGCCTATAATGACTACCACAGTGCCCATAGTTACTATCTCAGCTATTTCTCAAGGAGCCCTAGCAGCTCAAGAGTTAGCAGTAACAGGAGACATATATACTTCTTCCCTCCCTCCTTGGATGGTGTCACAGGTTCCTAAGCGCAAGAAGCGGATGAGCTCCCTTGATGAGCTAGACCTGGAAGAAATACTCCCCCCAAGATCAAGGAAAAGAAAAAGGCTAAGGTGCTGTCAAGACTCCATTTTGATAAAGCTGGCCAGAAGTTCGTTGAAGTAGGTTTTCCTTCACAACCAGAGGGCAATGTGAGTATGGAAGATTATACTGTGCAAATGATACAACTTGGGAAGGTAACTAATGAAAGTGCTAAAGCAGACGCCCAAGTAGTACTAGATGCCCTTGCAGGGAGGCTTGACAAGATGGAGCAGGCTAAGAACCTATATAAGGAGAAAGCTTAACGCTATGCCAACATTTTGAAAAACATAGCGGGATCTTCAATTGGTGATACCTAATCTATGACCTTGGTGAATGTTGAGGAACCAGCTATACAAAAGGCAGAGAAGCTTGCAACCAAGGGTAAAGCGTTGAATTATTTTATTGATGAAATCATGGATCACGGGTCACAGGTCATCACCATAGCAAGTGAGAAGAAAGTACAAATAGCCCAGCTACAAACTGAGCTTAATAAAGAGGAAGAATCCCTTGTAAAGGAGCTAGATGAAATGGAAAGAGCCTTATCATCATGGCTGAAAATGAAAGTATCTAAGATCAACAAATTGGTAAAGAATGGAGTTATACTTGACAAGGATAAATATGTGGAGGTGAAGGAATCACTCAAACATAAAATCCAGGTATTAAATTTTTTGGTTGATAACATTCACCAGGTATAGGAGGATGTAGAAGGTTATCGGGTTCTTCTGGTAAATGAAATGGAAGAGTTACCGGGTGATCTCCTTGATGATGACCACACCTTTCTTCCTCTCAATGAGATAATTCAAGTGTTCAAAGAGGCCTTCATGAAGCTGGTGGATGATAAAGGTTTTTCCAAGAACACCATGGACATTGTATGTGATCTACGGCTTTCACTTGATTGTTTCAAAGCTCATCTACAAAGGTGTAAAAAGGTTTCTTCATCTACTAAGAAGATGGTTACCAAAATACACATGCAGGTGGATTATACGGTTAGGCTAGATGAAACTTTCCTACAGGAGATTGCAAAGAAATATGAAGACTTCCGTGCCCAGTGCAAAGAACAATAGTCTTCTTTTTGTCTCCAGTGTTCATCAATTTTGGTGTTCCCTACTTTGCATATTGTAAATAGTTTTTGACATCTTAAATATCTTTTTTTAAAATGTAATTGCACCGAAAAAATGAGCTGCGATTACATAAAAATGAATTACACTCAGTTAGATTAGGGTTTCCTATTTTTACTCAATTGATTTCCTTATTTTGCTCTTCCCTCTTTTCTATAAATAGGAGGGATTTCTTTTGTAATAGTTACCTTTTGATATTTTGCTACAAAGTGTTGCTCCTTTGAAACAAGCATTGAAACTTTGTGTTCAATATTGCGAATCTAGATCTAATCAATAAAGAAGAGGATTGCATACCATACTTTGTGTTGGAATCGATTGTCTTATGTTTTGATTATATCGGTGGTGACTAGTGTATGAGATCTAAAGGGCTTCAAATGGTTTATGTAAACTTTGTGTTACATTTATTGTTTGGATTTGTTTATGTTTGAAGGTTTTGGTTGAAGGATCTACAAAACTTTGTGCTTGTAATCATTCATGCGGTTCGAGGAATTTCTGTATCTAAGAAGACTTTGTGCTTCTAATTCAATGAACGATACTTCTACAGGATTCAACATTGAAAAGGCTACGAAACGACTTTGTGCCTTCGTGAGCTTTCCCTTTTCCTTTTTCCTTTGTTATTATAAATCATACCTGGTATTTCTACGTTGCGCTTTGACAAGATAGAAATATTGGGACTATTGATGTTTGTTAAGTTTAAGTTATCAGATCTAGAGCTTTCCATCATGAAGCATTGTAAACATCTTCTTTGAAAAAAAAGATAAGTATGAATGTAACACACCCCCCCCCATTTCATGAGTACAGTGTACATTTTGTAAGTATTTCTTTAAGTTTACTATAGCTTCTATTAGCAGTAAGAAGGGCGTCTCCCCTTTTTGAGAGGAGAGATTATATCTCGCATAGCTGTGGCTGAAGTCTAGATGGTGTAATCTGTTGAAAAGTTGATTACACTATTTTCACCCAACTGTTTTTTGGCGACCCCGTTGGGGAATGTATCACGCAATCCAAGCCTCACACTTTTGATTGAAGTGAATATGCTTTCCAGTTTCTTATTGTATCTTGTAAATTTTTCTTTGTAAATCTTCATGTTTTTCAGATCTACATTCTGGCGAACCAAAGCTATACACGAAGTTTGAGGGCTCAAGGAGTTACAGATCCTCTTTGAGGAGTTACTGCAACGTAATTTTCCTTTTACTCCTTCACGAACGATGTCACCGTTGCAACGTGCTACGAGTTTTCCTCCGCGGAAAGAAAGACCTGCCTTCCCACTTGTTTGGTCTGTCTACAGCAGACGTCGAACTCAAACATCTATCGTGTAACCAGTAATGGCCGCACCACCTACCAGACCATGGGGAAATGCCTTTGGTCCCCTTCGTTTGGCTACACTGCTGCACGATTTCCCGCATGCTTCAAGGAAATTTCTCTTGAAATTCACCGGCAACGACAAGCAACATCTTGATGAACACACCGCTGCTTTCTACATTGTTTGTGGCTTTTTGGCCATTGAACACGAAGATGTTTTTGTGAGACTCTTCATCGAATCCCTCCAAGGGTTTGCTGCAGAATGGTTTTACACTCTTCCCAATGCTTCGATCACTAGTTGGGCTACTCTCCGAACCAAGTTTGAGGAGAGATTCAAGCCCGCCGAAGATGCGCATGCTTTGTTAGCACAACTAACAACCATGCAGAAAGAGGCTCATGAACCTATGAGAGAATTTGTGGCAAAATTCAACAAGTTGGTGACATGGATCCCGCAAGATGCTAAACCAACGAATCACAACTTGAAATGCTTTTTCATCAATACTCAGTTAACCAAGGTAAGTTTCTTCTTACGCAAGGAAACTCTTGCGAATGTTGAAGCGGCACAACAATTAGCTACAAGCCTTGAAGATGACATGATCCTAGCCAGAGAGATCAGAACTAATGACAACTTTGACACCAACAAAAGGATGCAAGCGTCAGGATCTTCAGCATCCAATGCTATCACCCCTAGCACCAATTCTAACTTTACGGATCCTATGGTGCAATCGCTGGCAAATGAGCTCCTCGCTTTGAAGAAGCAAGTTGCCAACAACAATACCAATTACAAGGACATCCCCAGAAGGACTTTCCCTGATTACATTGGAAACAAAACTCAGAACCGTCTTCCGACGCCACAAGGTAGGCTCACTCTTGAAGCTCCACCTACCAATGCTGCTGCAGGATATTATGAAACTGAACAAGAGGATTATGCTCAGCCAGATTATCCTGAAGAACAAAATGCCGATCTTTTCCAAGAGGAAGAGATAGAATCGGCTGGCGACTCCAAGATCAGCTACTTGCAGATAACGGATGAAGAGGAACCAGAGGACTTGGTGACAGACACTTACGCTGTCTTTACGCGGCATCAACAAAACCAACTTGACAAAGTTCAAGCTGCTGCCCCACCTGAAAAGGAAAAGCTGCCCGTCACGATTGCCAAAAGAGGATCTCCCCTCCCTTGGCAACCTAAAAAAGCAGTAAACCCACAAGCTAGTGCACCACGTTCCTCAACTCCAACTCCCGCTGTCCCCAAAGCTAATCACCTGGTTCCAAAGACCCATGTGCCTTTCATTAAACCAATTAGTGAAGTCACTACATCTAGTTTACAAAATTCTTTCCAAGCCTTTGACATTATCGACCATGCGAAAAGAACCAAGGTTCAAATGTCTGAGGCAGAATACCTCAAAGCTAATCCTGACCAATTTGACAGGCTTGTCCAATTCGTTAAGGATCAAGGAATTACTCCAACTCAGGATTCACCCCCTGAGGTCCCAGTTGCTCCTAAACCAAAGGCGCTTCAGAATAATTTGGTATCCAATCCCCCAATTGCTTCTGGACGCATTGATCCATTTTTTATATCCTTGCTAGTAAATGGTTTCAAACTGAGTAATTGTGTCATAGACTCTGGTGCATCCGACAACTTGATGCCCGCCAAAGCAGCCACTAACCTGGGTCTAGAAATGACCAAAACTTTTAGCCGTTGCTTTTCTATGGAAAATAAACAAGTGTTCTTGATCGGTCAGATCAAAGACGCGCAATATGCATTTGCCGCATATCTCGATAAAAAGATCAAAATGACAGTCCTAGTGGCTGATGTACTGGCATCATACGGAATTCTCCTCGGGCGGAATTTCTGCAGGGATGTTGGGGGAGAATTACGTATGGATATATCCGAAGCAAGAATACCAGTAAAGGGCGTAATGCAAAAGCTTATTCCTGAGAAAGAAGCAAAATTCTCCATAACCCAATCAGATGACCCAAGAGCCCAGATCCTATTTGAATCTTCAGGAATGGGGACTTATTATCTTCAAACGCAAGAGGTTGGTGAATCTTCAACAGCACATGAGTTGGAGAGTGTTGAATCTCTTTCTTTGACAAACGAATCATCACCAGACGATTTGTCAACATCAGATCCTGAAACTTTGTCAGAAGACGAGTTTTCAAATTTTGATACCGTTAGCCTCGGCGATCCAAACGGCGTTTGGTTGTTGGAGTTCGATGGCAGTTGTTCTTCAACCGGTTCCGGCACTGGGATGGTTTTCATTTCTCCCAGTGGAAAGTTCTTCCCTTTCTCTTTCAAGCTACAATTTGATAACACCAACAACACCGCGGAGTATGAAGCCTTGCTGTTGGGAATGCAAGTAGCGCATAAGAAAGGTATTAAAAACCTTCATGCACAAGGCAATGCTGAGCTAGTAGTATGTCAGGTAAGAAACCTGTACCAAACGAAAAATGACAGGCTTAGGCATTATCGCAATCTTGTTTGGGATTGCATTGAAGAGTTTGATGCTTTTGATATTTCTGTGGTACCAAGGGAATACAATGGCAAGGTAGATTCTTTAGCGGTGTTAGCCACTCTTCTCATCCCGCAGAAATATTTCCAAGGTTCCACCTACACTATCGAGTTGGTTTTCCGTCCAAGTGTCCCCGATAATTCGGAGAACTGGCAGATTTTCAACGACGATCATCAGATAGTCGCCTTCTTAGAAAAGGCAGAGAATTTCAATGAATTGTACTTCGAAGGAAGTGATTCTCCTCCGCAAGAATCTATGTCTAGCATAGATCCAGTTTCCGGTGAAGAATTCCTACAACTTAAGGGGAACAAAATCCCTAAAGGGTTGGTATCTTTAGAAAGGCTATTTGACAAACATGACTATTATGTCAAACAACAGCTCGCCGACTCTGATTCATCTAAAGAGGTTGAGCAATACAATCTGGGAACTGAAGCTGATCCAAAGATAGTAAACATCGGCAGATGTTGCACCGTTGAAGAAAGAAGACAGTTCACCAGACTGTTACAAGAATATATGGATGTTCTGGCATATTCATATGAAGATCTCAAATCTTTCTGACCAAAGGAAGTACAACATGATATCCCACTGAAGGTTGGAGCTTTGCCTTTCAAACAAAATCTAAGGCAGTACAACCCAAAGATCTCTAGAACCATCCTTGTAGAAGTCTAGAAAATGCTAAATGCACGAATAATCTTCCCAATCCACCATTCGACATGGGTAGCAAATATCGTCCCTGTGCGAAAGAAGTATTGTGAGATCCGCATCTGTGTTGATTTTAGAAATCTCAACCAGTTGTCACTTAAAGACAATTACCCCCTCCCTGTCATGGATCAAGTCTTGCAAAATGTGACAAGATCCGAGATGCTCTCCATGTTGGACAGTTTCTCCGGTTACAATCAAATTGAGGTCACCTCAAACGATCAACACAAGACTGCTTTCACGACACCATGGGGTACCTTTGCATACCGTTGGATGCCTTTTGGCTTGATAAATGCTGGCGCTACTTTCCAATGTGCTATGGACCTGCCTTTCCGTGACGTGATGGGAAAGTTCATTGTGGTGTATCTTGACAACCTCACAGTATTTTCCAAAAGGCGTCACGAGCACTGTAATCACCCGAGACAAATCTTGGAGAGATGCCATCAGCATGGCATTTCCCTCAACCCAAAAAAGTCATTTTTTGGGGTTACGGAGGGAAAACTCCTCGGCCATATAGTCTCCACTGAAGGAATTAAGATTGACTCAGAAAGAGTCAATGGCATCAGATCCCTCTCCTTTCCATCAAGTAAGAAGGTTGTTCACTCATTCTTCGGTAAGGTAAATTTCCTGCGAAGGTTCCTCCCGGACTTTGCGGAAAAAACTCGTCATATTGTAGACATGATGAAAGGTAATACCACCTTCCACTGGACTGCGAAAGGGAAAGTTGCATTTGACAACATCAAGGAGGCGATCGCTCATGCTCCTATATTGGTTTGTCCTGATTTCACCAAAGATTTCATAATGTACAGTTATGCTTCCGAGGATACACTTTCAGCCATTTTGGTACAAGAAAACCATGAAGGTTTTGAATCACCCATTGCGTTCATGAGCTGCCCCTTGAAGAGCTATGAGTTGAAGTATTCTCAGATGGAGAAACACGCCTTTGCCGTGGTCAAGGCTGTTAAGCATTTTCAGTTTTACATCCTAAATAGTCACGTCAAGGTCTTGGTTCTGGATACAACTGTTAAATCAATTCTAACGCAGCAGGAATTCGGGACAAAAAGAGGCAACTGGGTTGCCAAGATTCAGGAGTACGATCTAGAGATTAAACCCACCAAATTGATACCCGGACGTGGGCTGTGTCAACTAATTGTTGAGAACAACCCCGACGGAGAAGTTTCAAAAGATGAAGAAGTTTCACACGCTGAAGAAAATCCCAACGAACTACCCCTCGTGTTGTTTTTTAGCACCACTGATGAGTGGTATTCTAACATCGCTCATTTTCTCACTTACAGTGAATGCCCCAGCAACTTGACATCAAAAGAGAAAAGGACTGTCAAGTTAAAATCAGCCAATTTTGTCTTATGGGACAATGGCTTGTATAAACGCGCAATTGATGGTACCTTTCTATGGTGTGTAGATAAGGAACAACAAGAAAAGTTGTTGAAGTCATACCATGACTTAGCGTGTGGAGGGCATTTTTCGGCACCGATCACTGCTCACAAAATTCTAAGAGCAAAATACTATTGGCCTACGCTCTTCCAAGATGCGTACTCCTGGGTACGCAAGTGTGAGCTATGTCAACAATTTGTTGGCAGGCCTAAGCTGGCGGCTTTGCCATTAAAGCCTGTGGTAATTGAAAAACCTTTCCAACAGTGGGGAATCGACTTCATAGGTGCAGTAAACCCATCTTCAAGTGCTGGACATGTTTTCGTCCTAACCGCTACCGACTATTTCACCAAGTGGGTAGAAGCGATTCCTACAAAGCGCACAACTTCTGAAGTAGTGTGCGAATTCTTGAAAGAGAATATTATTTCCAGGTTTGGTGTCCCAAACAAAATCGTTGCCGACAACGCTTTTGCCTTTTCATTTGAACATGGCATAACCTTGTCGCATTCTTCTGATTATTATCCCCAGGGTAATGGTCAAGCTGAATCAAGTAACAAGAATCTGGTGACCATCATCCGAAAGTTGGTAGAGGAGAATCAATGTCTTTGGCACAAGGCTTTGTATGATGCCTTGTGGGCAGACATGATCACTCCAAAGCGGGCAATTGGCATGTCCCCTTTTCAACTCTTGTACAGGTTGAATGCCGAAATACCCATAACTCTAGAATTTCCAGCCCTCAAGCTGGCAAAGGCTATTGAAAATGAGACATTTGATAATTCTGCTAACAAACGCATAATGTATCTCTCCGAATTGGAAGAGAAGCGTGTTCAGGTTGCTGATCGCATCGCAGAACACCAACAACAAGTAAAGAAGCTTTTTGACAAGAAAGCTAAATCCAGGGATTTTCAAATTGGTGACCTTGTTCTCCTATGGGACAAACGGAGAGAGCCAAAAGGTATGCACAGGAAATTCGACTCACTGTGGACAGGACCTTTCCAAGTTCACCAACTGTACGGTGAGAACAGTTTCTTGCTAGCATACGGAGATGGAATGCCGTTCGCTCTTCCCCACAGTAGACAACACCTCAAAAAATTTACACAGTAAAATAATGAGTGTTCCAGAGGTAAATATTTTTATTTTTAGTCCTTTGTGTCTTTTTGTTTTTTTTGTTTTGTTGTCGTCGCCTGACTACAAGCTCAATGGATGGATAAAGGCACTTGAATTCTGGAGTTCTTCTCCCTTCACTTGTTTGCAAGAATGACTGAAGAAAGATCCCCAGCAGGAGCCAGCTGTTATCACAGAATCTAGCAGCGCTCGATTTGCGGATAAACCCCTTTGAAACCAGTCCGTTTCCTAGGCCCGTGTGTTTCAAGCACATAAAATGAGACAATCTTGTTTTACGAGGTCTCTAATCTTACCTAGTCCAGGTAGGTGACGATAGGCTCGACTTTCGAGTTTAAAGTTTTTTACTCCTTTCAACCCAGGAGTTAGTCTTTTTTTTCACTATTTGGTGCTTGGGCGGTGATTTTCACTGCCGTTGCACCTAATCATTTTTTTTACACTTTGGTGTTTGAGCGGTGATTTTCACCGCCTGAGCACCTATTCGCTAGTTAAGTTGAGTTTGTCTGCCGCATTTAATGCTCGCAATTTAAGTCATTTTTTAGGTTATTAACTCAAACATGGGTTATTTTCACATGTTTGTATTAAGACTCCTCTCCTCCCATCACTCCAGTGCTACAACAAGTTGCCTTCCTCAAGATCAAATCTTGGTTTCTACCTCCAGCACGCGGTTTTCGTGTCCACCACAGTAATCTTCACCTGGTTATCATTTTCGAGGTATGTCCTTCGCGTTTTGCTTTCCTTTCTTTCTGTCAGTATTCTTTCTTTTAGTTTGTCGAATGCTTTCCATTTCTCATTTGTTTTAGGTGTTATTCTTTCACCTTTCTTTCGATTAATCTATTCCTTTCTCTTTGCTTTTACCCTCGTGTCGGTTCTTTTCTCCATAGCTAACCTGTCGTTTTTGTTCTTTCCAACCCTGGCAATGTCATGGCAAAGAATTTCTTTGCCCTTACACACGTCGCCAATTTTGTTTAAACCCTTGGTGTTTCGGGCGAGGAATTTCGCCGCCATTGCACGAAACACTAAGTCATGTCAGGTGTCTTGACGGTGATTTTCACCGCCATGACACCCACTCACAGAATACCCAAGTGTTTGGGCGGTGAAAATCACCGCCATGACACTCATCAACTTTCGGCATATCGGTGCTCGAGCGGTGATTTTCACCGCCTCGACACTGGCTTTGCGAATCACTTTGGTGCTCGAGCGGTGATTTTCACCACCTTGACACTGGCTTTGCCAATCACTTTGGTGCTCGAGCGGTGATTTTCACCGCCCAAACACTTAAGTCTTTTTCACACTTTGGTGCTCGAGCGGTGATTTTCACCGCCCGAACACCAAAATCTGCACTCTTTTTCTAACACTCTAAAACATGTCTTTTCTTCATCTTCGCTTCCATCGCGAATTTTCACACCTCGTTTTCCGCACCATACAACCAAATCACAGTGACTCCATATCGCCTGCTCATTTCATGTTTCCCCATATGGCATGTATTTCTTGACAACACTGAATCCACCATTCTTGTAGTTAATTTCCAAAGTTCCATGAAGAGGTCCTCAGAGATAAGAAATACATCAGTCTCGACTCCCCTAAATGTCAGCCGAAACGCCACCACCATCTCCTAGAGCAAAGGGTAAGATCAAGTATAAGTACCAAGGCGTTTTCCCTCCAACCGTGGTGTTGTCCAAAGTAGATGAGATCAAGGATACCAAGATCAGCCATCAAGATCTGGCAGATTTCGTAAAGAGGATTCAATAGAGGCCATGGGATGAAAATCTAAAGGCCATTGTACATAGCGATCTTCATATGGTATCCACTTTCCCAACTTCAGCTCATCACACGGAGTTCGTGCCTCAAGTTGCTGCTCACTATATCCAAGAAGACATAACTGTGAGAGATTCTGCAGGTCAGGTTGTAATGAGGCTTGACGGTGAATTTTTTGATATAGTCTTCAAAGTTCCACAAATGGAATAGTACACTCCCATCACGATCCAGAAGGCTCAAGAGATATTCGACAATGATTCAGTTAGGGCCAAGACATTGATTAACTCACAATGGTTGAAGACTCCCCGACATGCTGTATCTAGGTGGCCTAAGGGACTTCCCAGGAGTGACTTCAAAGAGGATGTGAGAGACATGATTACCCTGTTAAGCAGAGTTAAGGGCTTGCTTGAATCCTCTCATTTTCAAGATTGGATGTATGAATGCATCCGGATCATCAAAAGGAGGAAAGTACATATTGATTGGGGAACACAGATCAGTGATGAAATCCATGAGCAGCTGATTAAGGTACCCCATCACCTTAAAATTCTATATGACTTCTTTCTTGGTGTACGCAACAGCAGTAATGAGGCAGTTTCCAGGTTTATCTACCAAAGGTAATAGACATTCTACCCCTCTATATGATTACTATTACCAATTAAACATGAGGGAAAGCTTCCACCACTTCAGGAGAGTCACAGATGCTTTCTTTGCTCCTTTGTTGTTCACTTTTGACCCGACTCTGAAGAAGAAGAGAATATCAGATGAAGCCTACAAAGCGGTTAGCAAGGTTGGATGCGTTTTTCTAGAATTCCCAACCTTTAATTATATAAGGGTAGTGCTGTGACCTTTTCACACATCACCCCATTCAAGATGGGGACCCCCTAATTTTTGCTCCATTTTGGTCTTTTAGCTTGGGTTTTCTCTCTCTCTATCTGGTCTTTTGTTCTTCCGGGGATGTCCCTGTCGTTTGACCTAGGTTGAAGTGTGAGCTAAGTTTGTGAAATTAGGGTTTTTATTCTTCAGGCTTGTTTGATGTCAAACAAGGTTATCAAAGTAAAATCTGAGCGTAGCAGTACAATCAGAAGGCTCAAGGCAGGGTCCCACTGAATTTTTGCTGAAATCTGACAACTTACTATTTTTAGTAAGTACCTAATATGAGGCCTTTTCCTCAGAAATTCAGGATTCTGACTGCATCAGCACTTTCAGGTAACTTCAAGGTGACTGCATGTAAAATTTGAACATATTTTGACAACTTGCTATTTTTAGCAGTTACGGCTTCAGGAGCCATTTTCAGGGTCCACACATATGCTTTTCAAATGCATGTCGAGGAAATGTATCTGGGTTTTTCAACACGTTCGTGATGATACAACATGCAAATCAAGATGATGATTCTCAGCAGTACAACTTTCAAAGGCTATTCTTAGGGTTTGCATGCAGAGTTTTTCAATGCATGTCCGGATATTCCTTATGGGTTTTGCAAGAGCTTCGCAGTGATGTGACTAGCAAGCATAATGGATCATTTTTCCAAGACTTACTATTTTTAGCCAGTGCCCGCATATGGACTAGTTTTCTAGGTTTTCTTGGGTTTTTTGAGATCCCTCGGGCACTGTGACATGCAAACTCATCCGGCATTGGATTGGTCACTTTTCAGACACTTACTATAAATAGCAAGCTCACTCCAGCAGCTCTTCAACACTTCGGTTCTGCAAGCTGAACGACAGGCAACAAAAATCAAGTCAAATGGAAATAGTTCAGGGCACATGCAAGTCAAATTAGGGTTTCCACTATTATGCCTAAAAATGGGGTGTGAAACACAAAAGTTGTCAAAACAAAGTTCACCATCATGATCAGCATCTCTCAGGCTACCTGTTGGCAAAATTTGAACGAAATCTGAGCACTTACTATTTTTAGTAAGTCACTCCATGGAAAAAATAACGTGCCTGTACCAGAGGCAGGTGTGAACGAGACACTTAAATCATCAAGATCATAGGGAGCCAATTTCAGGTCAAACAGAGTGGCAAAGATCAATCAATTTTAGGATTCGCTAAAAATAGCAGGACGACTAAAAATAGCATACCAGTGTGGACGGAGGAAAATTGCTAAGTGTAAGACAAGATTGCTAAGGCATGGAAAGGCAAGGAGGGTAAAATGGAAGTTCATACCCTCAAATGCGCCCCTCGTGGGTAAGTTGACACAAAAGGATTAAAATTAAATTTTTCTAAGGCATTTTCAAAAGTAAGAAGTGTTGGGTGAAAATAATGTAATCAACTTTTCAATAGTTTACGCTATCTAGATTTCAGCCACAGCTATGTGAGATATAATCTCTCCTCTCAGAAAGGGGAGGCGCCCTTCTTACTTCTAATAGAAGCTATAGTAAAACTAATGAAATAATTACAAAATGTACACTACACTTACGATATGGGGGGGAGGGCGGTGTGTTACATTCATACTTCTCTCTTTTTTCAAAGAAGATGTTTACAATGCTTCACGATGAAAAGCTTTAGATCTGATAACTTGAAACTTATCAAAAAACAGTAATGCCAATATCTCTATCTTGTCAAAACAAAGCGTAGAGATACCAGATGTGATTTATAATAACAAAGTAAAAGAAAAGGGAAAGCTCACGAAGGCACAAAGTCGTTCCGTAGCCTTTTCAATGCTGGATCTGCAAAAGTCTCGTTTGTCGCATTAGAAGCACAAAGTCTTGTAGATCTTTCAACCAAAACATCCACACATAAAAGTAAATCCAAATAATAGATGCAACACAAAGTTTACATAAACTACTTGAAGACCTTCAAATACCATTCACTAATCACCACCAATCTTACTCAAATCCAAAGAGAATCGATTCCAACACAAAGTCTGGCATGCAACTTCCTTCTTTATTGATTAAATTCAGTTTCGCAATATTGAACACAAAGTTTCAATGCTTGTTTCAAAGGGGCAGCACTTCGTTGCAAAATATCAAAAGGTAAATATTACAATAGAGATCCCTCATATATATAGAAAAGAGAGATGAGTTAATCTAGGAAATTAGGTGAGCAAAAATAGGAAACCCTAATTTAACTAAGTATAATTTTCCTCTGAGAAGTTACATCTCATATTTTCGGTGTAATTACACTTTACAAAATGACATTTAAGATGTCGCAAATTATTTACAAAATGCATATGGGAATGCATCAAAAAAATCAATGCTGAGAGATCAGGATTCTTCATGGTTCCTTGCTTGGGTGCAGAGTCTTCATATCTCTTCCTGGTCTCCTGCATGAACTTCTCATCTGGACCAACGGTGTAATCCACAATGGTGTGAATTCTCGTGATCGGCCTTCTGGCGGATGAATGGATTTCCTTGCACCTGTTGCATGGTGGCTTCTTTGTAGATCTGGGATAGTTCACTAGATTGGAAAATGTCACCTTTAAGATCACTTGATGAAATCTGGAGAGAAACTGCAAGGATGGTGAATCAACAGACTCTGGCAGAAAAGTAGCAATGGGAAGCGTGAAGCGAGAAAACAATGTGGAGAAAGCGTGATACAAAAGTTGAGACACAAAAAACGAGGTGAAAAACAGACAAAAAGTGGTTCGGAGCGAAACTAAAAAGATTTGAAGTGTTTTCGGTCAAGTGCAAGAAAAAGTGCAATGGCTCCAAAAAAGTGCGTTTTTGCCTTAGTGAAATATTTTTGGTTTTTCAAGGAAAAGTGTAAGGGCGCTAAAACTCAACGCCCTTGCACTTGGGGGAATTTTGACTTTGGTGCAATGGTGTTGAAAAAGTGCGCCATTGCACCCAGTGTTAGATTTTTTTTTTGACAAAAGATGTCAGGGCTCTAAAAATCAGCGCCCTAACATGTTGGCTTGCAAATTCCAAAAAATGGCAAGTGTGGGCAAGGAAAGCGAGAGTCTAGACATGTTTGGCGAAAAATGAGAAGGTAAGGATCATACGCCTCTAGCATGAGAAGAAGAATTCTCGAATAGTGAGAACAAGGCTTTGAAACAAAGCCAGTGACTTTGTATTTTATTTCAAGAAAATGAACGTTTTATCAAAAACGCGTTTTCCAACTGAGAGCTTGGTCGACCAGCAAGCAAGGAGGTGAAGAACAAGATAGAAGTGAAGAGAAATGCATAAGAATAACTTTTAAGTAATCCGGAAGTGTTTAAAATCAACTTAAGTCGACCAACTAATTTAGGCATGAAAAGTGGCACATTCAGTGAAAAGTGCAAACAAGCTCAAAAAGGGTGCCCCAGCCAAAAATTGGCTAAGTTACAAAGTTAAGTGCAATGGCGCACTTTTTTAGCGCCTTTGCACCAAGTCACAAAATCACTTAAGTGCAAGGGCGTTGATTTTTGGCGCCCCTGCACTTTTCATACTTAGAAGAAATTTAACAAGTGCAGGAGCGCTCTTTTTTGGAGCTTTTGCACTTTTTCCAGTTTTGCGAAGTATGATCAGTGAAAGTTCGTGTGAGCACTCGTTTCGAAGGTCTTTGCGAGGCGAACACAGGGGGATGCTCAAATTGTCTATTTGAGACTTTTGAACGCATTTCGAGGTGGATCAAAAATCTCCTCGTTTTGCATGCGTGAACATCATGAACCTAGGAAACAGACAAGTTTCGTAGGGGGGTTATCCATGGAATCAGCGCTCCTAATTTTCGTGATAACAAGAAGTACGCCTAGGAGGTGATGTTAAAATTTCCAGAGGCAAAGATCAAATGCGCCTATGGACAGGAGGGAATTTCTTCAGGAAAATCAAGAAAAGGCCAAGGCAGGAAAAATGAGGAATGCAGGAGTGGAATGTTTCCGAAATGAAAATGAACGGACCTTAGCAAATTTTATTATTTTTCTCAAAATAATAAAAATTAAATGTACCCCTTCATTCGGATACACATGAAAACAATGAGTTTTGAAGGAAAATTTCTTCTGGGTATTGGACATTTCCCGCTAGGAGATGATTTAAACTTGTTCCACCTCGCTTGTGTCGTTTTGACGGAGATTTTTGCCCGGTGCCTGTTTTAATGAATTTCCTACGGCGAAATTAAAATTTCTCTAAGGCAAATGAGATGAATGTTTTCACAAAAATGTTTCAGCTTGAGAAGTGAACTGGATAATTGGAATAATTTTGCTGAAGCAAGCGTGAAATCAAATGACTTAGTCGGATGAAATGAAATTGTTTATGAAGAAGTGATTGATTTAATATTTTAAAATGCAAACGTGATGGAGCAGGCCTGTGTAGGATTGATGAATTTTTCAAAAGTTCTAGAAGTTAAATATTCTGATGCTCCGAGTGACAAGTGTTGCGACTGGTAGAGGAGGGAAAACGGAAATTCAAAAGTTTACTAAGATTAACCTCTTCCAGAATTCGACCTAGCTATAAGATTTCAAGTTCTTTTCATATTTCTCACCGGTTGCTGAATGCAAAATATTCTCGAAGGCTGAAAGTACGAGTCTGACAAAGGAAGACTTGAGTTGTTGAAGTGCGAACTTGTGAAGAAAGGGAGTTGCTAAAAATCCGAATTTGCAAAGGTGAAGTTCTAAAAGTGCGAATTTGAGTGCGAAGTGCGAATTTAAGAGAAGTTTCAAGTTGCTGAAGGTGAATTACTGCGGACAAATATTTCCAAGTATTGGACATTGTGTTGCTGCAAGTAGGAAACTTCAGAGTGTTGAAGTAAGCAAGGGCATTGAGGTTTGCGGCTGGAAATGTCAAAGTGTTGCAGCCTTTTTATTTTCAAAAATCTACTGGCACCCTCAAAATGCTAATGTTTTCTAAAAACTTATTTTCTAATGACTCTTGTATTTTTGCAGAAATGCTGAAACAAGCAGAAGAGCTGCAGGAAGAGGAAATCATGCTGAGTCCGGCAAAGCGAGCACATCAAGACAGGCAGTGATAAAAAAGTTGAGCAAATCCTTCCTGCCAGAGTCAAAGTTTTCTTCGAAATTGGGCAAGCTAAGTGACACAAACCTTGGCTCATTCAACTTGGAGACTTTCAGAAGGCGAATAATGGGAACTGGAGGTCATCATCCGTCGGTCACTTCGCACAACATTGTCAGGAGTGGACTTTATGCAGCTGCTAGTTTTCCACCAGCAATCCGGTGCCCGGAGCTAATCATGGAATGTGCCAATTGTTACAACACGGAGTGGAGGACTATCATTTCACCAGATGGCAAGCTGTTGGCCAACCTTACGCCAGAAGCAATTGGGGAAGCATTTGGAATCCCAACTCATGAAAAGATGATTTACAAAACAAGGGAGAGGGCTGAAAAGATGTATTCATCCACATTTGACCGATGCGCTGACTTGATAAATTCCAGGTGGATGAACAAGCCTAAGTGTAATGTCCCCATATTAGAGACATAAAATGTGCAGATTAAAATTTTAATTTTTTAAAGATTGTTTGATAAAGAGCAATGAAAGATTGAGGGAATAAGATAAATGTAATTCATTATTATCAACTACTGCATTACTAACATAATCTGATATGATTTATTACTCTTGATCGGAATAGATCTTCGCCTTATTTCTCTCCCTAACCTTATGGGATGGTAGATTTACTGTGCCAAGGCCGCGTGCACCATCTCGAGTTGGACACCCTCAAGGATTGGTTACCTGTCTTGGGCTTCGTCCAATAGATTTACTTGCTCTCCCTTCCACACACTTCCTATCCTCATCAAGCATTATGACAAAGTTTTCGGTCGAGATCTATCTTTCAAGATAAAAACCATAATCGTTTGTTGAGACACAATAATTGTTGCAAGCATCATTATTGGACAATTGTAAATAATATCTATATATATTTTATATAAATATATAGACATCATTGTTTCTAATTGTCAATTCATAGTAGTTATATATATATATTAATTTATTATATTTAAATTCTTAATTCATTTATTAAGCTGATTATTTATATACAAAAATACTTACCTGATTCCTTAATATATTTAAGAGTTAATTATCTGAATCTCAGAAAATACTTACAATTTTCCTTAGTTTGATTTGCAGTACACATTATCACTTCCTATTTAAATTTCGGAAAGCACTTACCACCTTACATATTACTCGATCTGCAGAATATCCTTTTACTTTCCAACCAGCCATTAATTCTTTATTCATAATATATTCTTATCCTTCTAATTCCCTTGAAATTCATAAATGACTATATTGACTATTATATGTTGTTGGTCAATCTGCACCTTTCTTCCTTCCTTGTCCATTTCTAAGTTCCTCCCCACCTGCTTGGGAATCATCTCCTATTAATACTCAGATTTTCCAACAGTCATAACACATTGGTGGTCAAAGTATATGTCCTTTGGTATCCATCGCACCAATTTGGTGGACATGGCTTTTAGTTATATTAATGACTGCTGGGTTGATGAGATTTGTTATCAATCACTACCTTTTCATAAAGTAATCGCTACCTCCAAACTTTTGTCTTATCTCTTTTTGTCTTATATGGTATTTGTCTTTAATTGCTAATGCAAATTCCAAAAGCCACGATTCCTCATAAGTCAACTTTAAATAAATTAATGTCCTTTTTAATTTACTATTGATGCATATGGTTTGGTTAGGAATCGTTGCTTTAAGGATATTTTTCTAATGCTTTGTTATTCATTTATTTACCATATAGTAATAATTAGATAATAATTATATATTTTATTCTATTTTGATAATTGCATTTACTTATATATATTTATTTATATTAGTTTATATATTTTAATATTTGTAATATTATATTATAACAATTATGAATATAATATTGATGACAATAATGCTAAATTATTAATATGTGTATTTACATTTTTATTATGTATTTTTGTCATTTATTTATTTTATCTATTTATTGGTATTTTAATATTTAGTTATTTTAATATTTTGTTGTCCTATTTTGGGGACATGACACTAAGCCAACTCGCACGAAGCTGCCTAAGCAGATAATTTCAGAAGATTTGAGGCAAGAATTTTGCGGCTTAATAATGATGCTGAGCAGAGTTGGAGGGTGCCCCCAAGCGTTCATCTTTGAACTTTAGATGTTTTACTATATCAACCTCATGCTGGAAGGCAAGGAGTATGTAGACTGGGCATTGATGATTAGTGATAATTTACACGAGCAACTCCGGAGTCTAAGGGGGACAAAAACATTCTACATGAGTTCTTACATCGTCTACATGCTGGCCCGAATGACAAAGTATAGAGGGATTTCGTATAAGGAACCAATTGGGTGTGGCTCTCAGCAGTTTAAAATACATGAGGTTTGTCCGCAGTTACATTTGACAAGTACCTCCAATTACAATGACGCCTTCACAATGCACATAACGAGGACCTTGCAGCGAAGGACTCATCATAGAATATCCAGAGAGGCATAGGAGCTGATTGAAAAGTTCGGATGTTGGTTTATCTAGTTTCCGAAGTTTACCTATATTAGGCTACAAGGATTCTCATCCTACCCATACAGATGGCCTCGGTATCCCACAAACAGGATTGTGATGCTGGAAATATCTAGGCAACTTATTGCCTATGATAAGATTCAAAAGAAGAAGGGTGGACTTGAATTCCCTATCACCATGGGGAATTCGGATGAAATTTGTCCATCACTGCAGGTGGCAAGGGAAGCAGAAAATGAACTCCAGTTCTTCCACCTTTCCTACCACACCAGCAGATAGCACTATGATCCCCACAGGAAAATCAGATGGATATTGTCCGAGGAGTTCGGGCATAAGGCACAGATTGAAGACTTTTGGGCAAGTGTAGTGGATGAGGTTGAGGTTAGGAGGAGGATGTTTTCACGGATACCGTTGGGGATGATTAGGGAATGCGAGATTGTCCCAATGCCAGATCAGATTGAAGAGGATATAAATGTAGTACAAGCTGATTATGAAACAGTGAGGATACGCCACTCTCACTCCTAGATTGGTCTGAGCCAGAGATCACAGACTTGGATACACTTTGCATCCCGGTCTTGACGTTCACACGGAGTTGGGTAGAGAGGCATGTGAGCTGACTTAAGGGAAGATCAATTCCCCTTACTTACAATTTGATGGGAGATCACAGATCACCGGCTGCAAGGCAACGAAGGCAGGTTGCTCAAGCTCCAAAGCCACGAGGAAAAGAACCAGTCCGGCTTGAACCTCAAAGAGTTGAGGAGTCCACACATACGCAATCACAAGCACATTCTCCGAGTATGCAGGATGCAGGAAGTGTCACTGTTTTCTGATCAAAGGGAAAGATTGAATGCAGAACAGGTAGTGCAAGAGGCAAGTCAGCCACCTCGTAAAGAGTTAGTGGGCCAAAGCATCAATATGCCTAGAGAAGAAAATCAGCAGGAGACAGAGGAAGGAACGGCCACTGATACCCAATTTCAGCATGAGATTGAGGCAGCTCTTGAGGATGATGCTACTTCGGATCATGATGCCCAGAGCTCAGGAGATACTGAGCCTATAGAGGATGATGAGCCTTGTCGGCATGAGGGTGTAGAAGAAGTTCATGAGGTGGAGGCCGAAGTTGAGCAGCCCTTCATTATTTCAGACTTACGGCAGGAGGTGCTAGAATGGCTAAGGGACAGGATTAGGCATGACCCTGTTGATGAGACTGATCCAGCAGCTGAAATGGAAGAATTGTTGAGTAGGATCAGTACACCTCCAACAAAGAAGAAGGCCAGTAATTTCTCCAAAATTTCAATTGATGAGGATGGCTCCCGGACTTTGCATGTGGTTGTTCCTAGGGTAGAATGTGATCGGGATGAGGTTGTTTCGGAAAACTATGTGATCACTACTATGGAGCTTGGCTGGCCTATTGGAGCACAGGTGGTTGAGGAGTGTGACAACTCATATCAAGCACTTAAGGACATATTGCTCCATATCGAGGGAAAATACAAAAGGTTGAAGGTAGAACACAAAACATTGATTGGCTATGTGCAGCACTTGTCTCGTCCTTGTGGGCAAGAGAATCTAGCGATTGAGCTCCTAGCCGAATTTCCTAGAGATTCAATCAGTGGCTTAGAAGATTTGAAAAGAATGGCACAAGAGGCAGATAGGTGGGTTGCCAATGCTCGTATTGAGACATAAAAGTTTATGGAGGATCTTGCACATGCCTATCGGCAAGCCTCTGACATTATGGCAAGAATGGATGCAGTTAACCATGCTTGGGGTGAGGCTCGTATCTATCAAACAAGAGTTGTTCTTCGCTTAGGAGCTTTGATGCACACACCTCTACAGACTTTGGTTGAGGGAGGAGTAATTCAGGAGGGTGATAGATATGACTTCGCCGGTTGGTACTCTTCAGTAGTCACGGGTTGAGGATTCTATGATGCATCACAGGCAGATTCAGTCAAGGTTAGGAAGACCATGACAAATATTTTTGATGGAGTCCTCAATACACTAGAGGCTATCTTTGCCAAGAGGCTGACTTCTGAGGAGGTAACTGTAGATGGTTTAAAGAGTAGATTGGCACCATTCTTTTTTGAGGTGAAGGCCTTTGTCTAGGATGACTTCAAGAACACCTCCACCTTCTCCAGTATTATTTAGATTACCCAGGATGCTCTTGTTGCCTGGAAGAAATCTTGTGCCCGGCATGGGCAAATAATTATAGTATTGGAATTTCAGTTGGATCATATCCCTCCCATTTCAGATCAGGAAGTTGAGGCTGTGTTGACCAGGTTCATCGAGTTTGCAGCCAGGGAAAAAGAGAAAGGAAACGCCCTTCTGGATGATGATCTTCTAGAAGGGGATGATGTGCATTGATTGCAGATAGTGGTTCCTGCAGGGGAGTGGAGAATCTCCGGTGCATTCATTGCCCCACTCCTCTCAGTGGCGGTTTTTAGGGCAGAAACCCTAATCAAGGCATATGTGGCTCAATCTGAGCCTTCCATTGTATTTGAATCTAAGCCGTCCACTGGACTGGGCTTGATATAAAAAGGGCATCCCCCCTCATTTTTAATATATTAGATATCAGAGAGTTATACAAGAAATCAGAGAGTAGAGAGCATATAGTGAATAGTCAGAAGTTAGCTTAGATTGGAGAGGAAAGAAAACTTTCCCTTTGAAAGTTTTGTAAACGGTTGTTGTGAACACTTTTCATAATACAAAGACTTTCATTGCTTGGTGATTTCTTCTTTTGTTATGAGTAGCTAGCGAGACCCTTTCGTCTTTCCAATTCAAAGTAGATAGAGTAGAGTAGATTTTACTTTTATGCAAATAGTTGGTAATTGTGGAATGCGAGGTTTGATTTGAGCAAGTCTTCTTTTATCCATACCACTAGCGGGCTTGCTGACGGTGAGTCCGCCTTGTGTGGTCAACTGGAGTATTGGCCCTTAACTTCGATTGTGATTCATGTGTCCATATGCATCGTTGTGATGGTATGTACATGTGGTGTCATAATTTGAACACCTTTCTCATCCTTTGAAGATTGCACCAACTTTGTCGAAGTTGTCCGAAGGGAGGCGAAGCAAAGTCTGGTTCAAAGCTTGCTAAATTTGATCTTAGTAACCTTTAGGAGTAGACTATAGAATCCCTACCCCTACTTCCTTTTAAATTCAGCATTTCCCGGTTAGTTTAGGAATCAAAGCATCATAGTCAAATCTTTCATTTGCTTTAGGAAGTTGAACAATTAAATAAGTTCCCTTGGAATACCCAGCATATTCACATCAAACCAACTGAGCCTATTCGCTACATAAGGAACCTTGGAGTTGAACGCATGATCTTTCACACAATCTTAGCATGCAAAACACTTTGATCAAGAGAGGATAAGGTGACCGTTGGAAACTTTATTCTGTGTTGGTGCGGTCATAAAACACCCGTCAACAGGTAGGTTGTTTCACGAGATGTCCTTACATGCTTCCCAGGTACCTCCCGACAAATGGATCCTTATGGAGTTGTGCAGGAAATTGATTTTAGTGCACAAAGAACGACAAAGGAATCATAAGTCAGGTTTTAAATTTCCATTAACCATTGGCAGGTATGCAATCAAAAGTGTACAGAAGGCTAAGAATGTTTCAACAGAGATGCATATAATGACTATCAAGACCTACAGGTATAGGCGTGACTTTGACTTCAGAGATGTAAAGAAGAAACTCAAGAAAGGTCACAGCCACGTTTATCATTTTGAAGACATATGGGAAAAATGTAGAGATGAGGAGGATGTCCGTAAGATGGATTTTTGTAGGTTGACAGTTGAACAAATCAGGGTCCCCAATATAGCTGATTTGCCTGAAGATTTCACAGATCTAGGAGACATCCTCAATTCTGCCTATGATGAGGACAATAACGCCGGGAAGCCTTTACCTCCATTACAATGGTCCAAGAAAGAATGTACTTACATGAGGGTAAGGCTAGCCCCTATTCTACACAACACAACAGAATGGCTTCATAAGCATGGCCATTAGATGAAAGCCTTCAAGATAGATTCTGAAGGTGAGCCTCCCAAAGAAAAACCCAATCCACGGCCAAAATCCCGTGCCAAAGATAAACAGGCCACGAATCCCTCTTCATCCCGAAAAGGGCCCAAGGATTAAGTTCACTGTGGGGAAGAATACTCCACAAACCACTGAAATACGAAAAACAAGAGCTACCACATCACGTGCAGAAGAGAAGGAGCTTGTTTTCGAGGAGTTATCCTCAGATGAGGAAGGAGGAGATACAGAGTTTGAATCCGAAGAATTAGATGATGAAGACTTTGGAGAAATAGAATCAAACGAAGAAGAAGGACAATCTCATGAAGAGGTTGAGGAATATCAAAAGGATGAGCAGATTTTGTCCCCTCTTCATAATGAAACCGAAGAAATCCAAGTATCTTCACCAGACCCTGTCTACCTTCCTCACACTCCTTCAATTCCTAAATCTCCTGTTCCTCCCATTCCTTCTTCTCCTCTTCCTACCATAGTTACAGAAGTAGAAGATGTTTCTTCCCCACCAATAGTATCAACTGTGTCGGTTTCTTCTACAATTGTCCGAACACAAAATATCAATGTTCTATCCAGTTCGCCAGTTTCTATCCCCAGTTTGTCATCCCCATCTTTTGACATTTCTTCGGAGGCTGAATCTAGCAAATTCATGGATGAATCTTTGTAGAGTCAGCTTGGCGTGCAAACAACTGGGCCTATAATGACTACCACAGTGCCCATAGTTACTATCTCAGTTATTTCTCAAGGAGCCCCAACAGCTCAGGAATTAGTGGTAACAAGAGACATATATACTTCTTCCCTCCCTCTTTGGTTGGTGTCACAGGTTCCTAAGCGCAAGAAGCATATGATCTCCCTTGATGAGCTGGACCTGGAAGAAATACCTCCCCCCAAGATCAAGGAAAAGAAAAAGGCTAAGGTGCTGTCAAGACTCCATGTTGATAAAGTTGACCAGAAGTTCGTTGAAGTAGGTTTTCCTTCACAACCAGAGGGCGATGTGAGTATGGAAGATTATACTTTGCAAAGGATACAACTTGGGAAGGTAACTAATGAAAGTGCTAAAGCAGACGCCTAAGTAGTACTAGATGCCCTTGCAGGGAGGCTTGACAAGATGGAGCAGGCTAAGAACCTATATAAGGAGAAAGCTGAACGCTATGCCAACATTTTGAGAAACATAGCGGGATCTTCAATTGGTGATTCCCAATCTATGACCTTGGTGAATGTTGAGAAACCAGTTGTACAAAAGGCAGAGAAGCTTGCAGCCAAGGGTAAAGCATTGAATGATTTTATTGATGAAATCATGGATCACGGGTCACAGGTCGTCACCATAGCAAGCGAGAAGAAAGTACAAATAGCCCAGCTACAAACTGAGCTTAATAAAGAGGAAGAATCGCTTGTAAAGGAGCTACATGAAATGGAAAGTGCCTTATCATCATGGCTAAAAATGAAAGAATCTAAGATCAGCAAATTGGTGAAGAATGGAGTTATACCTGACAAGGATAAATATGTGGAGGTGAAGGAATCACTCAAACATAAAATCCAGGTATTAAATTTTTTGGTTGATGACATTCACCAGGTACAGGAGGATGTAGGTGGTTACCGGGTTCTTCTGGTAAATGGAATGGAAGAGTTACTGGGTGATCTCCTTGATGATGACCACACCTTTCTTCCTCTTAGTGAGATAATTCAAGTTTTCAAAGAGGCCTTCATGAAGTTGGTGGATGATAAAGGTTTTTCCAAGAACACCATGCACATGGTATGTGATCTACGGCTTTAACTTGATTGTTTCAAAGCTCATCTACAAAGGTGTAAAAAGGTTTCCTCATCTGCTAAGAAGATGGTTACCAAAATACACATGCTGGTGGATTATACGGTTGGGCCAGATGAAACTTTCCTACAGGAGATTGCAAAGAAATATGAAGACTTCCGCACCCAGTGCAAAGAACAATAGTCTTCTTTTTGTCTCCAGTGTTAATCAATTTTGGTGTTCCCTACTTTGCATATTGTAAATAGTTTTTGACATCTTAAATGTTTTTTTGTAAAATGTAATTGCACCGAAAAAATGAGTTGTGATCACATAAAAATGAATTACACTCAGTTAGATTAGGGTTTCCTAATTTTACTCAACTGATTTCCTTATTTTGCTCTTCCCTCTTTTCTATAAATAGGAGGGATTTCTTTTGTAATAGTTACCTTTTGATATTTTGCAACGAAGTGTTGCTCCTTTGAAACAAGCATTGAAACTTTGTGTTCAATATTGCGAATCTAGATCTAATCAATAAAGAAGAGGATTGCATACCAGACTTTGTGTTGGAATCGATTGTCTTATGTTTTGATTATATCGGTGGTGACTAGTGTATGAGATCTAAAGGGCTTCAAGTGGTTTATGTAAACTTTGTGTTACATTTATTGTTTGGATTTGCTTATGTTTGAAGGTTTTGGTTGAAGGATCTACAAGACTTTGTGCTTGTAATCATTCATGCGGTTTGAGGAATTGTTGTATCTAAGAAGACTCTGTGCTTCTAATACAACAAACGATACTTCTACAGGATTTAACATTGAAAAGGCTACGGAACGACTTTGTGCCTTCGTGAGCTTTCCCTTTTCCTTTTTCCTTTGTTATTATAAATCATACCTGGTATTTCTACGTTGTGCTTTGACAAGATAGAAATATTGGCATTACTATTGTTTGTTAAGTTTAAGTTATCAGATCTAGAGCTTTCCATCGTGAAGCATTGTAAACATCTTCTCTGAAAAAATAGAGAAGTATGAATGTAACACACACCCCCCCCCCCATTTCATGAGTACAGTGTACATTTTGTGAGTATTTCTTTAAGTTTACTATAGCTTCTATTAGCAATAAGAAGGGCGCCTCCCCTTTATGAGAGGAGAGATTATATCTCGCATAGTTGTGGTTGAAGTCTAGATGGCGTAATCTGTTGAAAAGTTGATTACACTATTTTCACCCAACAATACTATAGGATTGCAAATGGATTTATCTCTTAATCTCTATATCTAATCTTTCCAATATTAGAAGTATCTAAAACCTCATAGTTTTACTGAATTAAAAGCCACTTGATATTATTTCTAAAATAATGGCATCTTTACCCTAAGTAATATTTCACTTAATACCAATCCTACTAGGAAATCTGCACAATATGACACATCCTGCTTTCAAGATAGAGGTTAAGGTCCAAGACAATTTACACAAGCCTCTTATGCCACTATTAGCTATAATCTCTTATGTTGATTACAAGCCAATATACTAAGTACCCCATATTACGAAAGATGGTCATCAACAAATAATTTGTCAAAGTAATTCCATGCATGAAATATGGTTGTGGATTTAGAGAGAACATACAAGAGACTAATTTTGTGAGGATTAAATCCTACTTCTCGGTTTCCTTTCAACATAGACAAAATCAAGTAATATTATTTTATACTCCAATTTCATAGGTTGTGCTCTTCTATGTGCTAGTGAATATATTTCATAATTGATTATGTTAGTGACAATCATGGAGTTCCCATTTGCTGCTAACTAATAGGTCCAATAACATTGCTTTCAAGTTGGTTGTTCATTGCTAGAATGAGCAACATTAGTAAATGATACCCATAAGGAAGAGAATCACAAGAACCACAACATTCTACCTATTTTACAACTAGGAGGATAAGAAGTGTTAGGTTTTGAAGGCAGATATCTAAAAGCTAAATGCAGATTTTATCAAATAAACCTGGAAATAAAACACACAGAAAAATAACACAGAGAATTTAACGTGGTTCACCCAATGTGGGCTACATCCACCAAACCGCAGCCATCCAATGATTTCATTAACCAGTGTAAAACCCTATTACAATATCGCGAATAATCGCATTTTCTTGTTCTACTGTAACTCTATTACAAACCCCTTATAACCAGCTTTTTAGAAGCTTCCAGATTAGGGTTATACAAAGTTGGGGTTTTCCCCTTTTTGGTGATTTTCCCTTTTTCGGTAATTCCGCGAAAAAGTAGGAGAAAATTTTTTCTCGAGGGCTGCCACCCCCGAACCCCCGCCCAGGGCCTGACCCGGCCCTGGACCCCGGTGAGGATACATGAAGAGTGTACAGTATACAATAATCAGTCGCCACATACCAACAAGAAGATGTTTTCATTGTTCAACATCTTGCATGAGGACACGAATATAACTTTCAATTATCACTATTGAAATAAAAGACCAAGTAAACCTTAACATTTGACAACTCTCAGGGAACATGGCAAAAAGGACTTAAGTTGAAAATGTTACTTTAGTTATCATTCTCTATTCTTATCATAGCCTTCCCTATAAATCTTGAAAATCTTTGTGGGACAACCAAAAAGTAGATATTTCAAACCCAATACTATTTGAATGATGTTTATACTTAGCTTTGGGAATGGTGCTGAAGATATTCTTGATTCAGAAATTGAATATACATTCATCTCTCCTTGTACGTTTTTTGCTATGTTTCGTCCTCCAACGCCACTTCATACTTCCATGATTTCCTTTTTCCCACATTCTTGTAGCTTCTGCTCAAGAGTCCCCTCTCCCTAAGTCACAAGAATCCTTCTATCCTTTATACTTTGATGGGCATCCATAGCCTATTTGAAAGCTCCTCTCTTCTTCCATGAGATTGCATTTCCCCTCCATACCCATCGCTCATCACATATTTGTAAAGTCTTCTCTCTCTCTCTATTTTCCCTTTGACGAATTTTCTTTCCTTGGCTAGCTAGACGTGCAAGGTGTGAAGTAGAAGATGAGAGAGGCCAACAATAAATTTGATAGACTTGTTCAAAATGTAATAGATGAGCATGTTGCTATTAAGAGCACTCATAAATCCAATGTGAAGAACATCCTTGGCTTGTTCAGTTGCTTTCCTTTCAAAGTAGGCAGGGGGGACACTGACAAAGGTTGTGGAGTTCGGATTATGCCTACCACCATGTTTTCTTGAAAGTTTATGAAGCCTTTTCAACAAATCCATTTCATCATAAATAGGGAGGATGTCACTAAAGGTTGCGGATTATGGTTTTCTACACCTAAATATATCACACCAAACCCTAAATTATGCCTCCAAATAGCTACACCTCACCATCAATCGCCCTCTTGCACTCTTCTTCTCTATTGACCTCCATTGCTCACATCCTAAGGGTGAAAAATATGCCTCTGACTACCTGAGACTGCCTTTATAGAGGTCATGAGTCCATCTTTCCTCTATGCGCTTTCCTTCCTTCCCCACTACAAGTCTTGACAAATTTAAGGGTCGCCATGCCTCTTGATGGCACAGTCACCCCTCTACCATGCCCTGCGCCATTCCCCGTGTTCTCTCTAGTTTAATGCATACACAACAGGACCATATTGTATCTTGTGCCTCATTAATTCAACATTGACTTTGTTATTTTCTTTTATTTTTGTTATTCCTTTATTTTATTTTATTTTATTTTCTCCAACATTCACCATGGACGCAACTAATAGGGATGCGACAAATATGTTATGCCAATGTTGGGTGGAAGTCAACAATACTAGCAATTTAATAAAAACCATAATGACAAATACTACAACATGCATTTGCAAATGCGGCCATGGTTTGTACCTAAGTTATCGATTCCTTTTTGGATTCAGGTATGGGTACGCGAATCCGTACGGGATTCGGTCAAAAAAAAATTTGGGGTTGGGTACGGTTTGGGTATGTTAATACAAAAACATATAAAAATCAGAAATATGTACATATTTGCAGCAGTAATTAAGTTCAGAATACACCACCATATTAATAGTCAAATAACATAGTAAAAATACATCACGACTTTCATAGTCAAATATTAAAATATTAGTGATACTAGAATGTCATGATATTAAAGTTCAAACATAAAAATGTCAAGTGTTAACAATCAGCCATTATTGATCATTGATCAATCTGAATCATATGGGTCATCAAAAAGAGCATCATCAGCATCATTAGATGCTATATCATATTAACCTATCTTCACTTGAGAAGCAGCTCTTGTTTATCCATATTGTCCCATGCAGAAACTGTATCCATATATATTTAATGTTGGTGATTTGCTGCCTAGTCTCACTTAGGGTTTCACCCACCATACAAACTCCTTTTCTGTTCTGTAGAATATTATTTATATACTCCTGTGTTGCTTTCAACATTCTAGAATAAACTTTTGATTCTCATTGATGTATATCGGCAGTAATGGATGGACAGTAGTATGAAAATTTGCTTGAAAGGAACCTCCATGTTAAGGATTTAATATGTTTGTTCTTTCTAGATTGAGGTTGAGGGATCTGTCATTTTCAGACCAATATAAACAGCTCACTGCATGATGAAAAAATATACCATGTTGCTAATTTTTGCACAGATGGGGAAAAATGTCAAGCTTTCAGGTCCTTGTGAGGCAAAGATTAGGGTTGGAATTAATATTTTATTATTTAAAAGTCAACTTTTAGTCAAAAAGATAATTAAAAAATGCAAAAAAAGGCACTTTTTCCGCGGCCTGGGCGTTTTGATGTCTGGGTTCGAGTCGGATTCGCTTCGGATTCGGCTGGGCGAATCCTGGACAAATCCACAATGGCGTTTTGAATCCACGGCAAATCCACAATCCAATTTTTGTACACTGTCCGAATTTGAACGTACTGAATCCGAATTTTGAATCCGGTACAAATCGTATCGTATCCAGAGGCTGGGAGCGATGAATCAGTAACATAGGTTTGTACAATTGTACTCTATCCAAACATTAAATTTAAACCCAAAAAAATGGTATATGTATGAATATGCCTACCTTGTTTCTAAGTTGCTCTAATGTCACTTGCCTTGAAAGAACTATTGGATGTGAGGTGAACTAGTTTTGGACCTTGTATTTGACCCATGAGTTTCAAGGTCCATTCATTATAGTTATTCTTAGCATATCATGTAATCTATGCATTCCACGATACTTCCTTTGGTTTCTTCACAAGGCTTACACATGTATTCATACACCAATTAGAAATTTCATTTATAGTTAGTCCTAGCACAATTTTATTTGGTCCTTTGGGGTAAGGATGGATAGAAGAATCAATCAACCAAAGTTGCAAAATAGAAATTGATTGCTCTAGCATACCTTTATGTAGTTCCCATGCATGATTTTGAATCATAACTTGTTAATGATGAATTCTTTTCTGTTGCAGCTATTGATTCATGACTTGTAGATGAGTTATTTGACCCTTTTTGCAACTTGTGAGCTGTTATGAGCTCTAAGATTTTCTTAAATAGTACATGCCTTTTTTTCTTTGGAGCATATTGGTGAACACCATTAATAATTAGTGTAATATCTTTTTATGGTCATGAAAACTTTGCATTCAATTGGTAATGCTTGTTTCTCATTGACATCATGAAGACAAAAGAAAAAATCTTATTAGAAGTTAGTAAAATAATTTTTTCTATTAAAGGGTCCTTACCTTCAATTTGCATGGTTGATTCCCTCTATTCTTTTTAAATGGTCTATTCTTCTCAATTTGTCTTGTATCTTTGATCGTAACCTTCGTTTTCTCTTCAAGAATGTTTTCTTTAACTTATGCTCAATGATTTCTTCCTTAGAAGTTTCTTGTGATTTTGTTTTTGGCTTTTCTTCTTCCTTTATTAACTCTTTTCTTCCCTGTCTTCTACTCTCCTTTTGTATTTTCATTGCTACCTCTAGATTTTTTTGAAATTGTTTACTTACATTTTGCATTTGTTTTACCAAACCAATACAATATTCAATAGATTTTTTTCTTTGATTTCTTGTCGTGATTCACTGGTTGGCAAAATCAAGGCTTTAATACCTTTGTAATGTCCCTTTTCAATGCTTTTATAAGCCTTGCAACTTTTAAGGATTCATGTATATGCTTGAGTTAAGAACTTGTCACTTTTTGATGACCAAAATCATGAGAGGGCAAGGTGAGAGCATATGGTCAACAAGTGATAAGGAATCTAAACTCCACGAATTCTCTTGATTATAATAGTTATCTGAATACTCATCAAAATGATATTATATTTGCAGGTTGGATATTTATCAACTACTATGAAATACTGCTTATTAAGGAATCCTTGTATTTTATAGACGTAAACAGCAAGCCCCTTAACACTCATTTTTTCCCTTGATCAAAGTAACATATGAATTTATATAACCACTGTCATATATGTCTGGGAGGTTGCTACAATGTACAAAATCATAGTAGTACCAAATACAATATAGATGCAAGCATACAGATGCTCAACCTGTTGGGTTTTGAATGACTGCTCACACTTTTAGAGGGATCAATACACTTCAAGACTAGGGATATTTCATTCTTGAAGGTGGATAGACCAACCAACCAATAAAGATTGAGTAATGATAGGCCGATTGTTGAGAATGGATAAACTCTCCTTTACTTTTGGTTCAGCTAGACCCAAGAGGGTGTTCCTAGAGATAATCTTTAACAAGATTTAACTGCAACAGAAGAGACACAACAAAGACAAACTACAATAATATCCAAGTGTACGCTTTCACCCCAAATCCTATCACTAGATCAAAGACTAAATTACTACTTAACCTCTATTGAGCTGATATAAATATGCAAGATATGGTCCTCTTAGAATAAAATATCTATAGCTCATGTTTTGCCTAGGTATGATACTGGATCATGACATGCATATACACTAACTCGTATTCCTAAACTACTATTTAATGATTTTGTTCATTTTTGAGGTTCATGGAAGGTTAGAACTTCTATGATTGGTGCCTCATAATGGGTTACAGAATCACATTCAACCAAAAGACAAAACATAGAAATGAAAAAAAAAAGATTTGAAATAAACAACAGGACATGCTTAATAATTCCTCCCCAAAATTTCAAAAATCCACATGCAATAAGGAAAAGACCAGTACAAATACCAATTTGCAGCACATTAAAGTGCTGTGATATTTATCAAATTTTGTATGACATTCACACCAGCAAATGTGTGGTGAGAGAAAAACCCTAAGCTAGGAAAAACCTCTCGCTCTTCTTTGCTTGGAAGTCTTCCTAAAAATCTACAACTAGCTAAGGAGACATCCAATTACAAACATTTGCTACACAATAGCTATCTGAAGATGAAGAAATGGCAAGACACAAATGATAATATAATTGAAAGATACTTAGCTACCTTGCCTTTTACCTTCTCATCACATGGATTGAGCTAAAGTAGAGGCACCCATCCCCACTTGATGTGCTCCTTTTTGATGAGTGTTGAATGGTGGAATGTGGTTTCTTATAGAAACAACATGACTATAGGATGATAGAAGATTAGAAAATGGGACAGCATGTAGTTAGGATAAGAAGAGATGATAAAAATGAGAGCAAAGGCCTTCATTTATAAATTCTAGATGGTGAAAATGGAAGGTCAAGATGTCATTTCTAATGGATGGCTAGGATTGCATGAGAGTGAAGACATGAATTGAGGGCTTAGCCTTGTGACACTTGTCACATGATGACAAATTCAGATTTTGATCCATGTAGATGGATTCAATGGCTAGGATTGAATGGACAAGGATTAAGGGTGAGGTGGAATTAAATATTAGGGAAAATAATAATGAAGGTTAATTAGTGTAAATCAATTAATTAAGTAGTTGGAGGATAGGAGGGATAAGGTTAAACTTACTTAAAGGTGAAGGATAAAGATTAATTAATTAAATAAATAATTATTAATTAATGGCTAGAATGGGGTAAAGTCAAGTGTGGTCAGATATGGACAAGTTTAGGTGTCTACACTACCTCTTCAGGATTTGCAAAATTAATAACTCAAATGGCAATTAAACATGCAAGGATTGAAACCCTAGATCTTTTTCAACATTATAGACATGCGAAAATAGATAAATGGCCAACCTTTGATATGTCAAATGAATTCATATTTATAGCACTTTGTTTGGTCACTGAATCCTTAGGAATTTAACTAAGAATCAGATTTCATCAATGTTGCATGTGGAACAATCTAAGATCCTAGAAAATTAGTTGAAATGGTGGCCAGAGTTTGCATGGAAATCATTCATGTTAGAGAAACAACCACCACATTAATGCAACATGGCTTTCCTATCTTCCACCATTTGAAATGTGTGAATTTTCTCACTTGAGATGAACAACTATTTTTTGGTGGGAAAACTCTCTGTGGAGTAGTTGTGCCATCAAATCTAATCATTAATGGCGACTTGGGTCATACAAGAAGGTAGGTGGGAGTGAATTGTGGAAAACACACAAGTTTTGGAGTTTCAAGGATTGGGGGTCTGGGATACTTGATGCCATAAGGAATGCCAATAAGAGGGAAACCAAAACTTTGGCTTCAAAAGGGAGTGGGGATCCAAAAAAAAGCATGATAGTAAGGAGGAATGCAAAACACCAACAAAGGCAAGGGAAAGCAAAGGTTAAGGGAAAAGGATAATGAGAAGGATGACTCTAGAATCGTAATAGGAAAGGGGAGTAAAGGTTGGAGTATGAAGAAAAGTAAGCCTAGATGGGAAAGTCTAATATCCTGATTAGAATAAAGACAAAGGTGGAATCGGAAAGAAAGGATACTAGGAAGATAAACTTCGATAATTTGTACATACTTGGAAATTTGAACATAATACACCCCACACTTTGAACCTTTTGGGATTTTGGGCAACTTCAAACACATTATAGGCACATAGAGAATAATGGAGAACAACATTTAGGCAAATTTGACAAACGGAGACCCAAACAAAGATTTATTAGATTGGTATATGTGATGGGTAAAATGAAGCTTAAATGCACAAAGGAGGTGGGGATCAAACAAAATTTGACACTATTAGATTGAGTCCCAAAACAACCCTTTTTAGTCCCCAAGATATGAATGCATAGAATTCTTGTTATCCAAGTACAGTAAACTGATGCCAAAATATATACTGCAGAGCTGTCATGATTGCATACATAAAATTGTCACAATACTTCTAACCAAACAACATCACCACATCTAATGCAAGTATATTTCTTAAAGCATACACATATTTTGATATTGAAATCACTGAAATAAACATTTATCACAATGACAGGGGTACTATAGTGGTACTTAAGTGATTGTACTGTAGCAAACTAGAAACTAGAAAAAAACTGCAATATTATTTGCACAACTGTTATTCCTAGGTGAAACTACCTCAAGGAACAAGAAATTTTTCATCCTCTACTCTTATCTAGAACCAAGATGGTTTCCGTTCTCTAAATATTTGCACTCCAAGGGTTTTCGTCCTCAAAGCAATAGTCGAACACAAGTATTCAACTATGTAAGCAAGAATTTGATTTCATAAAAAATGAATGATCTCCTTATGAGTGATTTTCTCTCTTTTATAGACTCTTTTTTGGCACCAATATTTTATATTCTATTTTTCCCCTCAAAATTATTCATCTAAAAATATTTTAATAAAATATTACAAAAAGCCTTATTATGTCCCATTTAGACAGCCCACTTTATCTGATTAATAATATTAAATTTGTCCTTTTACATTTAAAAAAACAAAAATATTACTAGAACTGACTTAAAACATTCTCAATAAAATACTTCCCTAACTTTAACTCTTAGCCTACAAGAAATAAAGAAATGGGTCCTCAATTAATCTAACTAGAAAAGAGGACTTGACAGAAACCCCTTTACTAATATGCCTCATTGACATATTAGAATTTTTGTGGGAACAACGGAAGGTATATTTTATGTACAACTCATATTTGTACCTCTTTATATTCAACCTTTGACAAAGATTTTGGTTAACTTAAACATTGTCGATTTTGTATATGTGTGTGTGCATGTGGATTTGTGTATACATATATGCATCTGGCCTTGTCCATGAAATGAAATTCAGCTGATTTTGATCCCAAAAGAACTCAACAAAGCCAAGGAAATGGCTTGTACTCTGCTAAAACTTGACTATATTTAATATGTGTGTGTGCATTTGCATGAGTGTATACACAAGCATGCGCGCACACATATGAATTTATGAGCCATTATCTTATTCCTTAGCTTTGTTGAGTTCTTATAGGCCGAAAATCAGAGGAATTTGGTTTCATGGGCAAGGGTAGTTAGAATGCTCAATAATATCTTGAAAATCTTGCATGTCCTTTTCATAGTAGCATGTGAGATTATGTAAGCCCTTTTGTTAGGCAGAGCTCATTTACTCCTGGATTTTCCAAATAATTGTGGACATGCACCATATGCCTTGACAAACAAAATGGAATGCTTACTAACAGTCCCTGTAACAAAGCTCAATGAAATACCATTTTATAGGAGTATGATCACTTAGATTAAGTGATTGAAACCACCTTTGGTGAATCCAAAGTTAAGTTAGCTATATTACATACATACCATGATCTATAAAGTTGCATCATATATACTCTATCATAAACATTTGGGCCAAAATTTGTGTTCTATCCTATGTGCATATATGTCTTCGAATGTAAACATAACATAATCTTATCTACAAAATAACCATTTACCAACAAAGGAATTTGGATTTAAGATCCTGACTGAGGCCCTATACCTCTATACATAAGTGCTTAGATTTGTTACTGGTGTAATCTAACCTATATTTTTTCATGCCTACACTGAATTGAGGTTTTCTGAATTTATATTTAAACACCAATGGGACCATGTCACATGTTTCAATGTTTACTACTGGTGTCTTCTACCCCTAGTCGGCTCTTACGCACTTTACTCGTTTGTGCTATTTTATCCTTGGACGGTATGGAAAAGTTTGAAGTCTGTTTTAATTGTGAAAGCCATGGACTCTTCTGTAGAAATGGAACATATTTGATCAAATAATCTGTTTACTATAATGATTGTGCACAAGATCAGAAATTTTGCTTCTAAGCATTAAGTATTTTTCATGTTGGCAATAAAATGCACAAATGAAACTTATATTTGCAGGAACTTGAAGGAAATACTTGAAAAGTAAAGAAACACCATTCATTGAAAAATATTTTTTAAGTTCTTTGACTTACAAATTTTATTGTATTAGATTGATTTCATTGCTTAGGAATATCACTGGCAATAACATTCCTTTCATATCTGAGCTCTGGCTCTGAAACATATCCTTTTTGTATTCTTTTCTAGCAATTTTATTAAGTATTATACTTAGCTTAACAAGCAGCGACTTTACTTTGCATATAGCCCATCAGCTTCTGTATGTGCGTTGGTTTTCATGTCCTTTTTGAATTATCCTCGCATTTGCACATCTTGTGGTTTTCAAGTCCATCTTCAAGTATTTCTGTTACCAGAAATTTAATTCTAAAACTTTGGGGAAGATAGGGGAAACTACTCATATATAATCTTGTACAGTGTTTTTGATTTGGCATTAGTTAGAACAATTTTATCTTGCGTTATGGCTAATGTGAAGTTGACCATATGGTGTGTAGAAGACCTGAAAAATGCTGCTAAAATAACTGCACTTTTTTTTTTTCTATTTTAAAGTTGTTTGATTTGAATTATACTAAAATTTCACATTTTTTCACATCCTTGAGTAGATGGGGAAATACTCCATTGGATGAAGGACGCAGATGCGGGAGTAAACCTTTGATCCAAATTCTAGAGGAAGCACATGCTTTAGAGAGGACCAAAGGTTTATATTATTTATTAGACGAAAGCTTTGAAGCATTTTGAAAGGAAATTTAAGCACATTATTGGATCAGGTTTTATTAAATGTTTTGGAAGTAGCTCACATTAGAACTTTCTTAATCAGACAAATATTTACAAAAAATTTGTTCTTCCTGCACTTGAAATATAGGATCTAATCTTTCTCTGTTCAGTTCCATTGATTTTAAACTACCCAACGATCTGCTTTCTTGATTAGGTTGTCCAAGATTACATTCATCAACAACAATTTTTGAAGGCAGAGTTTCAAGTTTGGATCCAACCTTGTGCACTGAATGTCTTAAGAATTCTGATCACTCAGATGGAAATTCTTTCCAAAAACTTGGAACAGATGTATCTCAATATTTAGAAAAGAAACATAAAACATGCACTGTGTTCCCTTTTCACCCATGGACCCCAAGAGAGAAGAGAAAAGATGGACTTGTCATGTGGGTTCCACATACAATTGAGGATCTGCTTCATTCTGCAGCACAACAATTTGGTTTTCTCGGTACATGTGTTCTAACAGAAGATGCAGGACAAATTTTGCATACAGACTTTATTCAAGATAGCCAAAGGCTTTATGTGGTTGATAGGGTTGAGTGACTAAAAATTATGTTAGTCTCCCATTACTGCAGTTCTACAAAGTTTCTAATTTTGCTTGTTTGCTTTACTAGAATGTTTCTGCAGTCCTTGATGTCCCCTGTGAAATCGACATTTTCTGCACATTGGTATCTAGTTCTGAGATGACAATGCTTGACTTGTTCTTTCAGCTTAGAGATACACTTTAATTAAAATCATTGAACATGCTGATTTGTCTGGTAAGACTTAAAGATAACATGTCCAGATGTAGGTGATTTACCTCCAAACTCACAGGAGTAGAAATGAAAATGATTGACAATATCCAGTTATCAGGAACAACGAATCATTCAGTTGGGAAATGTTCCTTACAAAGGGGTATACATTCTCATGTTCTTTTTGCCTATGCTTAATGGAGGACCATTTAATCATTTTGTTTAAAACTTAGAAGAAAATATTTGTAATTCTAAGTATTCTCTGTACCTACGGAACATCAACAGAGGATACAAAATTCAACAGAGCACTGGCATGGAAGCAGAAATATGAAGTCTGGACAATAATTGAAAGGCAATTTTAGTAGAGATGGTGAGTAGCACAAACGATACTACTGTTATACGTGGCAGAGCTGTTCCTCGTTCGATTTTTTCACATTATATGTATGAAATAAACAATTGAGCACTTTTCTTGTATAATAGCAGATATTACCTAAAGTTCAAAACATGTTTTTTTAATATCTAGCATTATTTCTTTTAGTAAGATGGACCCTTTTCTAACTTTTCCTCCCTTAACAAAGTGAATGAAGCTCTTTGTAAAAGCAATGGATAAATTAAACAACAGTCTCGTAGCACTTAGAAAAGCAATGGATGAAAGCTACTAGATCATGCTAAAGAAACTCATTCTTAACCAACAATTTTTTAAAGGCCTGTCAGTGATCCGTATCTTGGATGGTCTGGTAGTGAATAGAGTTTCCTGCATTAGAATGGAAAAGCGTTAGTATTTTACTTTCACAGCACACAAAGGAACAATAGAAGATAAAAACAGAATAAGAAATGTCTTGTTAATTTCAAACTAGCACTGGATGATAGAACCCTGCACAGGGGCGTGAATTTTAATGAGAAAAAATGTTAAAAATGTTTAGAACCTAAACTAAAAGTACTTCAGCTGTTTAGAGTAAGATAATATAATAAATACAATATTCTTAGTGTATTAATTTGCACTTTTATGTGTGACACAGAAGGAAACAAATATAAAACGGAGTTCATTTTCAGATTAGAAGGGGAAACTCTTTGTAAGAAAAAAAAAAATTGTTTAAAAATGAATTGATGTCTTTTTTTTAAACATTTTACACAATGCAGACACAATTAAAGATGCATTTTTTAATAACAGAATAAGAAATGTCTTGTTAATTTCAAACTAGCACTGGATGATAGAACCCTGCACAGGGGTGTGAATTTTAATGAGAAAAAATGTTAAAAATGTTTAGAACCTAAACTAAAAGTACTTCAGCTGTTTAGAGTAAGATAATATAATAAATACAATATTCTTAGTGTATTAATTTGCACTTTTATGTGTGACACAGAAGGAAACAAATATAAAACGGAGTTCATTTTCAGATTAGAAGGGGAAACTCTTTGTAAAAAAAAAAAAAATTGTTTAAAAATGAATTGATGTGTTTTTTTTAAACATTTTACACAATGCAGACACAATTAAAGATGCATTTTTTAACATGCAATTCAAACAAAGTTAAAATAAAATGTACATTTTTTTTTCTTAGTCTAAGACAAAAGACAATTCTAACACTTTTGTTCAAGGTGAAAGGTTTTTTCTGTTTTTTGAATAAATAATCTATATGGTTATTAGATGCTCATTCTTTCTAGCTAAAAGTAAAACATAAAAAATATGTTAATAAAACAAAGGACTGAATAGACAAACACTAATGTAAATTGAATTATAAATTATGTTCAAAGTTGTAATCTGCAAATTAAAGTATACCCACAATACAAACCTTGTAGATGTTCTAAATACAATTTAATTTATCTCAAAAATAAGACATTACAAGCTAAATTTATTATTTGCATTGAAAACTATAATGACCAACCTAATACCTATTCAAATATATTTTTTTTGACAAATGTTATTTAGTTCATAAAAACACAATAACACAAAACATCTCAACAACAATTTATAAGCAAGCTAGGCATTGTTAAATTCTATCGTATGATAAAATAAGTGCTTAGAACATTTATATATAAATATTTACAAAATTATTGCATGAAAAATAATAAAAATATAATAAACACTTCTCACTACAAGTTGATTGCTTCTGTGCAAATTAAATTTATTATATAATTTTGTTCATAAATACTAATTCTTAACTTAGACAATTTTTAGATAAACTTTGATAAAGATAATTACTAAATAACAATAAACTTTTTAGCTCATACGAGGGATTTATAAATATATGTTGAAGTAAAGACTTCTCAAAATCTTTTCCTCTTCAAAACTAGTGATGACTAAAAATAACTCATTTGTTGTTTGAGTGTTTTAGGATGATCTTGTAGGTAGTTGATTGTGCACCCAACTAATAAAGCATCGATCTACTATAAACCAAAGATTATGGGGGTCTCCTACATCTCAAGTATATATTTTTATTAGATAAACATTTTGACTGAAATTAGGAATCGGAAGAAGGTTTTAAAAGAAGCCAAGTATATATTGTGATGACTAAAATAATCATTTATACACATACAATATTTATGCCAAACTTCAAATTAATTTATTTTAAATTTTCTTTCATTTATCTTTGTCATCTTTGTCCCCCACTTACATATGTTTGCAAGAACAATGAAGAGACACTTTCGAAATACATTTGTTTAAAGATGGATGAAACTTTCAAAGGTCACATTTTTCTCTCATATACATATTCTTTTTTTTTTCTCATATACAAAATCATGTAACATAGTAGCATGGGCTAATCCAAAATAATTATCACCATGACTATGTAAGGGCACACAAGATGTTTTAAGATTTCAAAACTTTGTTTGACAACATTGAGGAGTATACCATATAATCGATACCTAGGCCTCAAAAGTTTGAAAATAAGTGATCCCATGCCTAGGTGTCTGCCTAACAAATGCATGAACATGATGGAAGAGTTTGCAGTTTCAAAATGTGTAGACATTCAACATGTGGGCGCCACAAAGTGTAGAGGAAACTTTGATTAAAAAATTGTCAATTACGTTGATTGGTGCATGCCAATAATGAAGAGGATTTTTTTATTTTTTTAAAGTTAATTTTCCAAGGCAAATGATTAGGCACATACGTGTTAAGGTAAATTACATGCTTTTGGAAATTCTTGTAGATTAAGCTCATAGGCATTCAAATATGAGCATAACAATGAGTTTGACATTTCAAATTTGCAAAACCAGCATGGGTGTGCGCTTCAGGTGTAGAAAGAAGATTTTTCGAGGGAGAAATGAAATCCAACTTTAAAATGCCTAAGAACACACCATAGAGTGAGGGAATTAGGTGATGATAAAGTCAACACTTGCAGACCCAATCAGAGGTATGTGTCCGTATAAAGAGAAAAGAAGCATATATACGCAACCTACACCTGGGCTTAAGTGTCACACACTAAGTTCTGACTTTCGGTCAAAAATCTGTTTTCGTTTTTGTTTTCTTGCCTACAGGCTGCGTCCATTTAATCAATCTGCAGAATCTGTCTCCCTACACAGGAAGCAGTACTTAATGTCAGAGTATTGAAAGTGGGGGCTTTTTCATGGATTTGATACTCTTAAAATTTCAAGATTTTAAATATGATCTCAATGATCAAACTTTCCAAAATTATTCGAGGAAGAGAGAATATCGAAAAGTGATGATTACTTGATAAAAATTCATAGTAGAAGATCCAAAATTCAAAAAGAAAAGGAGATCAAGTAATTGGTGGGCTGTGGTTTCTTTTTTGGGTTGTTGTGGTGTTCCGTTTTGCTACCGATCCGTGGGTCCCATAGGCTGTTTGGCCTCGTGGACGTTATTAAAAGTCTTCATTTATTCATTTATCCGAAATTTCGCTCCCGCTTGTGGTGGTGACAGTAACTTAAAGGTTTCCAATAATATTGATTTTTCAAAGTTAGTTTTTTTTGCTAGTTAAGATGAGATTTTAATAATAAAGGATTCTTTCATGGAAGTAGTGGAAAGAAATTTGGGAATGAAAAGGTTGTGGAGTGTGGAGTGAAATGTGGGTTTTTACTATTGATTTTTTTTATGTTTTTGATAGTTTCTTATAGGATTCATATCTTAAATAAATGAACATATTTGTTCAATAATCTTATTAATTATATTATTTTGAAATTTAAGTTATGTAATATTTGTGGGTAATTTGAATAATATTTTGTAAAATTTGTGGAATAAAAATATATGTAGGATTAATTAATTGTCACAAAAAGTCAATGGTTAAATATTTTATATATTTTAAATAGTAATAATTATTAAATATGTTAATAAATGTATATGATAAATAAATAAAATTATTTAATTTTAGATTTGATGTTTAATTATATTATGACATATATAATTTTATTATGCAAGTGGTTTTGTAAATTATGCAATATTTTCTTATATTTGTTTTTTTTTACTAAAAGATGGATTTGTGTCAATTTGAATGAGTGAAGTTGATTTGTTGTTAGTTGAATATTCTTGAGTATTCATTGGGTTTGTTGGAACATCTATGTCTTTGGTAAATTTATTTCTAACATATCAAGATTTGTGATTTTGTCAATTTTGGAAAAAAAAATCAATACTCCTAGTGGATTCAAGGTCAAGTTAAAATTCTAGGTTGACCAAAATGTAGTGGCCAATCTAATGAATGGATTTGGGAAAAAATTATGAAAACACTATACCATGTTAGAACCATAATTTAAAATTCAAGATCATAATCTACAAATATCTACCATGGAAAAGTATTAGGAACATAATTTATAGTCAGGACCATATTATTCAAGTTAAGAGTAATTTTTACAATTTTTTTGAAAATACAAGTTTTGGAGTTCTAAATGATTTTTTTTTAATTTCTAATGTCATATATAAAAAAAAAAAAGTAATTACCATAGTGGAATCTTTCTAAAAATTATGTATGGTCGAAGTTGAGATTCTTATCAAAATTTCTACCATGATGAAATTTGGATGATGTTACTTGGTTGTGAGTAATTGATGAATTTTTTATTTTGGTGTGTGTGTGTGTGTAAAAATTATAATCGAAGATTAAAGGATAATTTGATAATATCTACATATAATAAAGGAAATAAGATACCCCAAAAACTTATAGCATACTCTTTATATTTCTTTACAATAATATTCACCTTCTTTATATAGACCTCCTCTTGATAACATTATGGAAGGGTACACCATTAAACCAATATTTGTGATTTTAGAGAGTGTTATACCCAAAATGAAATTTTTGGCATTTTGCTTAAATTGAGCTAAACAATGTAAAAATGCCATCGAAAGTATGTTTTAGGTCAAACCAAACATGAAGTCTTTGTGGGTTTATGTCAAAGAACCTATGATTAAAATTCTGAAAAAATGAAAATTAGGGTTTTACGCCCCTATTTTTAAGGAAACCCTAAAAAATAGGACCTTCCCAAAAATGATTGAAAATAATTCTGATAGGGTTAATTACCTTCACGATCACACTGATTAAGTCAGAATTATCAAAAAATATGTTTTACTCTGGTGGGTCTATTTCTATTTTTCAGGAACAAAGTTAGGAGCTTTGCAGCCATTAATGGTAGATTGCCCAGTACCAGGTGCTGAAAGCTAAACCTCAAAAGCTTCAACGAAGAAGCCATGGCGAAAAAGGATGAAAATGATGTCGTTCAACGAAGGAGATTCTCAAAATGGAAAAGGCCAAAATTTGGCTAAGTCTGGAAGGTGCATGTTTTGTCTACCAAGGCAAAACACAGTCTATAGTGGCTAAAAGCGCCCCTCTTGAAGAAAGGCGCCCTTGGATCTCAGAGGGCAAATCAAATCATTTGGCATCTTCAACTCAGTCATCCTCTTCACTTTCATGCTGGCTCGACAATGAAACAATCAACAAAATCATCTGATTCAGGAATCATTGACCAATTGTCAGCAAAGTATGGAGGATCCATCGACGACAGAGATGCCAAATCAGAGAGCTTCAAGGTAAAAGCGCCCCTACTGCCCAGGGGCGCCCCTCAGTTGCAGGCACCAAATGAATCCATAAGCAGCAACTCTGTACATGATATCTTTCTAGCTTCCTCCCAGCTACGTGATCAATCTGACAGCAAGTCCATAAGACACGCCAAACGATCACGAGTTGAGGTCAAGCAGAAAAAGCCAAAATTGAAGAACTGAAAAGATAACCCAGAAAATGGCTAAGGCATGGCTAAAAGCGCCCCTCTTGAAGAAAGGCACCCTTTCCTGAAGGCATCCAGATTCAGCTAGAATCTTCACTGCCTCCCAGGATGACCTTCTCAGCTATGATCTATCTCGTCAGCGAGACTATCAGCAAACACTTCCGACAAATCAATCAACTGATGGAGGAGGTCAAAGACTGGCAGTTCACAACATAAGTAAAACCAGTCAAAAGCTAAAAGCACCCTTGTTGGCCAGGGGCGCCCTTTAGTTTGAAGGACCTAAACTTGCCAACTTCAATTGAGAAGTCAGTCATCCTGAACAAGACCGAGTTGGCTACCCGGTGCATCGTCAAGCAGAGTCATCCAACTCATCCATCAACGGGAATGTCAGATCAAAGCACAGAGGGTCTGAAAAGGCCAAAACGAAGAACAGTCAATGAAAATTGACTAAGGCATTGTCAAAAGTGCCCCTCTCAAGGAAAGGCGCCCTTCTTTCTGGAGGCCTAAACTCAGTTTTCTGAGTTAACTCCTCCCAGGCATATCTCATCATACTGATCCTGCCTCAAAAAAGAACTGTCAGCCACTGCCTGAGATCAACTGAGTAACTTGAATCAAAGATCAAACGGGAGTACTTCAGCTTGCAAAATGGACGAAAATGATCAACTTCAAGGTTGGACGCCTAAAGGAAGTCAAAGAAAAAATGTTGACTTGAGTTAGCAAATTTGGAGCCAAAAAGAGACCAAACACTCCACAATCAGTGGAAATCATCTTTTGGAACTCCAAATCAGGCCTAAATGATGAGTTATCTTCCATATTTTGTGGATCTTAACCTTAATCACCATATATTCATGCTATGCGTCCCTTTCCTCATTATTCTTTTTGCAGGTTGAAGGATAAAACATCAAGTAGCTCCCAAGAACACGTTTTCAAGATCTGGTAGGGGTTTTGGACGGATCTTCAATATTTTTGAAGATCATTGGCAGTAAAATTATTCTTCTCCCAAGATTGCTTCCAGAGACAGATTATTGCAAAGTGGCAGTTTATAACTTCCAATCCATCTTCTATCTACTTCCTCTATTTTTGTCTATATTTCTTTTGCATGTCACAGGAAATGACAGATTATCATAGATCTGGCCAACTGGGTATGATCAACACAACTTTTTCAATAAAACCCACATGTTAGAAGCACGAACTAGTCATAATATTGAAAAAGTCATAATATTGAAAAATAGACAAATTGGGTTTGTTTGGCTTTGAAGCACGAACAAAACCCATGTGTTAGATTTTTTCGAGAAAAATCACTTTCTGGTACCCCTGCTGCCTCTACTACCAAAGGGCTTTTGCATGCCAAGGAAAAACTCATTTTTCTGAATTTATGACGATCTGGGTTTGTCTAGAAAATCATTTTTAACAAAACCCATGTCTCAGAATTTTTTGTAAAAACTACCCCCCTGGTGAGGCTATTTTTAGCAGTTCCAGAAAAGTGTCAGAACAGGGTCAAGTGCCCAGTCAATATTCAAGGTTTTCAAAATGCAGTACTCTCAGGTACAATACAAGACCAAAATGGTCCTATACCATGATTAACTGAAAACGACTGACACAGACTTATGGCAGAAAAATCCAGAGGTCAATTCTGAGGATTTGGAGGGCATGAATCAAATCACATTGCAGAACATCGAAGAATCCAGTTTATTTCAAGCAGCATCTATTCCAATCACCTTACAAAGCATCAAGCTTGTAACTGCTTGCACAAAGCATTACAACCCGACTACAAGAGAGATCGTATCAGTAGATGGGGGGGTGATTTATAGCTTAAAACCGGTGGACATAGAGACTTGTTTTGCAATTCCACCATGCCCTACCAAGAAGGTCATATCTATGACAGAATGCGAAAAATCATTTGAGGCTTCGAAGGACGAGTGTTTTCTTATAATGGCTAGACATTCGTTGAAAACAAAGAGAACCAGCTTGCCTAGATTGGTTGGGAGAGGAGAATTCAAAGACGAGTACAGAGTGCTAATCACCCTACTCAGCAGAGTCACTGGGCAAGAAGAGGGAAAATCCCTCCAATCGTGGATGTTCTACATTATTGGCAAAATAATCAGTAGGAAAGAACACTATGACTGGGCCTCTCTGATCAGTGACACACTCCACCAACAATTCACCGAGTTTCTAGAAGAGCACCGTTTCCACATGTGTTCATACCTGGTCTACCTGATAGCCTTCCAAGGCGATTTCAGAACACTAAACATTGTGGGAACCCTAGGTGTGCAAAAGGTCCAAGAATACTTTCCTCGCTTGGAGTTCACTCTAGCAGAAAGACACTTCAAAAAGATAAATGACCTTTTCACTATGCACACCATGCACGAGCTAGACCATGAGATGCACGTGCGTATTTCACCAGCAGCTAAGGCAACAGTGGTGGACTGGGTAGATTGGTTCATTCAATTCCCCACTTTCACCTACATACGCGTGTATGGCTACAATGGTCACCCTGCCATGATGCCATTGTTGAGAAATTATGTCTCAAATTTCAGCTTGAAGTCCTCATTTTCATGCCTTGGTGATTTTGTGTTGTTTGCAAAGTTCTGGCGGAGGCGGAACTAGGATGGAACTTGGCATTGTTCTATTTGCCTAAGTTTCGGGTCTCTGGTGGAGGCGGAACCGGGATGGAACTTGGCATTGTTCTGTTTGCCTAAAGTTCCGGGTTTATGTTCTCGTTCCTGCTTCGACTCCGACTCCGCTTCCTACTGTCTGTTTCTTCTCGCTTTGCTTCTCAGGTTCTGGCGGAGGCGGAACCAGTTTTGGAAGTTGGCAATGTCCGTTTGCCAGGTTCCTGTTTCAGTTTCTGTTCCGACTCCTGGATCGACTCCTGCTTTTGTGATCTGGTTTTTTTGGATGTTTGCTTCTCCTCGGGGTGTTTTCCTCCACCTTGTCTTGTTTTTGGATTGTTGTTTCTTGCAGTTGGCGGAGGCGGAACCGGAACCGGATTGGTTCCTGACCTTGGACTTTTGGTAAAGTCATGTTTCTGTTTCTGTTACGTCCCCGGGTCCGACTCCGACTACAGTGTTCCCATCTTGGTTTGACCCCGGGTTGACTTTACTCGGTCAGAACTGTTTCTGATGAGTTCTCCTTTGCCGTGGGCGGACGCAGAACTGAATTGGTTCCTGAACCTGTAATTTCGGTAGGGTCTTGTTTCAACTCCAGCTCCGACTCCGACTCCGACTCCGACTCCGGTAGTGTGTTTTTTCGGTGGAGTCCTATTTTGACTCCTGTTCCGACTCCGGCTCTGATAGTGTTAGAAATGACTTGAAGTCCTGGACGCGCCCGATGTCTGTTTGACCGTTTTGGTTGCTCTATTAGTTGCGATTGCTGATGGGTCTTGAACGTGTGGCACCTGGTTGAATAGTGATTGGACGAATGCCAAGATAGTTATTGTGGCAGTGGCATTTGTCAACAAAGGGTGGCGAGCTCAACCATTTTGGCGATGGCATTGAATGCTTGGACGGCTCGTTGCAGGGAGATCTGTCAGATCCAACCAGATGCGTGATTTGAGGATGGTCTTCATTGCTCTTCTCAGTCGGTTACTTATGGATGAGAGATGTGTTATTTCTCATAATTTAAGAAGTTAGAGTTGATTTGTTAGTTGCAGAGCAAGTTTGAAGTTGCGGGCTGAAGAACAGAAGGACGTGAGTTCTTGAGGAGGGTTTTGAACTGTATGTTGTAAAACATTGTAACAGTGAATTTGAAACTCTCTGGGTGATTGTGAGCTGAACAAAGAAGTTTGGATATTGTATGTAATCGATTCATTACTATAATACAATAGATTTGACTTTGTGTGGTGGGTTTTTTACCTGAAAGGGTTTTCCCACGTAAATACTGTGTCATCTTTGTTTGCTTATCTTTCTGGTTTCTCATTGCCATGGTTGTATGTATCTCTATAAGTTTTAAAAACTGTTAGTTTTTTGTTTTTGCTTCTCTCCCCTGTAGTAAAGGTGTTAAGGGAATGTATTCCGCACTGTTGGGTCAGTAGATCCGCATTTTTTTCCCTTCAAAGTCTTATCAGAGCTTGGTCAGTTCATATTATCCTTGCTAGGGCAAATTAGTTTTTTGCACTAATACTATTTCAGTGGGAGACTTGCATTGTTAAACTTGTTTCTGTTGTGAGATGGCGAGTACATCTGGTAGGATAGATATTGAGAATTTTAATGGCAGCAACTTTGAGTTATGGAAACTCAAGATTGAAGACTTGCTTGTGGATAGAGACCTTTGGATTGCAATGTTTGGAACTAAGCCACAAACTACGACCCAAGAAGCTTGGGATCTTGCTAATAGAAAAGCAAGAGGATTGATAAGACTGAGTCTAGCCGATTTTGTGCTCTTGAATATTCATGAGGAGACGTCTGCAGCTGCTTTGTGGAAGAAGCTTGGTGATATTTACCAAGGAAAATCTCTGGTAAACAAGTTATTCCTGAGAAAGAAGTTGTACTCCTTGAAGATGGATGAAGGTGCATCTGTTGCATATTATCTGAACTCATTTAATATGAGTGTTACTCAGCTGGCATCTGTAGGTGTAAAAATTGAGGAGGAGGATCATTGCATGCTCCTGTTGTGTTCCTTACCTGATAGCTGGGATCATCTTGTGATGGCTATTGGAAGCACAACCACTGCTTTCAAGACTGATGATGTGGTTGCTTCGCTTTTGTCTGAAGAAATGCAAAGGAAATCTTCTGAGATGGCCAAATATGCTCTTTCTGTTCAAGGTAGAACAAAGGAGAAATGCAAGAAGAAAGACAACAAGTTGAAATCCAAGTCTAAAGGGAGATCAAAGTCTCCTGGTAAAAGGTTCAAGGTAAAGTACTGGAACTGTGGGCAACCTGGTCATATCAAGAAGGACTACAAGGAGAAGAAGAAGAAGAATGCTTCTGACAACGAATCTTCTCCAAGTGATGCAGATGCCTTCATTGCAACAGCCTTGACAACTCAAGCATTAGATGATGTCTGGTTAGTTGATTCAGGTGCCTCTTTTCACATGACATCCAATAGAGATTGGTTCTCAAAGTATGAGAAGTATGATGGTGAAAAGGTATACTTGGCAAGTGATTCAACGCTCGAGATTGTTGGCAGAGGAAGGGTCAAAATTCAGTTTCCTGATGGGAGATTCAAAGGAATTGGTGGTGTTCTTCACATCCCAGGTTTGGCTCGAAATCTTCTTTCTATTAGTAAGTTAAATGATGCTGGTGTAGAAGTTTTTTTTTCTAGTAAGGGATGTAAAATGGCTAGAGGTGCAATGGTGTTAGCTAAGGGTGTTCGTACTAGCACTTTGTACAAGCTAGATGCACGACTTGTTCTTTGTAACAGTGCCTCTGTAAAGTCATGTAATTCTGCACCTATAGAGAAAGATGAAGACTCTTCACTATCTGCAAATGCTTTGGAGGTAAAACTCCCAGCAGAGAAGACTATGTTATGGCATCATAGACTTGGTCGCATAGGTGAGAAAGGTTTAAAAACTTTGAAGAACAAAAACCTTGTAGAAGGGCTCGATGATTGTAACCTTGAGTTCGATTTTTGTGAACATTGTATCTATGGAAAGCAACACCGTGTTTCTTTCTCCTCTAGTCCTCACAAATCTTCTGGTATACTGGATTATGTTCATTCTGATGTGTTTGGTCTAGTTAATGTTCCTTTGTTATCGAAGTCTAGATATTATGTTTCTTTTATTGATGATTGTTCGAGAAGGGCATTTGTATACTTTCTTAAAAGTAAATCAGAAGTGTTCAGTCGGTTTAAAGAGTTCAATTCTTTGGTTGAAAATTAGACTGGAAGGAAAATAAAGTGTTTAAGGACAGACAATGGAGGTGAGTTTTGTTCTGCAGATTTTTAAAGGTATTGCACTGATCATGGAATTAAAAGGAATAAGACAACCCCCTACACTCCATAGCAAAATGGAGTTGTTGAGAGGTTGAACAGGACACTGATGGAAAAGGCAAGGAGTATGCTGAGTGGTGTTGGTCTGGAGTAGAAGTTCTGGGCTGAGGCTGTTGCTACAACATGTTATTTGATAAATAGGTCTCCCTGCTCAGCTCTTGTTGATAAGACACCTTTGGAAGCATGGTCAGGTAAGAAACCCTCATTAAGGCATGTTCGGGTCTTTGGCTGTGAGGCATATGTTCATGTGCCAAAAGAAAAGAGATCAAAGTTGGATAACAAGGCTGTGAAATGTATTCTCATCAGCTATGGAGTTGGTGTGAAAGGATACAAGCTTTGGAACCCTGTTACTAAGAAGGTTTTGTATAGCAGAAGCATGATATTTCCTGAGCTAAAACCTCTAGTAAGTGATCAACAGCTTGAGACAAATCAGAGTGATAAGAAGAAGGATGGAGTTGAGATTCCCCAAACTCCAGAAAAGGAAGAGCTGCATGGTGTACCTGAGATTGAGGAGAGTTCAAGCAGCTCTGGAAGTTCTGATGATGAAGAACAACCTCAGCCTCTAAGGAGATCTACAGGAAAAAGAAGGCAACCGGAAAGGTATGGTTTCTCTATGTTAAATTCAAATTGTGCTTATGCGTTAATTACTAGCACTGATGAGCCTAGGACTATGAAAGAAGCAATCAGCATGGCTGATTCAAAGTCTTGGCTGGAAGCCATGAATGAGGAGATGGATTCCTTGAAAAAGAATGATACTTGGAAGTTGGTACCACTGCCTAAAGGGCGAAATCCTGTTGGCTGCAAGTGGATATTCAAAAGGAAGACAGGCCTTGATGGCAGTGTGGAGAAGTATAAGGCACGACTGGTTGCAAAGGGATTTTCCCAAGTTGAGGGATTTGATTATGGAGAGATCTTTTCCCTTGTAGCAAAGCTGACATCCATCAGATTTTTGTTGTCATTGGCAGCTATGTATGACTATGAAATTGAGCAGATGGATGTGGAGACAACATTTCTCCATGGTGAGCTAGAAGAAGAAATCTTCATGTCCCAGCCTAAGCATTTTGTTGAAAGAGGCAAACAAAATCTGGTTTGCAAGTTAAATAACTCTCTCTATGGTCTAAAGCAATCTCCTAGAATTTGGTACCAGAAATTTGACACATTTGTGTTGTCAATTGGGTTTGTTAGATCAAAATCTGATCATTGCATTTATTATAAATGTGAGAATGATCATGTGCTTGTTATTACTCTGTATTTGGATGACATGTTATTCAGTAGTAATAGCAAGGCTATGATTTCTGATCTTAAAATTTAGTTGTCTGCTAAGTTCGAAATGAAATATCTTGGAGCAGCAAGGTACATTCTTGGAATGGAGATAACCAAGGATAGAACAAGCAAAATTTTTTGGCTCAATCAAAGTAAGTATGTGAAAACCGTTCTAGAGAGGTTTAGCATGATTGATTGCAAGCAGCTAATTGTTCCAATCATGCAAGGATTGAAACTATCCGCTGAAGACTATTCAAAGTCTGCTACTGAGATGGAGGACATGACCAGTGTGCCTTATGCAAGTGCAGTAGGCAGTTTAATGTATGCTATGGTCTGCACAAGACCAGACATTGCCCAAGCAGTGGGAGTTCTAATCCGTTTTATGGCAAATCCAGGGAGATCACATTGGGATGCTGTGAAGAGAGTGTTTAGGTATTTGAAGGGCACTTCAGATTATGCTTTGTGTTACCATGGCAGTATGGTTGCATCACAAAGGACTCTTAGCATTCAGGGATATGTTGATTCTGATTGGGCAGGGGACATTGACAGCAGAAGATCCACTAGTGGATACACTTTTATGCTTAATGGTGGAGCAATTAGTTGGATGAGCAAGCGACAAGCTGTAGTTGCTTTATCCATGACATAGGCAGAGTATATGGAAGCAACTCATGCTTGCAAGGAGGCAGCGTGGCTGAGGCATTTGTGTTCAAACATTGGATTTAATGTAGAGCATATTTCAATCTGCTGTGATAGTTAAAGTGCCATTTGTTTGGCAAAGAATCTGACCTTTCATGCCAGGACCAAGCACATAGATGTGCAATATCATTTTGTGAGGGATATGGTTGAAGATGGCAAGGTCAGTATGGATAAGGTTGACACTTTGAAGAATGTTGCAGATGCCTTGACAAAGCCGGTTAGTACAGACAAGTTCAAATGGTGCACAAAATCGATGGGCCTTGGCGCCTATGATAGACAGTAAGGTTTGATATTTTGAGGAAGCTGGAAGTGTTCACCGAGTGGGAGATTGTTGAGAAATTATGTCTCAACTTCCAGCTTGAAGTCCTCATTTTCATGCCTTGGTGATTTTGTGTTGTTTGCAAAGTTTTGGAAGAGGCGAAACTAGGATGGAACTTGACATTGTTCTGTTTGCCTAAGTTTCGGGTCTCTGGCTGAGGCAGAACCGGGATAGAATTTGGCATTGTTTTGTTTTCCTAAAGTTCCAGGTTTATGTTCTCGTTCCTGCTCCGACTCTGACTCCGCTTCCTACCATCTATTTCTTCTCGCTTCGCTTCGCAGGTTCTGGCGGAGGCGGAACTAGTTTTGGAAGTTGGCAATGTTCGTTTGCTAGGTTCCTGTTTTAATTTCTGTTCCGACTCCGGGCCCGACTCCTACTTTTGTGATCTGGTTCTTTTGGATGTTTGGATTCTCCTCGGGGTGTTTTCCTCCGCCTTGTCCTGTTTCTGGATTGTTGTTTCTTGCAATTGGAGGAGGTAGAACCGGAACCGGATTGGTTCCTAACCTTGGACTTTTGGTAAAGTCCTGTTTTTGTTTCTATTCCGTCCCCGGGTCCGACTCCGACTCTGGTGTTCCCGTCTTGGTTTGACCCCGGGTTGACTTTACTTGGTCAGAACTGTTTTTGATGAGTTCTCCTTTGTTGTGGGTGGACACGGAACCGAATTGGTTCCTGAACCTGTAATTTCGGTAGGGTCTTGTTTCGACTCCAGTTCCGCTCCTGACTCCGACACCGACTCCAGCAGTGTGTTTTTTTGGTGGAGTCCTGTTTTGACTTCGTCTTCGACAATGTTAGAAATTACTTGAAGTCCTGGATGCGCCCAATGTCTGTTTGACCGTTTTGGTTGCTCTATCAGCTGCGATTGCTGATGGGTCTTGGATGCGTGGCACCTGGTTGAATAGTGATTGGATAGATGCCAAGATAGTTATTGTGGCAATTGCATTTGTCAACGAAGGGTGGCGAGCTCAACCGTTTCGGTGATGGCATTCAATGCTTGGATGACTCATTGTAGGGAGATCTGTCAGATCCGACCAGATGCGTGATTTGAGGATGGTCTTCATTGCTCTTCTCAGTCAGTTACTTATGGATGAGAGATGTGTTATTTCTCATAAGTTAAGAAGTTAGAGTTGAGTCGTTAGTTGCAGAGCAAGTTTGAAGTTGTGGGCTGAAGAACAGAAGGACGTGAGTTCTTGAGGAGGGTTTTGAACTGTATGTTGTAAAACATTGTAACAGTGAATCTGAAACTCTCTGGGTGTTTGTGAGCTGAACAAAGAAGTCTGGATATTGTATGTAATCGATTCATTATTGTAATACAATAGATTTGACTTTGTGTGGTGGGTTTTTTACCTGAAAGGGTTTTCCCACGTAAATACTATGTCATCTTTGTTTGGTTATCTTTCTGGTTTCTCATTGCCATGGTTCTATGCATCTCTATAAGTTTTAGAAACTGTTAGTTTTTTCGTTTTTGCTTCTCTCCCCTGTAGTAAAGGTGTTAAGGGAATGTATTCCACACTGTTGGGTTAGTAGATCCGCATTCTTTTCCCTTCAGCCACACTACCCCTCAGATAGGGTAGTGTTCATAGAATTCCTGAGGCAGTTGGCTGAGGTTCACTCTTACCTTCGTATAAAGAAGAAGTATGCTACAAACTTTCCTTTTCAGATGGGATTCTACAGATGCAAGACTGTAGCCAATGCCAGGTTGATAAGCTAGGAAATAGTGAGATTTAATCTCAAATACCTCATTGACAGGAGGCCATCCTATGACCCCAGAGGCATCTTCGCAACACACCTTGAGCAAAGATCATCTCATGAACCTTTCATGGAGGATTTTTGGGTCAACAGCGAGGATGAGTTGGAAGTAAGAAGAAGGAACCATAGCAAATTCAAGCTCTCACAGATTGTAGAATTCATGTTAGAGGACATCGAGGGCTTATCTGATGATGAAGAAGAAGTGATTCTTTCTTCCTTCTTCACGGGTCTAGTGGATTCACAACCACTCGACGAAGTAGATTGGTATGCAAAAGAGAGTACGTCTATTGAGGAAAGAACGGGTAGAGTAGTTTGACACAGTCAAATCTACCTAGACAGTAAAAGGATAAGGAAGGTAATACTTCCCCGATCAGAGCCGCCAGTGGTTCAGTTTACATTACCTTCCTCGTCTAGGAGGAAACCCAGAAAGAAGAAGATGAGCATTCTTCCAGAAGGAATGCGGATGTCAGGGAGCACATGGGGAAGAAGAGGAATTGCCAGCACAAGCCGGCAAGAGGTACAGGTGGAGACAACCACCAATTTATCTGAAATAGTTGAGACTGCTGCAGCTACACCAGAACCAGTGATTGAAATAATCGCTGCAGAGATGGAATCCATTATAGAAGAAGTTGTAGCAAAAGCGATGCCTGTGATAGAAACAAAGCCACCGTCTTCACCACTATCACAGAGGTCACAAAGTCCTATTGATTTGGACTCACCACCACGAGGCATTGCCACAACATAGTCTCGTTCTTCCATCATTCAGGGGGCCTATGTTCCTCCTCCTAGTGATGCTAGCCGAGATTCTATCTAGCTGGAAAGCTCACTTGGGAGGAAGAGGGAGAGACCTTCTTATCAGCTTGACTTCTCTAAATTCCATCATGTCCCACAAGACATGCCGACAAAGAAGTGGAAGAAGCAGACACATGTAGAGAAGAATGCAGAGAATGAGGTTATCATAGAGACTGCTACCCCGCCTGAAGATAAAGACATACATAATGTGAGGGTCGAGGATTTCACGCTTTCAAAGGTGAACCTTGGAAAGACCACTCGATAGGTGGAGGCAGACCTTCTCGGAATCGCCTCAGCGAGTGTCAAGGAAAGGATGACAAAGGATGGACAAGACAAAGCAACCTTGAAGGCTGAAATCCGTCAGCTAAAATTGTACATTTCTAGTTTGATACATGACATTCCCAACTCCTCAGCCTTTCCTCAAGGACTATTGGATCTCCCAGCTAAAAGAAACCATCACCAATTGATCACATACGACAAACACTTGAGACGTAAAGTGGATGAGTTTGTTGTCAAACGAAGGTGTGTATTAGCAAAAGCATATCAGCTGAGAGATAGAGCACATGGACTTCAATCAAAAATCCAACAGTCAGATGTGAAGGCAGCTCGAGAAAAGCTGAGAGAGGAAGCGACAATTGCTGATTTGCAACAAGCATATGAATCACTTACAACCACAAAAAATAAACACCATCTCTTTGAGTGGAAAGAACAGGTGGCATACAAGGTGAGAGCCTATGATGCCAACTCTGTGGAGTTGATTGACTATAGACGCTTCATCGCCAATATTATCAACTTTGAAAGAACATTGGTAATATCATTCCCTGAGTTAGAATATCAGAGAGAAGGAGGGGAATATGTTGAGCTTGAAACGGTGTAGAGATGGTTCCAGGATGTCATCCGATCTTCATTCCTTGAAGATCCCAATGGCTGCAAATTAGCCAAAATTGCAGCCATGTCTGTCTAGTTAGATGAAGCAATTGCCCAATGCATAACCTATCATTAGCAGCTTGCAACGGGTGAAGAAATGCTTAGATGCCACATAGTCACTTTGAAAAGCATTAATTGCCTGGAGGCCGAAGAGGTCAATGACTGGATAGAGACTTTGTTGACTAGTGGTGAAGAGGTGTAAAGCACCAAGGAAGGACGTCCTACCATCCAAATAGCATTAATGATGACTGAAGTCAACTTGATGCCCCTTTCCAAGTTGACTCCAGATCTCCATAGATCATGCATGTCAGATCCCACTAATCTAGGATGTCTATTTGACTCCCACAATTTGTGGATCTCAGATCTCCTCAAAAGGTGGATGTCTATTTGGAGACATATTTGTAACATAAGTTCACTTTTAGTTAGGTGTCAGTCAACTGAGGTAGTCTTCTAGTTTGACTTTTGTTTAGTTTCAGTTAACTGAAGTAGATTTCCAGTTAACTATTTCCCCACCTACTTTTAGACATAGAAATAAATCTTGCTGATTGGCAAGAACTTTTTGTTAACTCAAGGAGATTTTAGGGTTGCCTACTCCTTTGAGTTTCTATAAATAAGAGCCTTAGGTTCTTTATTTGTTTAACCTTTATTTGCTAGCAAAATTGTTGTGCCACTATTGCCAGAGTTCGCTTGGTTATATCTGTTCACTCTTGGATGAGAGTTCGTTGGTTGATCACAATTGTGCATGATTTCATGCCTTTGTTGTCTCGACCTTTGTAGTTCTTTGAAGAACCTTGAAGAAATAAATCAGATGGTGCAAGATTTCTTGATCTAATTATTTGAGTTATTCAAAGTCTTGTTTTTAAATAGTGCATTGTTTCAATCTCCTCCTTGGATAGGTGTCGTCGGCTCCTTGGATATTTTTTTATCGATCATTATCGTTTGATGTTGTTTAATGATCTCTCTTGTAGCCTAGAATTTGGACAGGTGCCGTCACCTCCTCGGGAATCCTGTTAGAAAGGCCATCGTTCCTTGTTGTTTCCAGTGAGCTATTTCCAAGCCTATACCTCAGATAGGGGTTCCTCTTCCTTGGCAAGTCTCAGATTCAGTTTACCGTAAGAGAGTGTTTGCTTGTATCAAGCCCTATCTTGGTATATATCTGAAGGTTCAGAGCCTCGGCCATATTCCATTGAGACGGAGGATTCAAGTGATCCAACCAAATCCATTTCGCTCCTACGCCCTCATGCTCTATTTATCTTGAGGAGGTAGGATATTCTAGAAGCTTAGTTATTCGTAGTTAAGATCTGCGGAAACCAGAGAAAAAACTTAGCTATGGCACATTGGTTTATGCACCCTTGTGTCCTGCTACTAAGTAAAAAAGATAGGAAATCTTAGGACACCCCTTTTTTACAGTATAAAATCAGCAAAGAGAGATCTTCCTCTCTATAATTTGAAGAGCATGTACTAACACACTTGCAATAGCTGTCCGTTTCCAATAAGCACTCCAGAGGTACTAATTGAAACGCCAACAGAGAGCTTGATTGTTGACATTTTGGAGCAAGATTTTCACATTCTTCTAGTAGAAAGGGATAAAAGGCACTCTAGATCAAGATTTTTGAACTTGAGTGACCTATAGGGAAAATCAGTGGAATGGGAAAAGGAGCGAGAAATATCAATCAAGTAGATTGAATATTATATTTTGCTGGATTTATTTTCTTTGGTTTGATGGATGAGAGCAATATATTTCAACTTACATGCTTTATCTATGGAATTTTTTACTTTTCCAAATTTGATAGGGATATGTCAACCTCATATAACTAGGAAGATGTAAGGGATCATCACCAAAATTTAGACCAATTGAGTATAAAGATCATGAAAGTGGAATAATGGTATGTGGAATGTGTTTATTTTAAAATGCAACATTTGACAAGGAAATAAATGGGTGATTTTCTTATAAGTATCCATGAGTTAACAACGATATCAAATATTGTGAAATTTATCGATGGTATTTGAAAGAAAAAATTAAATGAATCAAATTTATAAACAATTTTCTTAATAGCCAAGGTTGCTTATCAAACTTAGGCCCTAATATTATGACAACATTTTTATAAAAGTGACAATTTTTTTAAAACTATTACAATCTTTGTAATGATCATTTTGTATTCACAATGAGATTTGTCTAGCTCAATAATAGATTACTAAGTATGTTTTCATCTATAATACTTAGACCTTGATTACATTTTAATGCTTTGATCAATTATTTTGTGCTTAGTTTCTTTGAAATTCCTTCTCGTTAACTGTGACACTATCCATTGATAGGTACCAATTTGGGATGCATTGACTCCATGAAATAATTAAAAAGAATAAATCATTACACTAACAAATCTAGTTTAGTCACACTCTCAAGTAGCCCATGGTTCTACAATAAATAAGGTAAAAAGTTACATAGATTATGTTTGTCACTTTACCTTGTGGTCTATGTGGATTGCCTCCACCTTACACTCATTAAAAAAATGATTAAATTAGCTATATAGATGTTTTAAGATAGCTTTTTTTTCTTGGCAAGTAGTGACATATCTGAAGTCAAGTCAATAGGTTGGATTTAACTATCACCACTTTTTTAAAAATAAAATCTCTAGGAATACTCTCTTTAGTCTAAGTAAAGCTCAAAGAGTCAAGTAAACCCACTTTCATAAAGTTGGCCTTCAACCCTCCATGCTTTGTGGATGAGCAAGTTTCAATTTCATGATGACAACATTGGCCTTGAAAGTGAAAATATGTTCTAGGAAGTGGATCAATCATTTAGGAACCAACACACTCCTAGTTATACTTCTACCAAATGGTTCTTAAAAAAACTCAATATAACAAAAAAATAGGGGGGTGAACACCAAACACTATGTTATATTTTATCTCCTTAACCTTAACCATTTAAAAACTATTTAGTAGTTTAAAATTTAAACTAAAGTACTAAAATTCTTATTCTAATTATATCTTTAAATTTTGAGTGTACACATCTCAAATTACTCATTTAAGCTCAACTTAAATTGTTTCCAAGGAAAAAAAAATGGTCACTTTTAACTCCCTTTTGGCCCCCAATTTTTAGGAACTTCCCTACCCATTCTTAGGTTAGAAGATAAAACTTTGTATAACTAATTTATTCAAGCATGAAATTAAGGTTTGTTTTTATATTCTAGTGTCACAATTGAACATTTGAGCATGATGTGCTAGCCTAATATTTTCTCTCTTTTCTTCTACATAGAGGAGCCCCTATGTATCTTTTTAGAGGACTTGTATTTGTGTAATGGTTAATTGATCCATAAACTTAATAGTATGCAATATATTACCTTAAATATTTTTAATCTTATCTTTGTTTATGTTTAGCTATTATGTGTACATTTTTCTATTGATTAACGTGTCATGAACCTTTCTTATCCTTAAATTTCTTTATGCAATCTATCTCCCTTCTCACCCCCCACACACCAAATTCAATATTAGCTTAGGATAGATAGGGATCTAGCTCTCAAATCCTAGATATTTTCTTATAGGTTCCACCTGTATTATTTTTTATATTGATGAAAATAGGATTGAACTAGGGCTTGACCCTTTTACATAGTAGCAACCAAAATGTTAGAGAAACTACTCTAATGAGATATGAAATAGAAAAAATCAAAATAAAGAGAACCAATTGGTCATAATAGGGCCACTAAATGCACAATATAAGAATAATAATAAGACATAAAATCTAACCACTACCAATCAAATTTTGTAAGTTTCTAGCTTCCTACAGCTCCTTAGATAATAAATTAACTAATAAATTAACTTTTTCTTCAAAAGTGACCTCCGCGAGTTCTCCAAATTGGGTGCTTGTCTCTCTAAAATATTTCATGGTTTTGACTCTCTTTCTTTTTGCAGGGACCTCATGAGAAGTATCTCATTTTATTTTGTATACTCCATCCTATATTACACAAATATTGCTAACTTTGTTTGTAATTATCCACCTATATTGTTTATTGCAAGCCTTTCCATATTCTAGTCCTATATGGTGTATTGGCACTTGAAAAAGGCCTTTAAATCAATCTGATATGTGTATTGCATGGACATTTTTTATACTCATTCTCCCTCTTATTGAATTATCCTATTCATTTGTATCTTCTTATACTTATATCTGCCCAAGTTCTCTCTAGAAATGGTAAGGATTGATATAATCCAATATTTTTACTTCCCCCTTTGTAACTTGAAAAGTCTTGCAATCTTGAATAAATTTTCACATTTCTTTATTTAGGACCAAAAATAGTTTTCATTCACTAATTCCATAGAATTATCTACTCTAAAATGATATTCTAACCACCACTATGCTTATCCTTGATAAATTCTCTCTCATTGGGTTTCTACGAATGTACAACTAATTACTCTTCAAGAACATCTCATTTTAAATAAAATAATCAAGTCACTTACTTCTATCTATATTTTTTGGTTCATTACATTTTCTCCATGCTTCCATATAATTAGGACCAACTTCATACAAATATTTCAACTCTTTAAATCCAACTATCTTTATTGTCATATCTATAAAAAAAAATGTCTCTTACTTATTACATCAACTACCTTATTTGAATTTTCACTTCTACGCTTCAATGCAAAATTAAAACAACATTGATCATGCATTTTCTACACTATTGTTATGATGATGTTCTATTTTTAAGAATATATTGATTATTTTTTATTGATTTTTTTTGTGGTAATTGTTTGAGCAATATAATAATTAAAAAGTGCACTCATTTCATTCCTTAAGTAACCCTCTATATAGATTGAGTGGATGAATAAGGGGAAGAGTAATCAAATTGGCATTCAATGGGGTTTGAAACACATAATCTAGAGTTTCACTTAATTTAATAAATTTCCTACTTGTTTGAGTCTTAAAAAACAACGTTAGAAGTAGTAGGCATATGGTTAGTGTTAGGTTTATATTATTTCTTATGATTACCATATTCAACTTACAAGGGTTTGAAGGTATAGAATATATATGTTAGGACCCATATTTCAAGCCATTAGAAATAAATAATTTGAGTTCAACATCTTTGACATGAGCACAAGCTCCATGAAAGAAGCATATTTAAAAAAACACTATCACATGTGGTAGATAATAAACCCTTATAAAAAATCCCTTGCAACTTGTAATTAGGAAGTTGATGATTTATTTTAGCACAAAGTAGTTAAACTCAAATGACATAATCATCAATATGCTCATTAGAGCCTTGGGAACACTCTAATAAATTTGAAACAAGTTTGAAGTCAATATTCCTATGGAAATGACCAGGAATTATTGTAGCTAATTGATTAAAAGAATGAATGGATCCAAAAGGAAATGAGTAGAACCAATGAATAATATAGAACCACTAAACAACATAGACATGAAGAGTGTGAGAAAATAACTTAGCCAAAATTTTGTCATCATAAACATAGTCTAGGAATATTGTATTAAATAATTATGAGTACTTGTGTCATCTTTACCATGATACAAATCAAAGTAAGGTACCACAAAAATAATAGGGAATGGATATGCAACAACTTCAAATATAAGAGGTATGTTATGTGTTGAAGTATAAGTAATAAATTCTTGGTTATTGGGAATATAATAAACTTTCTTATCAACACTATCTAGCTTTTGCACTAGTGTATCTAGAGCAGAGTTGGGGATGATGATAGTAGTAGTAGCATGGGTAACAATGGAAGGAATTTGAAGATGAGAAACAAGAGGTAATGGTACAACATTACAGAGATGATAAGCAACACTATAAGGTGAGGAAGGTGAAAACCTAACACAATGAGATGAGGGGATAACACTAACAATAGAATACTAGAATGCACAATAGAGGGAATGGAACTAGTGGGATTAGAGATAAGTGGTTCACTTGTAGGAGAAGAGGTGGAAATAGTACTAGAGGAACATAAGAGGTAGGGGTCACACTAGAAGTAACAACAAGAGATGTAGGAATTATGGGATGATCTACCTGAAGATGAGAGAATGAAGGGAAAATGAAAGAGCAAGATTGACTAATTAAAGAGAAGATGCACCATGGAAAAAAGAAGACAATCATAGTACCAATATTATGAAGAATCCATGTACATAAAGGAATCTTGAGCAATAAAATATAAAAAGATGTACATAATTATGTTGAAGAGGTGGTATTAACAAGTTGTTCAAAAAGTAATTATCTACTAAAAGAATAATCATATTTATCCACACATATATCATGATTAAAAATAAATAACTCATTATAATTAACCTTAATGAAAATCTTTTGATTGACAAAATGAAAAGCTATTTAAAAATTCAAATGAACTCTCTTAAAAACTAAATTATTATTCCAATTAAATCTTAAAATAAATAAAATTATAATATATATATATATATATATAAAATGATAAAAAATATATAAATCTTAAAATTAAAAAAAAAAAGATTTACTAATATAAATAAAATAAAATAAAATAAAAACAAATATAAATATAAGATGTTTTTACTACAAATTTTACAAAATATTTTTCAAATTACCCACAAACATTGCATAACTTAAACTTCAAAATAATACAATTAAAAAACTATTTGAACAAATATGTTTATTTAAATATAAAATCACCAAAAAAACATATAAAAAATTCAGTAACAAAAACCCACATTTCACTCCACTCTCCACAATCTTTTTATCGGCAAATTTCTTTCCACTACTTCCATGAAAGAATCCTTTATCATTAAAATCTCATCTTAACTAACAAAAAACTTACTTTGAAAAATCAATGTTATTGGAAACGTTGAAGTTAGGTCAACACCACAAGTGGAAGCAAAATTTTGGAAAGCTTGATCGTTGAGATCATATTTTAAAATCTTGAAATTTTAAAAAGTATCAAATCCATGAAAAATCCTCTTCACTGGACGTTAACACTCTGACATTAAGTACTGCTCCCTTCGTACGGCCCTTCGTATGAAGAAATTTACAAATAGAGAATTTTACAAAGTTTGCATTTGTGTCTCTTAGTGCATGTGCCAATTAGTGGAAACCAAGAAGGAATGTTGAGAACACTCAAAACCATGTACACGTGTGCCTGTTGTAGTAGATGGCTGACCTAAATAAAAGAATGCAACTATTATAGAGCAGTGACTTTTCACGAAGAATCATGATTTTTTCAATATAGAATGTCATTTATTTATAGAGATGTTCGATTAGTCTTGGAAAAACAATTAAAAAGAGCAATCAATTTGTATATAGAGAGTAGGGGCACTATAAGTTTTATCTTTAAATAATATCATTGTTAAGTTGGAGGTATTTTTCTTTAGTATGTCAAATTGTGATATTGTTATCAGGATTCAACCGTGTAGTTTTACGGGTCAAATTCATTTCAACTATCACAAGAACCCATCTCTCATGATTATTTCCATTAGACTTCGACGACCAATAGAGCAACCTAAAATATTTGTAATCTTCATTGAATGAGCAAAGGTGGGTGTATTTTCATCACTATAGCAAGTTTTCAGTCATAATAGAAAGGATTTACATCCGATTTTGAAGGTTACGGTAGTGAAAATCAGAGTAACAATATTACGATGATTAATATATCATGATTTCTAGTGATTTTCACATGTCTTCGCTAGATGCACCTCATATTAAGAAAAAATGCATTGAATTTGAGCAACTCTCATTCTTTTGGTGAGGGTTTTGTTTTGACAAGGGTTTCATTAAAAAAAATCAAGGTTTTCAAAGACAATGCCTAGTGTTTCTAATTGACAACACTTGGTCCACCTCATCAAGTTGCTTGAAAATTATATTTAATTAGCAAAATTTATAACGAGAAATGATTAGGATAATTACTAATTTGTAAGAACCATTAAACTTTCAGGTTGATTAAGGTTTTATCATAGTTTTGAGCATGTGTTATTTATAAAAGAACAAAAGTCTATTTTTAGAGTCTATTTCTAGGTTGAGGTTGGCCTTCTAGAAGCTCTATTGTTAATTCGTAAAGATTATTGGCTAAGTTAGAATTTGTCATTTGTGAAGATAAATATGTAATAAGTTTGTTTTGAAAAAAAGCCAATCCATTTTTAGTTTGTGTGTGTGTGTTTTTTTTTAATTTTTTAATGTAACATTTTCTAAATGTTCATAAATAAGTGTTTTGGATGTTTAGTTTATCATTCAAAAATGTTGTATTTTGTTTCTAGATTGTTATTGAGATATTATGTGTCACTATAATTTATGAGTTGAATATTGCTTGAAATTACTAAAAGTTTTGTATTGTAATAGGTCTTATATTGGTTACTGTAGCTTTGAATACAACTATTATGTTTAGTTTATAATATCTTTTGTGTGGGATAAATTAAACTGTTTTTAATCAATTTATAGTATTTGTATTGTAGGTTCCGTGTATACAATATCTTAATTTAATCTAATAAAATGTATGAGTATTTGTGTTTTAGTCACATCTTTTAAATAGTCTTTACTTTTGGCTAGAAACAAAGATCATCTAATAGCTATTTACATTGTTTACTAACAAATATAAAAGTCTCTTGCCTTGGAAAAAAGTGTTGAATTCCCTTGTACCCTAACCTAATAATTAAAAATTAGGTTTCATTTTAAGTTCATTTGTATTGTGTCCTTAATGATGCACCTCTAGTTTTGTTTTCTATGCATAAATTACCCCAAAATACACCAATATGAATTGTAAAAGGCATGTGCATACTATTTAGATTAGGGTTTTTGGTTAGTTTTTTATTTATAGAAATATTCTACTAATTTCACTCAATTGGTTCTTTTGAACATTTATTCTATTTTTTCACATTGAATGGTGTGAATTAAAATGTTAGTAGTTTTTGGCAACTTTGCTAGGGAATGACAATTAATGAAGCATCATAGTGTAGTTTGGAATTGATCACAAAGGAAACTAGGTCCTAATCATTTTCCTAAGGAAGGTTCTTTTTCTCCATCAATGCCATTGTTATCACTAAATTATGCACTCTTGTTGAGTGTAGAACTCAGCTACCTTGTTAAAAATGGGATGATATGTCTGAGTGTGGGCTCAGATGATGAAGATCAACCTCCAGAGAGGTTTGGTTCCCTAGGTACTCACCTATCCTAACCTATGCTAATGTTGTTACTAAGGAAAAGAGATATAAAATGGCATGAGATGAATCTAACTATGAGGATGTTGTACCAATTTTTTTGTTTAGATTTTTTACTATTGTTTTTCTCACACAAGTATTCAATGACTTAGTTGTTTGCACACAACCCTAATTTTTGACATATCTATGTATTAATATTTTATTGAAAGGTCTATGTTTTTAACAAGTTTAGAAGGAAGAAAATGTAGTGTTCTTCATAACTAACATTTGTTTTTAAGTAGGTTCCTTTTATCCAAACTTAGGGGTAAAAAAGTGACATATATTTAGGGAGGGCAACCAAGTGGCGAATGCCTTGGCTAATCTTGGCACTTGCTGGGGCTACTCTAAATGTTAGAGGAAAATGGAGAAGATACCGTCAAAAATTCAAGATATCATCTTGAGAGAACAAAGCAACCAATTATCATGATGAATTCAAATCTTCGGGTGTTGGGTGTTGGATGGGGGGTCCACTTGATTATCTTTTGGGTCTGGTGGATGAGCGCTAATGCTGAGATGGCCAACAAGTGGAGAGATTCTAACTATTCAACTCATTATGTGTTTAGAGATCTTCGGGTGCTGGGTGCTGGTTGGGGGACCCACTTGTTTGTCCTTTGGGCCTAGTGGACGAGCTCTATTACTGAGGTGGCTCATAGGTGGCGAGGTTTAAATTTTGAGGTTTGTAATATGAATAAAAAAGGAAGCTTTATGAAGGGAATAAGAAAGTACGTGACTTTGATGAATTTGAGAGACTATATCGTGCGATCTCTCCTCTTTGGGATTGTGCGATATCTTTTTTTAACTCATCATAGCCTCTATATGACTGTGAGTTTAAATACTGAATTGACCCCTCATTATGAAGGAATGCTTCCTTCTAGCGCCTTCGTGCTTGCTAGTTTAGCGTGGGTCTCATATTATACTCATGGGAATGTTTCTATTTTTAGCCATACAACCAACTTGTCTTTTTTTTCGCGTTCTTACTCCAAGGCTAAGGAACCCTGCATGCCTGCCAATTCCTGTTTCGCTAGCCGCAATCTTCGCAAGATCCACTTTTACTCTGTTGTCAAGTCACCCCATGGTGATTTTCCCTTTCGTGCGTGTGACCTGCATGTTGGCGTCATTACCCATCACTGCATTTCTCGCCTAAATGACCTTGTGATGAATATTTGTTGCCCTGCTGGCTTTTTCAATCTGTGTCTTTTGCAAACTCTTTGGTTTTCTATGCAGGTGGATAGAATGGGTGGGGACCGCGTTTGAATTGAGTTGGACAACTGTGATGAATTTCAGAAGAATCCGTTAGTCTGGCACATCTATGCTGAAGGTGGCATTGCTCCTCTCATGGAGATTTTGGTTGGCCATGACCCTAATTTGTCTAGCCAGTTTGCTAATTTGTGGAAGGACTGAAGGGTCAC
>CM021110.1:48387322-48654544 GCA_007115665.2 Sequoiadendron giganteum
TATCATTTTCCCCTGTTAAATCATTTAAGACATAAGATGTTGCTTAGCTTTCCCTTCTTTTTGCTTATGGACCTAGAAAATTCGGTCAAGAAATGCAAAGAGCTAGCCAGCCTTAACCCCAATGACCTTCTACCTCTTCCGCTCCATCAAGGGCTTATCCTGAGACTTTACCACTTCGATCTGGCCCTTTGTCCTCCCAAAGCCATCTCGATTGTGCGCATTGATGAAATCGAACCCTTGACTATTGTGAACATTTCCCCGACTGAGTCAAAAAGCCCTCCCCGGAAATCCAATTTGGATACCGCGGGAAACCCCAAAGCCAAACTAGCTACCAAAAATATAAAGGGAGGGTTGGGTAATGCACATGCTAGTGCAACAACCAGCCTCTGTAATTTGAAGTCCACCTCGAAAAAGTCTGCTTACAGGGCCAACACTGCCAAAAAAGGAAAGGATGGTAAGAAAGGTATGTCGGAGCTGAGTGTTAGAGAGGGGAAGGGAAGAAACATAATATGAAAAGACTCTAAAGGAGATATTGTTGTGGAAACCATGGTAATGATTGGTGGGGAGAACACCATAAGGAGATCTGAGAGGTTGGCAAAAAATAGTAAAAAGAGACAGGTAATTGAGGATTCAGAGGAGGAGCGGTCTGAAAGCAAAGAGTATAAGGACGAGGAAACTGAGGAAGAGGAGGATGAAAATGTGGAGGGGCCCCAATTTACCCTGGAAGATATCAAGTCACCAAAAGAAATCTCAACTTATCATTCTTCGCATCCCCTGGTTGATGAGCTTGAAGAGATCCTAGGAACTATGGACGTTGGGGAGGAGCCATGTGCCTTGGAGAAGAAAATGGACACGCTCAACAAAAGGCTTCATGGATTGACCCAATTTACAATGAAGTTGGACCACTTCATCACTAGCACCCTATCCACTGTTATCAAGGAGGAATTGGAGGGTAATAATGGCCAAGAGAACAAAGACTGGGTTGGTGATGATGTCGTGGACCTCCTATTTAAAAATTGGGATAATGCCAGTTAGTTGCTACCTGTGCCGATGTTCTGACTTTTGGCTGCCTTTCTTTTTTTTTTGTGTTGTCAAAGCGTTGTCTTTGTTACTTTTTGCTTCAATGTTAGCTTTTTAGACTTGTTCCTTTTTGGCCCTTGTGGCTCCTTGTGAAGGGTACAACGCCCTATAAATGTTGCTTAACTTTTTAAAAACATTTGTTTTTAAAGTACACAAGAAGTAACCTACACAAAAATATGTCTTTTTATATTTTAAGGTGTTGGAAATAAGACATTCATCCAAGGATTTACATATAAAAAATATAGAAAATGATATCAATTACTTCATACACAACATAAACATGACTTTTGAAGGCCAAAATGTTGTTTTATTGATAAAAGGTGTTTTACAGCTATATATTTTTTGTAAATATTCTAGAATTACTTGAAAATTGTGAAATTACATTGAGTTATGGTTAAAAAAATTATTGTATTTGAGTTACAAAACTTTTTTAGAGAAAAGAACTTGTTTTAGTTACATAATTGTTCCAAAATACATGAACTCATTCTAAATTGTCCCTAGGTGCCCCTATTAGTTGTTCAACAACTTCATAAGAACTAGAAAGTTTTTTTTAGGTCATAAATGTGTTTTATTTCCTTTATTTTTCTTGGTCAACTCTCCTTGGGCGTCCAATTGAGTATTTTTCTTGCTTTGCTCCTTTAAATGCAAGTTGTTGAAGACAAGACTTGACTCACCTACATTTCCAACACACCGATTGATCCATATATGCTTGCAACTATCCATAACTCCTCCAAACTACCATGACCAACCTCTCCCTACTTTTAGGTCATGTGGATTGTGTCTTGAAGATAATTAAATCCCTTAAGAGGACATAGGAGAACTTTTAGGGCTATTAGTTGACACATGTTTCATCCATTGGTGTCTTCTTGGCTTTATATTTTCATCATCTATTAGGATGTCATACACATTTACCTCTTTGTTATGTATCTCAATCTACCATTTGGACTCACTATACTCTGCCATATCTTTTCTTGTTAGAGCTTGAACTCACATCAATGCTATCCTTCTATGATCTAATACTTTAAATCTGCCATATACCTTATCTTTACACTTTGAAATTTGTCCTATAGGACACTTGGTATAATCATCTCAGGTTTGTGCTCTTGGTGAGTATCTTGTTCCATTAGCTTCTTTATTGTCTTGAACTCTATATTTTTTCACTAAATTTTGATTTCTTACTCTCCATAAGTCTGCCCTCAATTCACTATTATACATTAGAACCTTGCCATACCTTATCTTGTAATGTCATTTGGTGCTTGTCTGCCCCTATTAAGGTTATAAATCTTGTGGTCTTGCAACAAGCAAACTAGATAATCTTTGAGCAATATGGACCTCTCTTCATTTTGATGAAGAACCAGGAGTAGCATAAGGACTTCCACTATGATCTTACCTTTGTACTTGTTCATACACTACCTTCTACATTCATTTGTTTACTATGCTCATGCATAGTTCCTTGAAACTTGGCACAAATCTCATTTATTGTCATGTCCGCACATTATTGTCATCATATGTCACTTACTTAATATCATTCACCCTACTTTTTTAGGTGTTTGTGCATCATCCTCTAAAACCTCAATAGATTTTTCAATCAAAACTTACATTTATTCGTAGGTTTATGACCATACTTGTATCATTATTGGTCATGATACTTATCTCTGTTCTTTTCATAATTAATCATCAGCTAGGGTTTTCTTCTAATCACTTTCCATATTTCAAGACTTTGTAACAATAGAATGCCATGATATGGAATACCATGATGCCCTTGTGAAAATAGAATGCAAAAGACCATGATAAATGCAAACAATGATAAAAAAACACAAGCAACAAGAAAGCATCCATAACAAACCAAAAGCAATCAAGGACTATGCTCCAAGTCAAGCTAAAGACTGATTGATAGATAGATTGATGATGATGATGACGACGTTGTTTGATGTGGGAAGGACACATCCCAAAATAATGTGAGGATTGGGAAAGACATATCCCTATGATGATAATGGATTAAAGTGGATCAATAGATTATCAACTAATTTGGATTGAAATCATGGATTGCTTATGGATGATGCACTATATTGCAAGATTGGATTGCATGGATTACGATTGATTACATTGGATGGAATTGGATGGGGATGGTTGGATTGGAAGGATAGAGGATGAATGGATTGGATAAGATAAGGCTGGATGGAGGATTGAATGGAATCCAATGAGAAGGGAGAACCAAGACATGGTAAAGGATGGAGGAATTCCATGGATAGGAGAAAGGACTTTGGATAATGGATGGTGATGGGAGATAGGATGATGGTGGATGGAGGATAGGGAGATGGAGCTCCAAGGACTAGTTTCAAAGGACTAAGATGCCCCACACTATAGGTAGTGCAATCATGGATGTAAGATGATGAGTGTTGTATGATATGGAAGGATGGAGCATAAAGGACATGAATGGTAGAGGAAGTAAGGCTTGCATTGTCTAAAGCATGCATGTATATTTTGACCCTATCCTTATCAAGATCAAGGGTGAAAAGAGAGGGAGGACTTGGATAGGATGGGAGGATGGAGATATGATAAGGGATGTATGATAGAAGATATGGATAGGATGATCAAGATCAAGTGGATAAGATATGGATGCATTGATATTTGACCCCTAGGATCTTCATCAAGATAAAATATGGGAAGGGAAGATGGATTTGGATAGGATGAGGGATATGGAATTGAATGATATTGATAGGATAAGGAGGATGGAAGGATATAATTCATGATGTATATGGAGATCCTTAGCCTTGTCAAGATCAAAGGAGGTAAAATGGATAGGAAATGAGAGATAAAGTGAGGTGTGGTAGGTACAATAGGGTGCTACCACAATATTGTGTCTCTCTTTTGGGACATGTTGATTTTTCTTGAAATCACTTTTTTTAGAAAAAACTAATGATTTTAGCCTTGAGAGGTTCCATATAAAGGGTTTTAATTGAAGAGGGATAGATAATACCCCCTTAGATCAAATGCCCTTGCATAGAACACCTCTAATATTAAATCATACACACAATGGATTCTCCTTCGCACTTATCAAAATGTTGGCAAAAAAACACATTTACTTTACCTTTTGAGGAATTAAAGAATGTCATTTAGAAATAATTTTTTGCAAGATTGCAACTCTCAAAACAATATTTCCAACAAGTATAGTTTTGATATGTTTTCATTTTATCTTGTATTTAATTTTCAATTTTTACTTAGCATAGATTTTTCTCCAAACATCAAGATCTTCATTCTACAGAGGTGGAAAAATAGTAAACCATTGTAAAAGAATTCAAAAAATACCCTTTCCGTAGGTATTGATGTCATTGTTTCACTAAAAAAAAAAAAATTGGATTTTGATATATAAACAAGAAGTTAGGTTGTATGACACACACACACATGTTCAAATTATAGTTATAGTGACTTCAAAAATTAATTAAAAAATATATATGTAACAAAAAAATCTGAAAAAATATCCTTTCCCTAGATATTGATGTTGAGAATCTATATTCCAAAAAATAGACTTCCATCCTTTATAGAAAAAAAGTTATGTTGTACGACACAAACATTACTTTCTAAAAATGTTGTTTTTTGTTTAAAACTAGTTATTAAAGGAGATGTTGAAAGATTCATGATTTATTTCAATTTTTAAAAAATATATATTTAGAATCTACACACAAATTTCCACAAATCACTAGTTCAAATCATCTTCAAATTCTTAACAGTTTAGATACTATAGATCTTAGAAGATGAAGATTCAGTTAAAAATATTGATGTAAATGTCCATCTTGGGCAAAAAGTGAGACACAATATTGTGATTTCACCCAATAGAATGGATGAAACTTTCCCCCAAGTGTAGAGTGAAAGAGGCTAATGAATTACACATGATTCTTGTTTTCCAGGTTTACATCATGGTACCTATTCAAGGCACTACAATAAGTGGTTTTCACCATTGGATGAATGATTTCTCTTTACTTTTTTATTTTTCATTTTTCTTCTTCTTTATTTTTATTTTTTTGAGAATAAGACAGATAGAGAAGGATAAGGATATGGCTAAGTGGATTTGGAAGATGGTGGATGCATGGTAGGGAGATGAAGGGAGGACTCAATAATCTCTTTCCATGGATGGTATCCCTTGAAGATGTGCTCCATTAGATCATGGACAATTGGAGGTATGCTCATAGACATTGGTAAAATTATGGTAAGGGGAATGAAATGGATGGTAAGATGGTGAGTGATATGGATTTATGCAAAGGGTTGGATAAGAGGGATGGAAGGATGAAATATGATTGTTGGGTAATGGATGGGTTGATGGAAGACTTGTAGATGAGTGGATGGAAATGTTGGAAAGATCATCATTGACACACACCTTGAAGGGTGGTGGAGTTGTGGAAGAGAAGTTGCTTTTGAATTTGGAGATTTAGATGGAGGAGTGGGTGTGGATTTTGGGATATAAGGACCCAAAATGGATGGAGGTGATAAAATATTATTAGATGGAGTGGAGGATGTATAATTGGATGGAGATTTTGGATAAGCAAGTTTGGATGCCAATTTTAATTTTTCTTTGGGATGCATTGATTCTATGAGTGTTTTTGGAATCCACATAGCTTTTGATTTTGATTTTTTCTTCATGGGCCTTAGTGGCCTTTGGGATTTATATTTTTTATTTTTGATCATACTTTTCTTTGTTTTTGCATGTCTTTTTGATGGGACATGCTAATCCTTTAATTTTTGTGGATTTTTGGCTTTATGCATTTGATATTTTGCATCCAAATTGCTTCCAAGAGCAATGGGATTGGTGGATGGATATGAATGATATGGATTTATTATGGATGGGTTGGTGTAGGTATGTTGGAAAAGGTTCAAGGGTGTGTACCTTTTTTGTCTTGATTAGGGATATGAGGTGATGGATAGAGAGGATAATGGGATTTTGGAATAGGAATGATAGGTGGTAGAATGTAAGGACCTAAGATGGATGGAGGGGACGGAGGAATTTGTTTTGGGACATAGGGACCCAAAATGGATGGAAGGGATGAAGGACTATGTGATGAGCCCTGTTGGCTCCCAACTCAAACCCCTGTGAATATTTGCTTATCTTTTGGTGTTTTTTTAGTTTTTTAGAGAATTTTTAGATAGAAGTAGAAGGGGAGCACAACATATATATGCTCACAAAACTCAAATTTGAGCTAAAAATTGTAAAATGGAATTGCAGAAGGTATTTAATAACTGAAAAAATGAAGATACAAATTACAGACATACCCGAAATGCTCCAGTTTATTTAAATAAGAAAATAATTCCAATTGCCAGCCAAGAATGGTGAAACTGACAGAATTGGATGGTGGAGCTACAAATCTTACTTCTCCCCAACAAAAATTGGATGCAAGCCGATGTGAAGGAAGGACGCCAAGAATGGAACATTGTCAAAATCCAAAAAGAAAGCGTTTTTGCAAGCTACTTGACACGCCTAGCCTCCAGAGTGACCCATTTCCCAAGGCAAATGGTACGACCAAGGAAAGAAGCTGAAGAATAAAAGCTGAAAGTTGCAAAATAGATGAAGAAGACATCTCTGGTGTAGAAACCCTCTTCCTTATTGAAACTGGTAAACAACTCAATAAAACTCTAATTAAGCTCAATAGAACCTTTGAATGTAGCCCTCACAAACTGCACAAATTCAGCTGGTCTCTCACAGCCTCAAAGGTGCTCAACACTGAAGAGATTCCGTTCTCCAATGTAAAAATGCTCAAAACGCTATCACAGGTGAAGCATAGGAAGAAACCAAAGGCAAAGTCAAAATATTCAAAGATGAATTTCTCATTGCCCAAAATTGCCTTATATCCAAGAAGGCACACATTTCCAAGAAGATACACATTTTTGCTTCATTTAAATCTTTTAATATAATATTAAGTCCTTTCAATAGTTAGGAACTTAATATTTGGCGCCCACTTAAATGATTAAATGATTTAATTTTAAATCATCCCTTTTATAAATATTTAAGTGATATAAAAATGATAAAGTCAATTTGACTTTATAAAATAATGATAAGTTAAATAATAACTTAAATCACTTAAATAAGCATAACTCCCTCAAATCTCCATATATTCCCGTGCCGTCATAAGCTGTCAACCCTTGAACTGCTAAAGCTAGCTGTGAACCAAACACTGAGCTCTGAACACAAGAATGACCAAGCTCTCCAGAAAGTACCACTGACCCTCTAAACAAACCAGTTAGGCCACAAGGGTCCAAGAAAAGGCTAACACACGTCAAACAAGATCACGTCAAAAAGGGAGACATTATAGACTAGGATTTGGAATATAAGGGCCCAAGATAGATTTTGAGGATGGGGAATGTGGACATTTGGATTTAGATGGTAGGATTTTGGATTTGGGGTGAATGGAAGGAGTACCAACGTCTAAAGAATTTTAACCAAGGCCATGATAATTAGGATTTTATTGGATTTGGATGGGTTCTAATATGCCTTGCTCATGTAGGCCTAACCCTTTGCCTTGATAATGCATTTTTTGACAAATATTTTTTCCAATGGGATACTTGTTGTTTTGAAAACAAGATGTGAGTTCATTTTGAGGAGGGTATGGTATGAAATTAATGATAGGTTCTTGGAGGAAACCAGCTTGGATGAAAGTGGAGGAACCCAATTGATAATTAGGGTGTTCATGGGTATCTTGGATATGGGTGGTGGGATCTTGTGGAGGATTAGGATCATGACATGAAGATGAAGGGGTGCTTTGATCTTGAGTTAAGGTAGGATCATGGGATGGGGTGGATGGTATAGTTTTATCTTGGTTATGAGATGGAAGGGGATTATGTCATGGAGATGAAGGGATGCTTTGATCTTGACTTAGAGGAAGGGGATCATTGCATGAAATAGAAGTTAGACTTTGATCTTGATTTAAAGATGGAACATCAGATGGAAGCGAATCATGTTATGGAGTGGATGGGACATATTGATCTTGATTGTGAGGGGTATCATTGGATGGGGTAATGGATGTAAATATTTTTTCTTGTGATGGACTAGGGTCATGCCATGGAGATGGTATGATAGGATCGTGATATGAGGTGGATATGCTAGGATCATCAAATGGGTTGGATATGGTAATATTATGAGCTAGTATAGGATCATGCAATAGAGTTAATGGACTAGGATTATGGCATGGAGTTGAGAGACTTGGATCATGAGGTGGTATGGAAGGGATAGCTTTATATTGATATGAAAGGGGATCATTTTGGATTTCTTGATCAATGGTAGGATCTTGATCAAAGGTATGATGTTGATCAAAGATAGGTTTATCTTGGATTCCAGTGTTATCTAGAAGAATTTCTTGGATGGAATTAAGGATTGGATCATAAGATGGAATGGTATCGCAAGGAGTACTTTGATCTTGACATAAATGGGGATCTATAATGCCATGCTTTGGATCAACGAGGTCAAGTGAATAACATGGTTGACTTTGTGTAGGTGCTATAAAGGTGGAAAAACATGAAATGGATGAGGTGAATAAACATGGGGTGGATGAGGTGGAAGTGGGTGGAACTATAAGGCTAGGACTAACATCTTGTGAAATAGGATTTTGCATGGGTTCTTGTATTCCTTTGAGGGTGACTTTTGGTGCTCCTTTGAGGATAACTTTTGGTGGTCCTTTGATGGTGATTTTTGGTGCTCCTTGGATGGTTATTTTTGGCTTGATGATGGGTTGACTAGGATGTGAAGTACATAAGATATGGTTATGGATGGGTGTTGGTTGAACATGGAGGAAATTTTGGTTTCCCTTGTCAATGGAAAAAAAGGATGACATGGAATATGGCATGACTTAGGTATAATTTTCAATGGTGGCTTGGATGGTGTTTAGGATGATAATGGATTAGGAAAGAAATATTTTGATGTGGATTATGGTGGGTGGTTATGATAATGATTAGGACCTCTATTAGAAAAATTAATGAAGCTTAAGGGCTTAAGTGATGGATTTGTTGAGAAATTATGTCTCAACTTCCAGCTTGAAGTCCTCATTTTTATCCCTTGGTGATTTTGTGTTGTTTGCAAAGTTCTGGCGCAGGCAGAACTAGGATGGAACTTGGCCTTGTTTGTTTTGCCTAAGTTCTGGGTCTTTGGCGGAGGCGGAACCGGGATGGAACTCGACATTGTTCTGTTTGCCTAAGTTTCGGGTTTCGATTCTTGTTCCTGCTCTGACTCCACTTCCTACAGTCTGTTTCTTCTCGCTTCGCTTCGCAGGTTCTTGCGGAGGAGGAACCAGTTTTGGAATTTGTCAATGTTCGTTTGCCAGGTTCCTATTTCAGTTTCTGTTTCGACTCTGGGTCCAACACTTGCTTTTGTGATCTGGTTCTTCTGGATGTTTGGATTCTCCTCGGGGACTTTTCCTCCGCTTTGTCCAAGTTTTGGATTGTTGTTTCTTGTTGTTGGTAGGGGCGGAACCGGAACCGGATTGGCTCCTGATCTTGGACTTTTGGTAAAGTCCTATTTCTATTTCTGTTCTGTACCTGGGTCTGACTCTGAATCCGACTCCGGTGTTCCCATCTTGGTTTGACCCTGGGTTGACTTTACCTGGTCAAAACTATTTCTGATGAGTTCTCCTTTGCAGTGGGCGGACGCGGAACCGAATTGGTTCCTGAACCTGAAATTTTGGTAGAGTCTTGTTTTGACTCCAGTTCCTCTCCCGACTCCGACTTCGACTCCGACAGCATGTAATTTTTGGTGGAGTCCTGTTTTGACTCCTGTTCCGACTCCGACTCCGACAGTGTTTGAAATGAATTGAAGTCCTGGTCACACTCGATGTCTGTTTGATCAATTTGGTTGCTCTATCAGCTACGATTGTTGATGGGTCTTGGACGCGTGGCACCTAGTTGATTAGTGATTGGACGGATGCCAAGATAGTTATTGTGGCAGTTGCATTTGTCAATGAAGGGTGGCGAGCTCAACCATTTTGGTGATGGCATTGAATGCTTGGACGACTCGTTGTAGGGAGATCTATCAGATCCGACCAGATGCGTGATTTGAGGATGGTCTTCATTGCTCCTCTTAGTCGGTTACATATGTATGAGAGACGTGTTACTTCTTATAAGTCATAAGTTGAAAAAGTTGGGTTGAGTCATAAGTTGTAGAGCAAGTTTGAAGTTGTGGGCTGAAGAATAGAAGCACGTGATTTCTTCAGGAGGGTTTTGAACTGTATGTTGTAAAACATTGTAACAGTGGATCTAAAACTCTCTGGGTGATTGTGAGGTGAACAAAGAAGTCTAGATATTGTATGTAATCAATTCATTACTATAATACAATAGATTCAACTTTGTGTGGTGGGTTTTTTACCTGAAATATTTTTTCCACGTAAATACTATGTCATCTTTGTTTGGTTATCTTTCTAGTTTCTCATTGCCATGGTTGTATGCATCTCTATAAGTTTTAGAAACTGTTAGTTTTTCATTTTTGCTTCTCTCCCCTGTAGTAAAGGTGTTAAGGGAATGTATTCCGCACTGTTGGGTTAGTAGATCCGCATTCTTTTCCCTTCAAAGTGGTATCAGATCTTGGCCACTTCGTGTTATCCTTGCTAGGGAAAATTAGTTTTTTGCACTAATACTATTTCAGTGGGAGACTTGCATTGTTAAACTTGTTTCTATTGTGAGATGACGAGTACATCTGGTAGAATAGATATTAAGAAGTTTAATGGAAACAACTTTGAGTTATGGAAACTCAAGATTGAAGACTTGCATGTGGATAGAGACCTCTGGATTGCAGTGTCTGGAACTAAGCCACAAACTACGACCCAAGAAGCTTGGGATCTTGCTGATAGAAAAGCAAGAGGATTGATAAGACTGAGTCTAGCCGATTCTGCGCTCTTGAATTTTCATGAGGAGACGTCTGCAGCTGCGTTGTGGAAGAGGCTTGGTGATATTTACCAAGGAAAATCTCTGGTAAACAAGTTGTTCCTGAGAAAGAAGTTCTACTCCTTGAAGATGGATGAAGGTGCATCTGTTGCAGATCATTTGAACTCATTTAATATGAGTGTTACTCAGATGGCATCTGTAGGTGTAAAAATTGAGGAGGAGGATCATTGCATGCTCCTGTTGTGTTCGTTACCTGACAGCTGGGATCATCTTGTGATGGCTATTGGAAGCACAACCACTGCTTTCAAGACTGATGATGTGGTTGCTTCGCTTCTGTCTGAAGAAATGCAAGGAAATCTTCTGAGATGGCCAAAGATGCTCTTTCTGTTTGAGGTAGAACAAAGGAGAAAGGCAAGAAGAAAGACAACAAGTCGAAATCCAAGTCTAAAGGGAGATCAAAGTCTCCTGGTAAAAAATTCAAGGTAAAGTGTTGGAACTGTGGGCAACCTGGTCATATCAGGAAGGACTGCAAGGAGAAGAAGAAGAAGAATGCTTCTGACAACGAATCTTCTCAAAGAGATGCAGATTCCTTCATCGTAGCAGCCTTGACAACTCAGGCATCAGATGATGTTTGGTTAGTTGATTTAGGTGCCTCTTTTCACATGACATCCAATAGAGATTGGTTCTCAAAGTATGAGAAGTATGATGGTGGAAAGTTATACTTGGCAAGTGATTCAACGCTGGAGATTGTTGGCAGAGGAAGGGTCAGAATTTAGTTTCCTGACGGGAGAGTAAAAGGAATTGGTGGTGTTCTTCACATCCCAGGTTTGGCTCGAAATCTTCTTTCTGTTAGTAATTTAAATGATGTTAGTGTAGAAGTTTCTTTTTCTAGTAAGGGATGTAAAATGGCTAGAGGTGCAATGGTGTTAGCTAAGGGTGTTTGTACTAGCACTCTGTACAAGCTAGATGCATGACCTGTTCTTTGTAACAGTGCCTCTATAAAGTCATGTAATTCTGCACCTATAGAGAAAGATGAAGACTCTTCACTATCTGCAAATGCTTTGGAGGTAAAACTCCCAGCAGAGAAGACTATGTTATGGCATCATAGACTTGGTCACATAGGTGAGAAAGGTTTAAAAACCTTGAAGAACAAAAACCTTGTAGAAGGGCTTGATGATTGTAACCTTGAGTTCGATTTCTGTGAACATTGTATCTATGGAAAGCAACACCGTGTTTCTTTCTCCTCTAGTCCTCACAAATCTTCCGGTATACTGGATTATGTTCATTCTAATGTGTTTGGTCTAGTTAATGTTCCTTCGTTATCGAAGTCTAGATATTATGTTTCTTTTATTGATGATGTTCGAGAAGGGCATTTGTATACTTTCTTAAAAGTAAATCAGAAGTGTTCAGTCGGTTTAAAGAGTTCAAATCTTTGGTTGAAAATCAGACTAGAAGGAAAATAAAGTGTTTAAGGACAAACAATGGAGGTGAGTTTTGTTCTGCAGATTTTGAAAGGTACTGCACTGATCATGGAATTAAAAGGCATAAGACAACCCCCTACACTCCACAACAAAATGGAGTTGCTGAGAGGTTGAACAGGACACTGATGGAAAAGGCAAGGAGTATGCTGAGTGGTGCTAGTCTGGAGCAGAAGTTCTGGGCTGAGGCTGTTGCTACAACATGTTATTTGATAAATAGATCTCCTTGTTCAGCTCTTGTTGATAAGACACCTTTGGAAGCATGGTCAGGTAAGAAACCCTCATTAAGGCATGTTCGGGTCTTTGGCTGTGAGGCATATGTTCATGTGCCAAATGAAAAGAGATCAAAGTTGGATAACAAGGCTGTGAAATGTATTCTCATCGGCTATGGAGTTGGTGTGAAAGGATACAAGCTTTGGAACCCTGTTACTGAGAAGGTTTTGTATAGCAGAAGCATGATATTTCCTGAGCTGAAACCTCTAGTAAGTGATCAACAGCTTGAGACAAATCAGAGTGACAAGAAGAAGGATGCAGTTGAGATTCCCCAAACTCCAGAAAAGGAAGAGCTGCATGGTGTACCTGAGATTGAGGAGAGTTCAAGCAGCTCTGGAAGTTCTGATGATGAAGAACAACCTCAGCCTCTAAGGAGATCTACACGAGAAAGAAGGCAACCAGAAAGGTATGGTTTCTCTATGTTAGATTCAAATTGTGCTTATGCCTTAATTACCAGCACTGATGAGCCTAGGACTGTGAAAGAAGCAATCAGCATGGCTGATTCAAAGTCTTGGCTAGAAGCCATGAATGAGGAGATGGATTCCTTGAAAAAGAATGATACCTGGAAGTTGGTACCACTGCCTAAAGGGCGAAAGCCTGTTGGCTGCAAGTGGATATTCAAAAGGAAGACAGGCCTTGATGGCAATGTGGAGAAGTAGAAGGCATGACTGGTTGCAAAGGGATTTTCCCAAGTTGAGGGAATTGATTATGGAGAGATCTTTTCCCCTGTAGCAAAGCTAACATCCATCAGATTTTTGTTGTCATTGGCAGCTATGTATGACTATGAAATTGAGCAGATGGATGTGAAGACAACGTTTCTCCATGGTGAGCTGGAAGAAGAAATCTTCCTGTCACAGCCTGAGCATTTTGTTGAAAGAGGCAAACAAAATCTGGTTTGCAATTTAAATAACTCTCTCTATGGTCTAAAGCAATCTCCTAGAATGTGGTACCAGAAATTTGACACATTTGTGTTGTCAATTGGGTTTGTTAGATCAAAATATGATCATTGCATTTATTATAAATGTGAGAATGATCGTGTGCTTGTTATTACTCTGTATGTGGATGACGTGTTATTCATTGGTAATAGCAAGGCTATGATTTTTGATCTTAAAACTCAGTTGTCTACTAAGTTCGAAATGAAAGATCTTGGAGCAGCAAGGTACATTCTTGGAATGGAGATAACTAGGGATAGAACAATCAGAAAGCTTTGGCTCAGTCAGAATAAGTTTGTGAAAACCGTTCTAGAGAGGTTTAGCATGACTGATTGTAAGCAGCTAATTGTTCCAATCATGCAAGGATTGAAACATCTGCTGAAGACTGTCCAAAGTCTGCTACTGAGATGGAGGACATGACTAGTGTGCCTTATGCAAGTGCAGTAGGCAGTTTGATGTATGCTATGGTTTGCACAAGACCAGACATTGCCCAAGCAGTGGGAGTTCTAAGCCGGTTCATGGCAAATCCAGGGAGATCACATTGGGATGCTGTAAAGAGAGTGTTCAGGTATTTGAAGGGTACTTCAGATTATGCTTTGTGTTACCATGGCAGTATGGTTGCATCACAAAGAACTCTTAGCATTCAGGGATATGTTGATTTTGATTGGGCAGGGGACATTGACAGCACAAGATCCACCAGTGGATACACTTTCATGCTTAATGGTGGAGTAATCAATTGGATGAGCAAGCGACAAGCTGTAGTTGCTTTATCCACAACAGAAGCAGAGTACATGGCAGCAACTCATGCTTGCAAGGAGGCAGTGTGGCTGAGGCATTTATGTTCAGACATTGGATTTAATGCTGAATAGATTTCAATCTACTGTGACAGTCAAAGTGCCATTTGTTTGGCAAAGAATCCGACCTTTCATACCAGGACCAAGCACATAGATGTGCAATATCACTTCGTGAGGGATATGGTTGAAGATGGCAAGGTCAATATGGATAAGGTTGACAGCTTGAAGAATGTTGCAGATGCCTTGACAAAGCCGGTTAGCACAGACAAGTTTAGATGGTGCACAAATTCGATGGGCCTTGGGGCCTATGATAGACAGTAAGGTTTGATGTGTTGAGGAAGCTGGAAGTGTTCACTAAGTGGGAGATTGTTGAGAAATTATGTCTCAACTTCCAGCTTGAAGTCCTCATTTTTATGCCTTGGTGATTTTGTGTTGTTTGCAAAGTTCTGGCGGAGGCGGAACCAAGATGGAACTTGGCATTGTTTGTTTTGCCTAAGTTTCGGGTCTCTGGTGGAGGTGGAACCGGGATGGAACTCAACATTGTTCTGTTTGCCTAAGTTTCGGGTTTCGGTTCTCGTTCCTGCTCTGACTCCACTTCCTATCATCTGTTTCTTCTCGCTTCGCTTCACAAGTTCTGGCGAAGGTGGAACCAGTTTTGAAATTTGGCAATGTCCATTTGCCAGGTTCCCGTTTCAGTTTCTGTTCCGACTCCGGGTCCAACTCCTGCTTTTGTGATCTGGTTCTTTTGGATGTTTGGATTCTCCTCGGGGAGTTTTCCTCCGCTTTGTCCAAGTTCTGGATTGTTGTTTCTTGCTGTTGGCGGGGGCGGAACCGGGACCGAAACCGGATTGGTTTTTGATCTTTGACTTTTGGTAAAGTCCTATTTTTGTTTTTGTTTCGTACCCAGGTCCGATTCCGACTCCGTTGTTCCCATATTGGTTTGACCCTGGGTTGACTTTACCCGGTCAAAACTGTTTCCGATGAGTTCTCCTTTGCAGTGGGCGGATGCGGAACCAAATTGGTTCATGAACCTGAAATTTCGGTAGTCTTGTTTCGGCTCCAGTTCCGCTCCCGACTCCGACTCTGACTCCGGCAGCATGTAATTTTCGGTGGAGTCCTGATTCGACTCCTATTTCGACTCCGACTCTGGTAGTGTTTGAAATGACTTGAAGTCCTAGTCACGCCCGATGTCTGTTTGATCGATTTGGTTGCTCTATTAGCTGCGATTGCTGATGGGTCTTGGACACATGGCACCTGGTTGATTAGTGATTGGACGAATGCCAAGATAGTTATTGTGGTAATTGCATTTGTCAATGAAGGGTGGCGAGCTCAACCGTTTTGGTGATGGCATTGAATGCTTGGACGGCTCGTTACAGGGAGATCTTTTAGATCCGACCAGATGCGTGATTTGAGGATGGTCTTCATTGCTCCTCTCAGTCCGTTACATATGTATGAGAGATGTGTTATTTCTTATAAGTCATAAGTTGAAAAAGTTGGGTTGAGTCGTAAGTTGCAGAGCAAGTTTGAAGTTGCGGGCTGAAGAACAGAAGGACTTGAGTTCTTGAGGAGGGTTTTGAACTGTATGTTGTAAAACATTGTAATAGTGGATCTGAAACTCTCTGGGTGATTGTGAGCTAAACAAAGAAGTCTGGATATTGTATGTAATCAATTCATTACTGTAATTCAATAGATTCGACTTTGTGTGGTGTGTTTTTTTTACCTGAAAGGGTTTTCCCACGTAAATACTGTGTCATCTTTGTTTGGTTATCTTTCTGGTTTCTCATTGCCATGGTTGTATGCATCTCTATAAGTTTTAGAAACTGTTAGTTTTTCATTTTTGCTTCTCTCCCCTGTAGTAAAGGTGTTAAGGGAATGTATTCCGCACTGTTGGGTCAGTAGATCCGCATTCTTTTCCCTTCAGGATTAAGAATGGATGTGGATGATTGAGTGGGATGATTTGAATTATATGATTGGGTATGATTAGGATAAGATGGATGATTAAAAAGATTAAGGAGATTAAGATGAAATGATTAGGATGAAGGAGGACATGATGAGGATGAAAATGGTTGATTATAATTCTTAGGAGGATAATTATGATGAGGAATGTTGATAATGATGGAAGATGATGATTATGATGGAATGATTGAAAGGAGATAACTATGATGATTAGGGATGTAATGATTAAGATGGAAATAAATGATTAAGATAATACAAAGGATGAATATGATTAGAAGGGATAATTAGGATGATTTTGAAAGGTTATAATGATTATGGAGGTGATTTAAATGATTAAGAGGAATTCAGGTGAGAAGGGATGATTATGATAGAATGAGGTGATTAGGATGAGGATGAATGATTAGGATGGAAAGGATTGGTTAGGGTGAGGTGATTAGGATGAGATGATGAATGGTTATGATGACTAGGATGGGATAATTTATTTGACTTGGTTGACTAGGATAGGATGATTAGAATGGGGAATGGGGACTAGGATGACGAGGAATCGTTATGAAGACTAAGATGGGATAATTGGGTTGACTTGGATGACTAGGATAGGATGATTAGGATGGAGAATGAGGATGGGAAGTTTGACTTGGAGATGAGGTGGATAGTTTGACTTGGAGGACACCTAGATATGTTTTTGTTTTAAATGTTTATAATGTTTTGGATTTTTTGTTTTGGATTTTTTTTGTTTTTTTTAGTTTTCTCTTATTTTTGGTTTATGGTTTTTCTTGCTTAAATTCACATACACAAGACAATATTTGATGCAAAATATAATGAAAATGATTATGATAAAAAGACACTTCCAAGCACAATAAAAATCCTAGCAATTATTCAAGTGGTTAGATTGGCTAATGGTCTTAAACTAGGATGCACAAGGATCTAGGGATGTCCTCTATATACCTTGAAGGTATGTGAGGACCAATTTTGTGAATTTGAAAGGAGAATAATGTCAACCAATCAGGAGGAAAGGGTAACCCATACTCCACCTTCACTTCCCAAAGGTATAAATTCTTTGGGGCTTAGCCAAGATTGACAATATTATACTTGCATGTCTTTAAATTCACTCCCTGCTATTTATACTTTGTCGAAACGCTAGAGTTGAGGTCGCCCCTAGAGTGATCACTTCTATAGGTAGGACCCCTAAGAAGGTTACATGTAAAAGTGATGCAAATAATGCTTTTAATCTCCAAGATCATATGATAATGCGAGAAAAGAGCATACACATGTATTTGATCACATAAGAAATGTTCATTAATCTTAGAAATTGAAATGTGTGATGTGAAAATGAGAGTGTTGAAGAGTGCTTTTGATTCCCAAGATCATATGGAAATGCAAGGGAAGATCATTCACACCTCCAAACACAAACAAGATCACCAAGAAATGCAAACACTTGTTCTTTTTAAGCCCAAATTGAAAGTGTGATGTTGTGAACAAGATTAAAATGAAGATATGAGTTGAAAAGTGTGCACCTGGATTTTATTTAGCTCCAATTTTTTGTCCACTTGATCCAATTTTCCATTTGAAGAGTTTATTTTTCTACACATTAACAAAACCAAAACCCTAACAAGATAATTGATCACTAATATTAAAGGGTTAGCTTAAAACCTAACCAAACCCTAATTAACAAAGATTTTATTTTTTTATAATTATTTTAAGCTAAAAAATAAATATACAAAGAGCAAATCCCCACTAAAATTTCAAGAGATTTTTGAAAATAATTTTTTTTTGAAAAATTCTTTGATTTGCTCCCAAAATTAATTTTTCATGAAAATCATAATTGTTTTTATAAATAATTAAAAATAGATCTTAAAAATCTGATTTTTTTATTGAAAGCTCCTGATATCATCCCAAACTTGTAAAAAAAACTTTGTAAAAAAAATATGCAACCGTTTGTGAGATATGATCAAATCTTTTTAAAACCCTAATTTTCAAAGATCTGATTTTTTGCTAATTATTTTTCATCAAAATTAAAATCATAAAGAGAAGACCCCTATTAAAATTCGAAGAGTTTTCCAGAAATATAAGAAACTCTAAAAAATTCACCAATTTTCTCTCAAAATTAATCTTTCATGAAAAATCATAAATCTTTTATAAATAATTCAAAACAAATGCAAAAAATATATATTTTTTGGCTAAAGGCTCTTGATACCATCTCCAACTTGAAGAAAAATGTTTGTTTAAAAATTTGTAGCGTTTTGAAAGATATGGTCAAATCTTTAAAACTTAGGGTTTTGTCCATGAATGATGCAAAACCTACAACAAAAAGCTAACAAAGCCCGCGAAAAAAAACAAGATAGATCAAGTGAAGTGGATCCAACTCTAAAATTCCTCAAAATTTCTCAAAATCTTGAGGCAAAAATTAGTTAGGAGGTACACATCGGGTTCACCAAAATGTATGCATGTAAAATGGATATAAATAGAAATATGCATAAAAATAGCTTAAATCAAATCAAAATGCATGCAAACCTCAAAATATTGAATGTACTATGTTGCTTTGTTGAATATTTGAATGTGGTTTCTCATGATTCTAGCAACATGTCATTAGCATAAAAGATGTTGATATCAAAATGATAATGATAGGTCTCTTTTATAGAAAACCAAATTTGGATGAAGGACTAGGATTAAAAGCCAATAGGATATGACAATAAATGGCTAAGATTGAAAGTTGTAGTATGAAATAGGGTTAGGGAAAAAATTAGCACAAAGATAGGACTTGGTTAAGGATGGATGGTGGAGATTAAATTATGAAATAATTTAATCAAGGGTGGAAATTAAATGAGATGTGAAGAGATAAGAATGGCATGGATAAAGAGGTTGTTCGAGAAAATTAAATAATTATTAAATTAATTATTTGAGAGGAAAAGTGAATAATTAAATAATAAAAGCAATTATTTAATTATAGAAGAAAGGGTAAGTTGACTTTTAAACTAAATAATGATTTAATTCAAAAGTGGGAGAAAATGACGAATTAGTAAGTCATTAAATAAATAAAAATTTATTTAATTTATGAAAGAAGAGGCTAATGAATAATTAAATACTTATTTAAGTATAGTAGAATGATGATAAGAGTTATACAAATACAATTTATTTAATTATGGAGGAAAAAAACATCAGTGATGTAATAGAATAAATTTTAAATTATTTTAATTAATAAAAAGAGGAATAAAAGAATAGAAATGAATTAATTAAATAATTAAAATTATTTAATTATTAGGGAAGAAAAGGGATTAATGAAGAAAAAATAGTGTTTGCAGGTGAAGGACAATTTTTAGTTTCTACAACATCATCTCATCTCATTACTTCAATCCAACTCATCTTCAAGAACTGCAACAAAATAATAGCTCCATGTACTCATAACACTTCCTCAAGGTCTCAACTACACGTGCACAACCAATTTTCCTCTTTTCACAATTTTCTCAGTATCCTCAACATCTTCATCCCATAGTTGACATCAATGACAACACCTGTTAGTAGATTTCCTATTGACATCAATGACAACACCAGTCAGTAGACTTCTTGTTGACATCAATGACAACACCATCATTCTTGCAACACATGTTAATCTTCATAAAACCATCCATGAATGATCCCATTATTAATGTCTTAGAAGATATTATGGGAATATATATCATTAAAACATTTGATCAAGATTATAGTTGATACCTTGAAAAGCTCTAAATTGAGGAATCTAGGATTAAACTCTTAATTGCATGGATGCTAAGAAGAAACCAAAAATCAAGATTGGGTAATCTATTGGTGGTTAAAGGCCAACACTCTTTTGAATGCTTCCTATAAAATTATATCTAAGTTATTGAACCTTATGATGAAAGAAACCACTCAAGGGATTTTTAGTTTGAAATAAAAAGATAAGTGACATGGAGGAGGAACCCCTAAGTGGATATACATAACAAAATTGTTGGAAATATGTGTTGTCATTGATGTCAACTTGAGGTCATGTTTGTATATAAAGATTTTGTATAGAAGTTGAAGAGGCTGAGAAATGATTAGAGATAGATAGATGTAGTTGATGAGATAGTGGAAGATTTGAGAGAGATGTTTTGACATAGTTAGAGACTTGGGATCAGCATGTTTGAGGCAAGTCAATTTGGAAGACCTAGTAGATACATAATATGATAGTATGATTGGCTAAAATCATGATGTTTGATGGATTGAGACATTGTTCATACTTGTATGATTGAGAGAAGTTATCTAAGGGATAAATAGTATGCCTTCCTATGACTGGGTATTTGTATATTGGTTTGCATTATTTTGAATTGCATGGTCTATTTGTATGGCTCTAGTATTAATTTTGACAGTTTGTAAAGAGGTTATTTTCTAGGATTCATGTCATAAACATTTCTATAGCAAGAGGTATATGTGACTATTCTTTAAATTGTAGTATAATAGAGTTAAGTGTCTCAGATGTTCTCCAAAATGCTCCACATTCCTTTGGAGAGTAAAATATGCTTGTGTGAACTTGTGGATACATACAGAGAGGTGTATGGGTTCATCCATATGTGTTTTAGATGTTTTGGTGAGTCATAGTGTAATATCCTAAGTGTTGATGTGTCATAGTCAGTCTGAGATGCTCTATTCTCGTTTGTTCAATGGGTTTCTTCACTTGCACCAACACATAATGATCAAATTATTTAGGAGAAGCTTGTAAGGATGTTGTTGATAATTTGCATTATTTGCATCTTGGTCTGTATGATGTTTTGGTTTCTCCTCGGTGGTGTAAAGATGAACAATTGGTATTTTTTGGTGGTGTTGATGTTGATTGGGTTGACAATCTAGTTTCCTTCATTTATGATTGATCCTAATAAATTAATTTTACTTTGGAGGATGTGTTGTGATGTATTTGGGCCCTGCTATGTCATGCGTTGTGATCCACAACTTATTTCACTTCATAATGTATATGTTTGGATCTGGCCTATGTAGGATCACACGTTTCATTTTATAGGTCCTTTTGGAGTCAAACTAATTGTTTGAGTTGTTGTGGAGGATATAAATAGAAAAAATCATTTGTGATGATGATCAAGAAGGTTAGTGGAGAAAAATTTGTGAAAAAGGGTCTACCCCATCCACATATGACAAATGCATTGTAATTGTAGTTCAATTTCTTTCTTTGTAATTCAAAGTATCATTTATCCTACTTTGAGATAGTGAATCTCCTCAATAGGTCTTTGTATCTTTCCTTGGGGTTGTATGCCTCAATTTTCAAGTCTTTTAGGGAGAAATGTGCTTCCTTAGGAAATGAGCCTTAAAACAATATTGTAATACTGGTTCATATACTGTGAGTTAAATCTCACCATGGTTTTTCCCTCATTGGATTTTCTACATAAAAGTTTCGGTGTCCTTGTGTGGTTCATTCTTTCCTTTTTGTTCTTCTCTTAGTTAATGCGATTTTATGTTTAAGTTGTAAATGTAATTATTTTAAAGTTTAATAAAAGATTGTTTTAGCCCCCCTCTCAATATTTAGTTGTGTTCAACAATTAGTCAGAGCCAAGTGCCTTTGAGAAGCCTAACATTTGAGGTAGATCTTGCACTTGAATGAATGGGATCTAAAGCAATGTTTAATGATATGATTTCTCTAGAAATAGATCTAGAGGTAATGGGAATTGAAGGTTGGGACATCAATCTAGATGATTGTGAAGTAGATTCTGAAGGAGAACTCTGGTCTACTCTTGAAGATTTGGATGAAGCAAGAGCACTAAATAAAAAAGATGAGAGTAGTCTTGAAAGATCAAAAGAGACAATTATCAAATTGAAGGAACAAGAAGGAGAATCAAAAGAAGAAATTGGAAAACTGAAAGCTCAAATAGGAGGTAAAGAATATGATATTAAACTCAAGGAGGTAGATAATTTGAAAGTTAAGGTTGAAGAAAGCAAGAGGATTAAAGATTTATTGCATACCAAGCTCAATGATAAACCAATTGAATTTTCAAAACTCGAGGAAGAGACTGTCACTTTGGGAAAAGAACCAGAGAAAGAAAAATATTAGATAGAAAAAATCTATATTTGGCTCCAACATTCTTTACTATATACTCTACAGTCAAAAACCTAAAAAAGGAAAAGGTGGTACTGGATTTGAAAATTGGCAAAGCTCAAAAATAGATACCTCTAAAGGCAAGTCTGAAATGAAGAAGCAAGATACTACTAAAGAGCCTAAGAAGATAGAAGGAAGAGTGACCTCAAACAAGTCTGAAATCAAAATAAAGATCTCTGGAGATATCCTCCCAGATAACCTATTACTCAAAGGTACTCCCAATATTTCAATGGTAATTGCTAGTCATGTAATAAGTTTGGTCACAAGGATGTTGAATGTACAAATAAGGTAAGGAGAAACAATTTCATGCCTCCTAGAAATAATGCCATGAATCCTCAATATTTTTATGGCTACTACTACACATGCAACATGTTTGGTTATAGGGATACTGATTGTAGATCCAATATGAGGAGAAGTGGCTACACTTTGCATCATGGTATCACCTACTATAAATGCAATAATTGAGGTCACATTGCAAAGTCTTGTAAGATGGGGAATTTGAGATCTTTTGTTCCATTGAAGGAAGGTTGATTCATATCACCAAAAGAAGAATATGGAAAAGATATTTTTGAAATAATTTATAGAAAGAAAATAAAGTGATGGATGGATTTGTAACTCTGCCTAGTGTAGAAGAGTCCTCTGATAACTAAAAGAAAGTATAAATCTTGTATGCCTTTATGAAGCATGAAATGTTGAAGTCTTCAACATACAAGTTAAATGGTAACATCCTATCCTTTGGATTTGTTTGGAAAACAATATCATGACATTTTCTCAAGGTTCCAGAGTGAATACACTCTCTACAAAAGTTTGTTGAATGATCATGGATCCTTGTGATATCTTAGGATGATAAAAAGATTCTTGTGTCAAGTAAAAACAATGCATTTAATACGGAACAACTAAGATACATGTGAAGCATATTTAATACCTACTTGATCAAATTTGATCTCATTCAAATGATATCAATTATGTGCAAGTGCTAAGAAAGAGAAAGATGCTTTCAGAGATCTTGTGTGCAAACCCTAACGATAGTATTCATAGGAATTTCTCATATTTTCTTGTAAAAATCTAGTTTAGAAAGAGTTATCATGGCAACACCTAGGTTTATTGACATTGTGGAAAATCCTACGCCAAAATTCAAGAAAAATTCATACAAATCCACTAAGAATGAGAAGGATGGAGCATGTTCCCATGTTTCAAACAATGTGCTTCATACTGAAGATGTCTACATCTATATTCACTCATAGCTAAATGAGTAAAACCATATGAATTTGGAAGAGTTCAAAAGCAATCATCTCTTGGGTGATGATTTTTAGCTCAAGCCAGAGTATGAAAATGTAAAGGAAAAATGATTAGATTTGTGGAAGAGTTTCTCCAACTTTTTCTATGAAGATGAATGGATCAGAATCCATTAATTAATTTACCCTGATCAACCCTATATAATCACAATAGAAGCATTTAGGGATGCGACTAGGTTGTGCTCCACAAAACCTGTGCTAGCACTAAAGGCCATGAAGAATGAAGAGGTTATGAATATTACCAAAGCAAAATTTGACAAAAAGACCCTAATTGTGAATGACATCATTGACCTATGGGTTCAATATGCCATGATGGGCATTGCATACAAGGTTTAATACACAAATAGAGAAGGCTTTTCTACTACCACCACCATCTACACTTCTTATCAAATGGTAAAGGAAAGGATTATAATATTTGTGAGCTCTTGTAGCAACAGTTGTTGGATAATTTGCACAAAACCATGGAGACACACTACAACTTCCGGTATGGCTCTCTAATTATTTGTCTTATGTTCTATTTCATGAAGTAATTTCCCAGTTTAAAGAATGTGGTTTGGCAAAGACATATTCATGTAGCCTCCTAAATTAGGGACCACATGCACAGTTTTTCGAATACCAAACAATATGACATGATATTTTGTGGATTCTATAAAACGTTCCAAAATGAAATGTAAATTTGGAATATGATACCCTCACAAGTTTTAGAGAGATATAAGAGTGTTATCACTTATATGGTGGATAAGGACAATCATTACATAGAGGTAGTTGAACCAAGAACTACATGGATACCAAAGTTTCCTTATGAGGTCTCCAGACCTAACTAGATTGCATATGCTAACATCCTACTCAACAAGCTTAAGGATATCACTACTGAGAGGTTCAAGACATATGATGATTGTGATATTTCTATCAGGATTCAACAATAAAATGAAATAACATATTTTGAGATAACCAACAAGAAAATGAAGAAGAATGCAGAGGAATGTGTGAAAAGGATGAGGGAAAATCTAGAAAAGGAATTCAACATTCCATCAAAGAGTACATCTAAGGGTCCTATGATGGTGCCACAAGATTCTGCCACCACTTCAAAAAATCCAAAAAGAACAGGAAGGACAAGTAGGTCTGCCTCTACCACCACTACTCCTCCTAAAGCTTCTAGACTTTCTCAAACACCTCTTAGAAAAAGGAGGGTTGCTATTGAAGTACCAGTGTGAATTGAGACTGCAAAGAAGAAGAAACAAAGGACTAAACAACAAGATAAAAGAAAGAAAAATGGACGAGTGAATGTAGAAAGTAAAGAAGAAGAAGAAGAATATTCTAAGATGAATAGAAGAGAGATGAGAAAAATATGAGGAAAACAAAACAAAAAAAATAAAGATACTTTGCAAACACGTGAACATGAGCCTCTACAACTTGAGGAAAATTTCAATGCTATTGTTCAATTTAATGCCCTAAAAGAGACAACATATCTTTATGTTGAAGTTCCTCTAGTTGAAAAGGCCACAATTGAAAATTCCATAGTGATGTACCTGATATGTTTTAATGTGGAGCTCAATTAGATCATTGATCAACTCTTGGAGAGCCTTACAGACATACAGTAATAAAAGGTAATAAGTATTTAAGATGGAAGCTAAGATGGGATAACATAATTTGGAGAAGGTTGGATCATACATTAATCATAAAGAAAAGGTTAAACTATCTCAAGGATAGACACAATAATTTTGAACCAAACAAAGAGTGAAAACTCTAATGGGAATGATCAAAGAAGAGATAGAGAGGATGGAGAAAGAAGAAAAAGAAAAGACAACCAAGATTCTTGAAGAAATGAAGAAGGTTGAGGTGAATATTGAGGAACAAGTTCCTCCAAATGATACTAACCTATAGGATATACCTAATGTGTCTACACAAGACATAGATCTGTCAACTTTTGAGGGTCATGTGATAGGTGGTGATGAGACAAAGAAAAATGATAAGAAAAATGAGGAGATTGTTCCTCCGAAGAATACAAGTGCACAAGGTGTAGGATATCAAGGTGAAGTGGGTGTCCCCCCTCTGAGAAACACTAATCCTAGTGAATAACATAGCGTTCCTTCTATGGAGAAACCAAGAAGTGATGAGAAAAGAAATAAGACAATCCTAAGAAAGTTCAGGATACAAAAAAGAAGATAGTTAAGAAGTAAGATGCTTCTATGGATATAGGTTAGAATTCTTCATCTTTAGGTTCGTTCAAGGACCTACTAAGGCTGTAGATGTAGTTTCAACCCGTGGTGACACCCCAAATTCTACAAATTCCTACTCATGAGGGACAAGTTGATTTGTCAAATATTTCTCCCCTTTATAAGTTATAGCTTGGTGATATTCTACGAGAAAATTTAAAGAAAATTGGATTAGTTGATGATACAGTGAAGGTTATTCCAAAGGGTTTACCAAAGGTAACATAGATTATTTCTTGCCTCCAGAATAAAATTTGAAACTTTTAATGGATTCTTTCAAAGATAATTCCTCTCACATTGATAAAAAGGAAAAACAAGAGGCCTTGAGGAAGATAAATGATAGAAGAATGGTTGATGCATTTGACTGGTGTGGCAATACACACAACAAATTGTAAGATAACGTGAAGATTTTTAAGGAATGTATTGTTGAAGTCATTGCTTTATATATGTTTTGATTGAAAGGGCCAAATTCCACTAAGAACATCAATGATCAGATTGATTCCATTGAGTCATAGATTACTCAAGGGATATATGATTTGTCAAAGGACAAGGATAGATCAACTACAAAACAATTATAAAATATTCATTTACATATGTCATTTCTTCTAGACTAGAGAGAGTAGATAAAGAAATAGTTTGGCTTGTTAAGAGAAACAACTAATGTGAGTCTTGCATCATTATTCAGGTTGTTGGCTTAATTATAGAAGATTGCTTATAAAATGAGGTCTCCTAATAATATGGATGAGGTTGAGGATCTATTTATATAGTTTGAATGTCAAAATCACATTCTTACCTCAACAAAAGTAAACTAGGATGCAAATCTGATGCACCTTAAGGTAATTTACAAGAATATTCTACCTTCTAAGGGAGTTTCAAAAGTGTAGATAAGACACTTATTTCTTTGTATAGTTTTACAGAGGATTGTACTCTTTTTTTTTTAGGACATATAGCATTAGTTTTTGAGGTGTCTCCATCTCAAGGGAGTGTATTTTGGTAGAGATCGTAGAGTAAGGGGGAGTTCATGTCGTTTTTTTGGGGGGGTTACTATAAGTAGAATATATTATGCCCTTTGTCCTTGATGTCAAAGGGGGAGAGTGTGTTGATGATTTCATTATCAATTGTGAGAGAAGAAATGAGGATATAAGACTTTTAGATACATGTGGGTTTCCATCAATGAAAAGGGGGAGATTGTTGGCAACATGTGTTGTCATTGATGTCAAATTGAGGTCAAGTTTGTATAGATATTTTGTATAGATGTTGAAGAGGTTGAGAAATGATTAGAGATAGATGGATGTAGTTGATGAGATAGTGGAAGATTTGAGAGAGATGGTTTGACATAGTTAGAGACTTGGGTCAGCATATATAAGATAATTCAGTCTAGAAGACCTAGCAGATGCATAAGATGACTAGTATGACTGTCTAGAAGCATGATGCTTGATAGATTGAGTCTTTGTTCATACTTGTATGATTGAGATAATTTATCTAAGGGTTAAAAAGTATATCTTCCTATGAATGGGTATCTGTATATTGGTATGTATTATTTTGTATTGTGTGATCTAGTTGTATGGCTCTGGAATTAAGTTTGGTAGTTTTCAAAGAGGTTATTTCCAAGATTTTATGTCATAAACAGTTCTACAGCAAGATTTATATGTGACTGTTCTCTGGATTGAAGTATAATAAAGTTAAATGTCTTAGATGTTCTCCAAAATTCTTTGAATTCCTCCTGAGTATTAAATATTCTTGTTTTAACTTGGAGATATGTTCATAGAAGTTTATGGGTTCATAAATATGTGTTTAAGATGTTTTGGTGAACTGCTATGCAATATCCTAAGTGTTGATATGTCACAATTAGTATTGGATGCTTTGTTCTCATCTGTTCAATAGGTTTATTTATTTGTTCCATCACACAATGATTAGATTCTTCAGAAGAAGGTTACAAGGATGATGTTAATTATCTATATTATTCATGTCTTTACAAGATGTTTTTGGTTTCTTCCAGGTGGTGTAAATATGAACAGTTGGTAGTTTTTGGTGGTATTGATGTTGATTGGGCTAATAGTCTAGTTTCCTTCAATTTTGATTGATCCTCATTAATTAATTTTTATTTTGAGGATGTTTTGTGATGTATTTGGTTTGTTTTGTTCCATGTGTTGTGATCCACAACTTATTTCACTTCATCATGTATATGTTTGGAGTTGACCTATGTAGGATCACACATTTCATTTTGTAGGACCTTTTGGAGCTGATATAATTGGAGTTTTGAGTTGTTGTGGAGGATATAAATAGAAGAAAAAATTATTTGTAATGATGATCAAGAATGTTAGTGAAGAAAAATATGCAAAAAAGGGACTGCCACATCCACATATGAAAAAATAATTTCTATTGTAGTTCAAGTTCTTGCTTTATAATCCAAAATATCATGTATACTACTCTAAGATAGTGAATCTCCTTAGCAAGTATTTGTATCTTTCCTTGGGGTTGTGCACGTTAGCCTACAAGTCCTTTTAGGAGTAGTGTGCTTCCGTAGGCAGTGAGCCTTAAAACAATATTGTAATACTTGTTCATACATTGTGAATTAATTCTCACCATGGTTTTTTCCTCATTGGGTTTTCCACATAAAATATTGGTATCCTTGTGTGGTGCATGTTTTCCTTTCTATTATTCTTTTAGTTAATGTGATTTGATTGTTTAAGTTACAAATGAAATTGTTTTAAATTTTAAGAAAAGATTGATTCACCCACCCTCTCAGTATCTAGGTGTGTTCAATAAAAACATACATAAAATAAATAAACTAATACAAAAACCATAATATAGAAGGCAGAATAAGAATGAAAGAATAGGGACACTCAAAACAAATGATACATACTTAATTCCAAGTTTATGATTATTTTATTAAGTGATTATTATCAATAAAAAGTCTATAGTTAGTGTAATCCCTCTTTCCCTCCTCCAAAGGATTGGCTATGTTGAATCCCACATTAGAAATTAATGAATTCCTCTATTTTATTTTTATTATTTCTTGGCACATGTGTCATACAGTATTCATAAGGATATTTTAAAGGCATACAAGTATACAATCCAACTTACGTCTAATTCACTACATATATGTGTCATATTTTATTCTTAAGGATATTTTGATCAAACAATATACACTTTTTAGGTTTTTCTGGATATTATAGAGTTTTTCTAATTATGAATTAAATTTTTGTTTGGTTATTGTTTGATGGTCTATCATACTATTAATCAACTAATCTCCATGTATTATTCATGATAGATATAAATTCTTTATTATGCCAACAAAATGACCAAGGACTCTAACATTGAAGAAGCATGGAGACAATAATATAAATAAAAAGGAAAAAATGAGGCTACTTCATGAAAGTAATGAATTCAACACCATATAAGAAGGATTAGCTCACAATATAATTAATTGTAAAACTGGTACAAGGAATCACTACTAGAATAGGACACACTATCCAATAGGGCTCACAACCAAATATCACTACTTAGAATACAAAAATAAGATAGAAGAGAAATGTTACACATAGAACACTATCTCAATGCAAAAAGGAATCCACCATAAGTACTCCAACACTTTTGCATCCTTGTTTGAAATATTGTGGATGCCTTCAACTCACTGCCTTTAGAAGTCCAACACTTTGAAGTTCGCACTGCTCTGTCAAATTCACATCTATACTTCTGTAATTTGCATCACATTCATCACTCACACTTATATCACATCTATGTTAAGATCTTTGAACAATACCACTCTTATTTATATCATTCTCAACCTTGAAAACCTTCTCCAAGGTCGACAACACACTCTTTAAATTTACAATTTGAACTTAGGTTGGTGATGATGGTGTTTTCTGCACAACAACTCAGACATAATATGATATCCTATCTCTCTTGAAAGGTAAATCTCTATCAGCAAGCCTCAAGAGATAACCCCAAGGTATCTAATGTCAGGTCTTGACAATGCAATAAAAAAGCTCAGAGATAATGTGAAAATGTTGGTAATCACAAAGGAACCTTACTACAAGCAAATACTGAATTCAAATTTATCAGATCTAGCAATATGGCGATACTTCAAATCCTAAATCTAACTCAGATAATAAAAGAAATAACAAAAGATAAAGGGTTTTAGAGAGATTTCTAAGATTAATTATAATTTTAAGATTGACAATGCAAATGATAAAATACTTGAAATGGACGAATCCCTCATAATATAATCCCTATTTGACCCAGATAAATCTGCAATCTTACAAAAATAGTGCAATCTTCTAAGGAGTTAAAGATTTTCAGATTTTGCATATTCATTCAAAACAACCCAATTGCAATTGAAATAAACAAGCACCCATAATCGAACTAAGCACAATTTTAAGCCCAAACTAACTTTGCAAAACAACTAACAATCAGCTAGCTGCAAAAATTATGGACTAGAGATTGTTGCAAACACTTCAAGCATCAAACCCTAAACATCATCAAGTCATATAACATCAAACCTATCATATATTAAATAAACTTAAGCAATTTCAAAAGATAGAATCTCAGGAACCATGCCGGATCAAAAATCAACACAAGAAAGGAACAAAATCATAATGCATTTACTTGCATTAACTCACCCAAAGTAGCGAAAATTCCAGTGTTCTGTTACAACACCTGCTTGAAAAATGAGACTAACTCCTTCCTCTAATTTTTTCTATACCTCTTAATTCACGCTAATGTAAAAACTATCTAGCGCTTACAAATGAGGCATAATGCCAAATTTATAGAAACCCCCCAAGATAGGTCGGCCCAATTAGGTCTACAATAATAAGGGCCACCAAAACAAGTCAGCCAAGAGGAACTCAAAATAAAGAAAACTATGCAATAAATGCATGCACTCCATCTAGGTCGGCTTGGGATCTCCAACATAGCCCAGTCCAATGCATGTAAAGGAGGAAGAGGAATAATGGGGAAGCACAAATTATGATAAGGAATTGTATTAACTACCTTCCCCTTTGTCTTTATCTAGCCTTGCCCTATCCTGCACCATCAAAAATATTTTCTCCAAGTTGGCAATAGGTGGCATAACTAACACTTTCATCCTCCTTTCAATCGACTTAATGTACTCTCTTGATTGGTTTACCGCCTTATCCCAATTCACCCTCATGGTTTGATATTTATCAATCACTGCAATGTATGTGGATGCATCAAATAACTAGTGTTCAGTAACTTGATCCTCATTGAATTGAGAATACACATCTCGCCACCATTTTATCAACTACTTCAAGCTCAGATGTTTTGGCAGTAAACCTCTTCCTATCATAACCTCAAAGAAGGAAATGCATTTGTTGTAGATCTCAGTCAAGGCATCCTAAAAAAATTTCCCCTTCTTATGCACCTTGTTCAAAACCCTTAGCTTTATCTACAAAACCTCAAACCATTCCCAAGGTTCTGCAACCTTGGATGAAGGAAGAATTGCATCACTCACCAATTTGTCTTCCGTGTAGTCGATGATGGCTTTAGTCCTCTGCAACAAGAGATCCACATCTTCCTTATCCTAAAAAAATACATTATTCAACCAGTCTATTGATCTCATAGCATCTCCACTAGTTGAAAGAATGTCCTTGATGGCACTATCTCCCTTGGCGTGCACTCCTTGTGACCAAATTGTTGTGGCATGAGTTGTTGCCTTCATCTTCTCCAACTCAGTTATTGTTTCGTGTGGCAGAAAACCTGCAGCAGATGATGAGGAGTTGATGGATTGCAAGGGTTTCATCAAATCCTGTAGATACCTATGAAGTTTATCATTCTCCCTCTTTAGTTCTTTCTTGGTCTGCACCTCCTTCCTCAATCTGCCCAAGATTACTGCACTAGAGCCTTCCTATTCTTCAATATCCTATTCCATGGAAGTAGGCCCTAAGTTGATAGTGTGCACACTTTAGTCAATACCAATAATGTTGTCCTTGTTCTTATCAGGAGAAGCATTAGCAATGTAGACCACCCTATTATTTGCTTCACCCCTCTCGATCTTGGAGATAACCCTGGCCTTCTTCTTTGCTTTTCCTTTTCCTATGTTTGCCAACACGTCATCCCAATTGGGAGGAGTATCATCTACCACAATATTCTTGCTCTTTAATTCCATGTCCAATCAACCTGGAATTGTGGAATCCGACTATACACTATCTTACCCAACTACATCTTGGTGAACCCTGGGTGCATCTTCATTTAAACCCTACTTTTCAGGAATCTCCTCAACTGTATCCTCTTTTAACTTATCATGTTCTTCTTTTTCAGGTACTAGAGAAGGATTCCTAATCGCAACTTCTTCACTTTGAGGACATCTATCCTCCTCACCCCTATAGGTGAATCCTCATAAGTCACCAGAGGAGACTGTAATACCCTCTCTATTTCAGCCTCAGTACTATAGAGGTCACCCTCTTGTAAATCCTCTTCTTCTTCACCTTTGTGATCCTCAGCATCCTTGGATTCACCTGGTACTTTGTAAGTCTCATGAGAAGGAGGAGTATTCTCATGCTCAACGACAGGAGCAACTATGGTAACACTTTTCTGTGGTACACCATCCTTAGGAGATGGAGTTCTTGATCTTCTTATGTACACCTATATCCTTTCTCCCAAAATCTCCACATCTACCACTGGTGGGTCAGCTTCATCTCCTACCTCAGATGTTCCCTTCTCCTTTTGTGATAATATTACTATTCCTCTTGTCTTAGGCACAAGAAAACTAGCCTCTTTTTCTTCCTTTTCAACTTCATCCTTCTCAACTTTCTTCTTCTTTGAAATGTGTTTCCTTTTTGTATAAATGAGATTTATTTGTTTCTCTGCCTCCCTTGCCTCTTGAGCTTGTTTAATCTTTATCTTAAAAGGGTAGCTCACCTTAGTCTTACCCTTAGGATCCTGCTCAGGTGATTCCTCATAAGTGGAGTGAGACTCTAGGTTGCCCATTAGGTCATAGGTGCACTACACACCTTCACTCTCCAACTCCAACATCTTGTGCTTGAGCCAAATTTTAGTGTACCTAATCACCAAAGTCATGATCTATTCCAATTATGTCTTCTCTTCCTCCAACAAATCTAGTTCTCCAATTGGTTTATCTTTCAAAACTTCATAGTTATGGCCCTGAATCAAATTTCCATCATCCTCAACCTGATCCAAAATGGCATTTATGTTGTATAGCCAGACTAAGTTCACTGGTATCCTAGATAACTTCTTCTTTCTAATCTCAAATTCATCACTGATGTTGGTCCAATAATCCTCTATATCATCCTTGTGACTGTATTCCCTGTTGGCCTTCCTTTGTGCTTCACCAGTCCTATCAAATCTGGATCTCTTGGAATGGAAGGAAAGACCTAGAGTACTCATTTCTTCTTCAGAAGCATGGGCCGAGTTAATAGAAGGACAAGCCTCACCACTGCCTATCCTTAAAGGAAAATCACCACCAAATCCAGTCTTATGGTTCTCCTTCTTCACAATTGCATCAAAGTCACAGATTTGTCTTGTGACCTCCAAAATTACAACATGATATGTGGGATATCTAGGGAGTCTTTAAGGAGCCATATCAAAACCATCTATTATGATGTATGAAAAGGTAGGAACTGGATAAACCAAGCTCCAAACCTCTTGATTAATTCCTTAGCATTGTTTGAAATCTGAACATGTTTTGCACCTTGCAACAACCTGATGATGTACATGGTGAATTTATCATTCACCCTTCTATAACTTGTGCTACCCAAGTGCGATTGTGGGTACACCTCATTAATAACATCCTATCTAAACACACCCCTTGTGCTTAGCCCCTTGTATGGATGGAACCTTGCAAGTGCATAAACCAAGTATGAGGTCATGGTGAAGGTCTTTCTTTGTTCGCAACACATTTCACATTTGTTCATGTATCATTGCACTTATAATGCCTGCCCAATGGTAGTCAATACCTTGCTCCATCCTCATAATGACATGGAACATCTATTTTTCAAACAATCCCACACTTTTCAATCCCACTACCTTGTTAAGGATTGTGATAACATCATAGTATTCCTTCCTGAACTTAGCTCTAACTAGTTGGTTGGGTAGCTTGGAAAAGTGGGACTTGGGTTTCTCCAGCCAGGAATTGATGACCTGTTGAGATTTGATGAAATTTTCATCATAATACTTCTTTGCTACATCCATATCAAAAACCACTACATCAGACCTATCAGGCATGTCAAAGGTCTGAGCAATGGATACAGGGTTAAGATTTGCCACAATTATTCCTTGAGGACCAACTATCCTATGTGTGCCTTTGTCATAATGTCTAGCACATTCAAGCACCAAATCGTAACACTGAAATGTAGGAGGGAACCCAACCACATGTACCAACCTCGATTCCAATATTCTTCTGGCCAATAGAGGGAGGTTCTGTGCTGCCATCCTTGCCTTAAATTCTTTGTAATCCCACATTCCAACATTTGTATTTGTGACCTTTGACCAAATGGAAGAAAACTTGCTCTCTGGGATTTTTCTCTTTAAGTCCATTTTAATCCTTTCTGCCTCAGAGATAGAAGATCCCTCAGCACTCGGATCCATTACCTAGCCCTTGCTCATTTCAGCAACAACCTGACTTGATTCCACCTCAATCTAATAAAAAGACCAAAGTAAAGATCCATCACAACAAAAAATTCAAGTTAATCTATCATAAATGCCATATTCATCCTTAAAACAAAGTCCATGATGGACAAAATCCCCAGAATCTCATAAAAAATTACTCATTTCAAAGTTCAGGTTTTTAGCCTTCTCATAGAATTTGGGCCAAAGGGAATCTAGGGAAATTCCGAATCAGACGGAATTCAACAAAACAAACATAAAGAAAATTCCAACCACCATTTAATCAATCGAAATTAACTAAGAAATAGCATGATACATCTACAATAACTCAAATTGATTATAAAATGCACAACATCAACAAATAGATCATGCCATTTCCCAATTCTTCATTTTCAACAAGATTTTGGGAAAATTCGCCAATGTAAAAAATCCGTGAAAAAGACCAAAGTTTTACACACTCCAGGAAAATGAAGGGACAAGGAAATATGGGTAAAATCTCGAGGACACGGAATTTCATGAATTTAGTGTAATCTTCACATTTTAAGCATATTTTTGGGAAATTGATAAAGCAATGGAAAAACCGGGAAAATCTTGAAGTAAAGGAAATCCATGAAGTCTTCAAAAACCAGAAGTATTTGACTTCGTCAGGATTTCACCAAGATTGATCAAATGATTGGGAAGTTAGGATTTTTTTTGAGAATTCAACTCCTTCAAAATGCAATATGAACAAATGCACCTCAAATCGGTCATAAATGAAATCGAATCAACATGAGGAATGATTTCAACAAGGAAAACCCTAGGAAATCACCATGATAGCACAGTTTGGATCCATTCGTCATTCTCATTTCAAAATTCCTCACACGAATTCTCCCACGGCTCAACTAAGATAGGACAATAACCAAATCAAATAATGAGCAACAAGCTCCACCTCGCCAAAGATGTGGTTCCATTATAGGTCGGGAATTTATAGGTTGAACCATAGCTCGATATAAGAGAGCACAAAATCAAACAAAATGAACCAGAGCAATGGTTAACATAATCAAATCACAGTAATGAAAAAGGAAAGGAGGTGCAACCCATGAGGAAGGGCATCGAGCCAACAAACGAAACCCTAACATCACCATCAAACCATACCACATCGAAGTCCCAACTCAAAAGATACTCCCACACAAACCCTAAAGCAAATTCAGCTCATTGATTAAAAAAGGAAGGCAACATGTACATACCACGAGAGCCAAGAAATCAAAATAGCAAAAATCAGCAAGAAACCTCGAAAATTGAAGCAAAATGCAAGCGACCACCAGAAAAATTAATTGTAACGCTCGATCACAAGCTCAAACACATAATCAAGCTGCAACAACTCAAAATCCAGCTCCTCAAATAACAAGGCAAATGACACAAACCTCCTCATAAAATGCAAATGAATCAATAAAAGCAAATTGCAAGATCGTACAGGAAACATAAATGTGTCGATAAGACAATGAGCTCGGGAATCTGAAGGCACGATGAAATTTCTAGAAAATACAGACCAAACAAAATTTTGTGAAGTCTTAGAATTTCTGAAAAATGATATAAAACAACCTCTATCGGGTTTTCAAGGCGCTCGGGGAAATCCTTCCAAAGGGAATTTTCTTGAAAACACAGAAAAATATGAAATGAATTCTAGAATACGGGAATTTCAAAGTACTTCTTCAAAAGGGGAATTTGCATGAGTAAGATAACCATTTGGGAACATGCCAAGGCAGCCAAATCCTCAAAATCAAAGGGCCAAAACACCAAGAACGAAAGAAAAAGAGCAAGAAAGTGGGTCCCTACTTTCATTGGGGCGTGTGTGCAAAAAGTGCACAACAAATGGTGACTCCACTGGAGAAATGCTCCAAAGAATTTCAAAAACAAATTGGAATCAAGAACCCATAATCTCTAGTTTTAGCCCTTACATTAGGTCACCTATGAACAAAGTTTCAGAAATCACAAGCAAGAAAATATTTTCTTGTACCAAGGTAAAAGTGTGTATATGCGTTCATTTCCCATTCCTTACTTGCAGTAGGAACGAAATTTAGTCTGATCGGGCTACATAATAGTTCTAACTTGAAAAGCAACCTGGTTAGAGCCTCGCTGCCAGCCGAACATCCATAGCCCCAATGAGGTTATCACTGTGACCCTCCCCAGCATAGCTCTACTGCCAGCCAGTCATCTATAGCCCCAGTAGAGATACTAGGATACCCCTGACATTATTTTAAACCTTCATTTTCACCCTGTAAGAAATGAAACTCACACTCAGGGATGAGGACCATAGTGGCACTAAAGCAAAATATAAGATTTTTCACCTGACTAATTTACATAGGAACTGTATGCAACCTCAGAATCCTTAAAATTTATGTGAAAATGTGAGACCCAAATACATTCCAAAATTCAATTGAAATAAGTGACTCTAATTCTAAGTACAAGGGACATTAGATAAAGGAATTCCACCACTTGACTTTGAAAAGATGACTAGAGTTTGTAAAAGAAATCTTTAGAACAACCCCAAGCAAGAAGTTTGTTACATAGAGGCAACAAAACCCAAGAAAGCAAGAAACCAAAAGAAAAAACAAAGCAGAAAGCAAAGCCATATGCTAACCAAAGCAAAAACTAAAACAAAAGAAAGGAAACCTACACTAACCAAACCAAGAACAACAAACAAGAAAACCAAAGAAAAAAGAAAAACCTACTCTAGTTATGTACAAGAAAGAGTTGTATACAACTCAGGGTTGGAAGTAATTCTTCAAATACTTCCCATTGATAGGTAGCGTGATATCCTCTCCAGCGAGGGTTTCCAGGCGAAAAGCATTATCTCCCATAATCTGTGAAATCTGATAAGGGCCAAGCTAGAGTTTGTCAAATTTACCATGCTCTCCCTTACAGTCATGTGATTTATCCCAATAAAGAACTAATTCAGAGATTCTAAAGGCTTTCACCTTAGCTCTCCTATCAAACCATCTTTTCACTATGCCCTGATGTTTGGAAAAGTTTTCTATGGCCTCATCTCTCTTCTCTTCAAGGTGTAACAATTCAGCCAGATGGGCCTCACGATTATCCTCTTTGTCGTAGTATTCATTAATGAATTGTAGGGTAGGGATCTTCAACTAGATGGGGAATACAAGTTCCAAACCATACACTAAGTGATAAGGAGAGGTTCCTATGGATACCTTATGTCTGGTATGGTCTGCCTAGAGAGAAAATCTAAGCTAGGTGTGCCAATCCTTAGGATTCTGCTCCAATAACTTACAAATGACTGTCAAAAGGTTCTTATTGGAGGATTCAACTAGACCATTACCCTGAGGGTAATAATTGGATGCAAATTTTATGGCAATTCCATGATCAAAAGACCAATTAGAAAGTTTCAGTGATGCAAATGCAGGACCATTATCACAAACTAAAGACAATGGACAACCAAAACAATTAATAATACCTGATTCAAGGAAATTGATTACCACCTCAGAAGTACATTGTTTACATGCAAGAGCTTCAATCCATCTAGTAAAGTAACCAGTTATGGTTAGAATATACCCGTGGCCTACAGAAGAAGGTGGGTTGATTGGACCTATGAAGTCCATTCCCCACTATGCAAATGGTTTCACCTCTATGACTGGTTGAAGTGGAAGGGTTGTGTAGTTTTCCTTACTTGCTGCAGTTTGACATACATGGAAAGTCCTCACATGGTTGTGTGCATCTTTAAATAGAGTAGGACAATAATAGCCTATTCTTAGAATCTGATTAGCAGTGGATGGTGTAGAATCATGGCTCGTGCCATATCTTTCATGGAATTCAATCATCACTATGGTAGCTTCTTCTTTCCCCAGACATCTTAATTACACGCCCTCATGATTTTTCTTATACAAGACAACCCCTTTCATCATAGAACTACCACTCTTCAGTTGCAAAGCTCGCCTTTGAACTATATTGAGGTGATCAAGACATTTCTAGCTCAATAAATAATAAATGATTTCATCATACCAGTCTCTTCGAGATAGCTCTTGGAGATGATAATGCTGAGCTGTGAGGTCAGGACCTATCTCATCCATTGTCTTTGTCAGTCCTTGTCCTCTCACTAATTTCATGGGTTGAATCTCAATATCATATTCCTACAACATGGTTACCCATTTAGCTCTTTGTTCACCTAACTCATTTTGCATTAGCAAAAAATTCACTACAGGATCGGGCACTATGGCAAAGACCTTATTCCTCATAATATAATGTCTAAAATTTTTCACCCCTTTGACCAAAGCATAGGCCTACTTTTCTACATTGTGATATCTCAACTCTGTGTCTTTTAAAGGGGTACTCATGAAGGCTATGGGATGCTCATCACCTTGATTAGACTTTTGAGTTAACATTCCAACATAGGAGTGATCCAAAGCAAATGAATATATGTAAAAAGGCTTAGCGTAATCTGGTCTTACCAAAACTAGAGCCTCAACAATAGATTTCATAGATTTTGCAAATGCCTCCTTGGTCTCTGCACTCCATTCCACTTTTGCCTCTTGTTTCAATATAGCATTCAATGGCTTCACTATCTCCGAAAATTCAGTGATAAACTTTCTAATGAAGTTAATCTTCCCAAAGAATGACTTCATTTATTTTTTGCTCGTAGGAGGCCTAATTTTCAAAATAGTCTCTATTCACTCAGGATCAATGGCGATACCCTATTCTGAAATAACATGTCCTAGCAATTTTCCCTCTGTAACCCCAAAAATGCACTTGTTTGGATTAGGTGAGATGCCAAACTCTCTGTACCTTTGGAATACTTTGCATAAATCCACTATATGATTACCTCACTTCTTAGAGAAGACTGCCAAATCATCCATATAGATAATGATGCACCTACCAATTATGTCTTTAAAAGAAATGTCCATAGCTCTCTGGAATATAGCTCCAACATTGATCAACCAAAAAGACATTCTTATGTAAGAAAAAGTTCCCCATTTTATAGTGAAGGCAGTTTTTATGTTTGTCTTCATATTGTACCATGACTTGGTTTTATCTAGAATACCCATCCAAAAAAGACATCATCTAGGATCCATTGACAATCTGAAGTACTTCATCCAATGAAGGAACCAAATAGTTATCTTTCTCTGATGCCCTATTAAGATTCTTAAAGTCCACACACAAACTAATTTCCCCATTCTTTTTCCTCATAGGAACGAGAATTGCAACCCATGTTGAATGCCTCACTAGAAATATGATTCGTGTTGAAAGTAGCTTATGCACTTCTTTTTGAATGATGGGTTATAATAGAGCATTAATTGGTCTATGTCTTTGTCTAAATGGTTTGAAATTTGACTTCAAGGGAATGGTGTGTGTAATGATTGATGTATCATATGTTTTTAAGTCTTCATAACTCCAGGCTATCACATCTTGATATGTGTGTAAAGAATCAATAATCCCTTTTCTTTCTTTTGGAGTACATACCTTACCAATAAAAATGTTCTCCATGTCAACATGTGTCCCCATATTGTATGTTTCACATTGACTGGTGAGAAACTCCCTTTTGACTTGTTCTTCATGGTATTTTACCTTATCTAAATCAAAAAATCGTTCTAACTGCACCATACCTCTTGGGATAGTGTTGTTCTTTAGGTTGATGAACCCTCCCAAGTCCACTTCTACCTCTTGAGGTTCTACCTCGTCAATTACTTGAGAAGCAAACACATCATAGCTTGTAATGAAATCAAGAATATGCTTATCGTCTTCAAATACCTAGAAATTGGTGACATTGTCAGGTACTGAAGGTATTGGAGTGAGATCCACAATAAACTTCTTCAATCTTGAAAGTGATAAAGGTTGCAATGTACTAGTTGCTTGTGCCAGAGAATCTGTAACTTGGTTCTTACTTCGAGGGATCAACTGGATGTTGAAAGCATTGAATCCTTCAATAAAATCCCACACTCTATGTCTATAATTAGTCATCCTTCTGTCACGACATGAATACTATTTCCTCACCTGCCTGACTACCAACTCAGAATCCCTGAAAACTTGCAATATATTAACTTTCTGCCTCGATGCCATTAACAACCCATGGATTAAAGCTTCATATTTGACCACATTATTAGTAAATTGGATTTGGAGTCTATGAGCAAAAAAATACTTCTTACCTTTAGGACTGATCAATTCAAACCCTACTCCAGCACCTTGTTTAGATTTGGATCCATCGAATCTTAACGTCCAATAGCCATCAGTCCTTGATTGCTTCGAGTTATCCTGAATCTTGCTATATCTAGGAGGCTCTTTAGGAAGCATTGGGATTTTACCCTTGTTGTTATTTCCCTCTCCCTATATATTCGGCTTGATAGTTGGGATTGGGTTAATGCACTTTTTTACCTGCTCCACCGCAGTCTGACACAAGCCACATTCCAACTTAGAGTGAGGGGCATCATGGAATCGACACCAATTAGGAAGCAATTATTCCTCAAAATTCATATTCCTGCCCAGTTGTATCTGATTCTCCATACACATCTGGATGAACTCCTGGAAGTTATCCAAAAACTTGAGTTGCTTATCCTCTTGGTCATTAGTTTCATTTGATTTCTCACCTTGTGTTTCAGAACCACTGATCTCCAATATAGAGTCATCTTGCATCATAAAGATTTCCTCAGAACCACCGAATTTTGATGTAGATTCATAAAAGGGGCCCTGCAACATAAATACCTCTTGTGTATCTGAGACTGAGTCATGCAACACATAGTTCCTCATGCTGACCTCTGATACTAATATCTCATTTGAAGTATTCTGGTAGTTAGTAATTATATACTTCATTTTGGGCTGTCTTTCAATTTTGATTTGATCTGGGACTCCTTTCCATGGTAGCCACATGTGAGAATGGTCTTTAGAAGTACACCCATTTAATTCCTTAGTGAAATCCCGACCCAAAATCAAACCATAGGTGTCAAGAATATCAACAACCTGAATGTTGATTACCTGTTGCACCCTAGGATCTAATGCAACTTGCGTGGGGATCATGTTCAGTTCTCCTACTACACTCACCTCTGTCTTGTCTAATTGAGTAAACTTCTTTTGAGAGGCTATAGGGGTAATACCTAATGCTTTACAGACAACAAAAGGCATAACATTTGTAGATGCCCCCGAATCCAGCAGACAATTATGCAGATTCTTCCCAAAGATACGAACAAAATCCAAGAAGGGAAGGGTTTCCATCTTTCCTTGAAACATAATCAACTAGGTATTAGCTTGTGCAACTTGACTCTTATCCTTATCTTTCCTGTTGTCCCCAGGTTGTGCCTGGCCTTGGCCTTTGGGTGCCTGTGAACTAAAGGATCTGACAATTGCCGAATTGGCAGTTACTCCCTATGGTGTTGTTTGAATTGAAAGACCCCAAGAAAGCATTCCTAATAGTAGGGACTCTTAATAATTCAAAATAAGAAAGACTTACCTTTAATTTTATGAATTCGTCAGTCACATATTCGCCCAATTTCTCCACGTTCATATTAGCATGGGTTTCCTTGCAGAAACTAGTCTGTTTGTCCTTTGATACTTCAACATTGTTTCCCTTTCATATATCAAGTTGTCCTGCCTTCACAAAGTACTATGTTGGCACATGAGGGTAAGATGGATTAACATTAGCATGTGGATCTAGTGGAGTAGTGAAATTTTTCGAAGGGATAGAAGTAGTGAAAGGGCCTCCAACTTGTGGACTCATGTTAGGCCTATTCCTCAAATCATATTTCTTTATTGGTTGCTGAAACATCTAGACCTCTTCAACACCAACTTCCTCCTCATCCAAGGGGCCATTATCATTCTCATTCTCCTCATTAAATAACTAAGAGATGCCATCTTCATTCAGCGCCTGCTCTATCTCTTTATCCCAATCACTGGACTCTTCTTTCGGTTCATTCTCCTCACCTTTTCAGAATGGAGCATGGTTACGTACCATTACCGGATAATCATAAGTATTTGAGGGCACAATATTTTGACTATTGGAATTGTTTTAAATTTCATACTGAAAGATAGAAGCAGTAGTTTGAAACTCAAGGCAATCCAACTCGGAGTGCTGACTTGTCTTATGAAGCCTGCACCATCCAGACAAGGCTGCCTCTGCTAGATACACACCACTTGGAGGCTTCTCCTGGGTAGAAGGCCAATCCAATGGAGTGGGAATTCCTCCATTATTAGGTTCAGTATTCCATGGAATATTTTTTCTAGGTGGTTGCCTTCTATCGAACCCCTGTCCACCTTGTTGCCCTTTATCAAATTTCTAGTCAGAACCTTGTCCTCTTTTGAAATTTTGATTTATGTCAAAATGTTGCCCGCTATCAAAGTTTTGTCCTTTAGAAACAACCTTGTTCTCCCTGTTGTAATTCATTTGCATGTTCTTTGGTGTAGCCTGGAGTTGGTTTTTCTAATTTCTTAGATAGGTTACCTCCATATTTAGTTTTTTCACTTGCTCAGTTAACTCATCCAGTCATTCCTTATCTAGACCACTGTATGGTGTTGAATTCACATTACCATGCGGGTATCTTGATGATCCTCCAGAACCAATAGACTGATTCAAGACTTTTGAACTATGTAAGTATGTAGGAAAACTAGTATGTTGTTTCAGGTAAAGGGGTTGATTGGCTCTTTGTTGAGGATAAGTGGTCATTGGATGAGCTTGATTTATTGGAGGACCTGGGTGTGGGACCAAAGGTAATAGTGGTACTAGATTCATAATGGGAGTATGATTAGTCAAATCTTGGTTGAGATCTTGGACTTGTCTAGGTGAGCAACAGGTCCTAAGGATGGCAAAGGTCCTGATAAATGTTACCTCAGATCCGTGTTGACCTTAACAACCTCTATATATGCAGTGAGCAAGGTAGTTGGGGGATTAGTCCTCCACTTAAGGAAGGTGGATGTAAGGCTATCAAGGGCTTCAAATTAGACCTCTAGGGCAGTGGCGTCATCTACATCATAAGGCTCTTGAATTCTAGTGTATGCTCGATGGAACGTATTATTGAATGACCCCATAGGCGCATTAATTTCCCTCTTAACTTCGGTAAACTGCATGTAGAGCTCATTAGCACTAATGATAATTTTAAACTTCTGCAGAAATGCAGTCTCAAGTTCAGTCCAATTATGGACAAAAGCAACAAGTAAGTGATTGTACCAATAAAAGACCTCTTCCCCTAGGGAATAAGGAAAAAACCTCCATGCAACATCCTCATGGTTGATTCCTCTATCCCTCAGACAGGTTTGGAAAATCCTAATATGCTCCTATGTCATCCTATTGAGGTCATTGGTATGGAACTTAGAGAAAAAGTGCTTAGGGTTCTTGGGCACGACATTGTAATTATTGAAGATCAAAGGAGATGGATTGTTGGCAAGGAAAGCCATTGGTGGAGGTGGAGGCGGTAATGGCTGATTTATGGCTGGTTGGGGTTGCGGAATAGGAATGACTTCAGAATGTCATGAGGATGATCTTGATGAAGACGAGGATGATGGGGATGATGGGAGTGGCTGGGTGGATGATGATTCTCCCCTTCTTTTGGTCCTTCTCTCCCTAGTAGGAGCTTGCAATTCTTGAAATTACTCTTCCCCTAGAGTAGATTTGGTTCTTCTTCTAAACCTCTCACGAGAAATGACAGACATAAATCGATCCAACTTGCTTATTCAAGCCCTCCTTCTAGCGCCAATCTATTGATGGTGTTTTCTACACAACAACAACTTAGATATAATATGATATCCTATCTCTCTTGAAAGGTAAGTCTTTATTAGCAAGCCTCCAGAGATAACCCCAAGGTCTCTAATGTCAGGTTTTGACAATGCAATAAAATAACTCAGAGATAATGTGAAAATGTTGGTAATCACAAAGGGACCTTACTGCAAGAAAATATTGAATTCATATTTATCAGATCTAGCAATATGGCGATACTTCAAATCCTAAATATAAATTAGATAATCAAATAAATAACAAAAGATAAAGGGTTTCAGAGAGATTTCTAAGATTAATTTTGATTCTAAGATTGACAATGCAAATGATAAAATACTTGAAATGGACCAATCGCTCATTAACTAATTCTCATTTGACCTAGATAAATCTGCAATCTTACAGAAATAGTGCAATCTTCTAAGGAGTTAAAGATTTTTCAGATTTTGCATATTCATTCAAAACAACCCAATTGCAATTGAAATGAACAAGCACCCATAATCGAACTAAGCACAATTTTAAGTCCAGGCTAACTTTGTATAATGGACTAGAGATTGTTGCAAACACTTCAAGCATCAAACCCTAAACATCATCAAGTCATCTAACATCAAACCTATCATATATTAAATAAACTTAAGCGATTTCAAAAGATAGAATCTCAAGAACCATGCCGGATCAAATCTCAACACAAGAAAGGCACCAAATCATAATGTCTTTACTTGCATTAAATCACCCAAAGTAGTAACAATTCCAGTGTTCTGTTACAACACCTTCTTGAAAAATGAGACTAACTCCTAACTCTAATTCTTTCTATACCTCTTAATTCGCTCTAATGTAAAAAATATCTAGCCCTTACAAATGAGGCATTTATAGAAGCCCCCCAAGATAGGTCAGGCCAATTAGGTCTACAATAATAAAGGCCACCAAAACAAGTTGGCCACAAGTCGTCCAAGAGGAACTCAAAATAAAGCAAACTATGCAATAAATGCATACACTCCATCCAGGTCGGCCTGAGATCTCCAACATAGCCCGGTCCAATGCATGTGAAGGAGGAAGATGAATAATGGGGAAGCACAAAGTCTGATGAGGCGTTGTATTAACTGCCTTGCCATTTGTCTTTTATCTAGCCTTGCTCTAACCTACACCATCAAAAATATTTTCTCCAAGTCAGAAATAGGTGGCATAACTAACACTTTCATCCTCCTTTCAATGGACTTAACGTCCTCTCTTGATTGCTTTACCACCTTATCCAAATCCACCCTCATAGTTTGATATTTATCAATCACCGCAATGTATGTGGCTACATCAACTAACTGGTGTTCAGTGACCTGATCCTCATTGACTTGAGAATACACATCTCGCTGCCATTTTCTCAACTGCTCCAAGCTTAGATGTTTTGGTGCAAACCTCTTTCTTCCTGTCATAACCTCAAAGAAGGAAATTCATTTGTTGTAGATCTCAGTCAAGGCGTCCTTAATTTTTTTCCCCTGCTTATGCACCTTGTTCAAAACCCTTAGCTTTATCTGCAAAACCTCAAACCATTCCCAAGGTTTTGCAGCCTTGGATGAAGGAAGAATTCCATCACTCACCAATTTGTCTTTAGTGTAGTCCATGAAATATTTAGTCCTCTGCAACAAGAGATCCACATCCTTGCTATCCTGGGGTAATACATTATTCAACGAGTCTATTGATCTCATAGCATCTCCACCGGTTGAAATAATGTCTTTGATGGCACTATCTCCCTTGGCTTGCACTCCCTGTAACCATCTTGTTGTGGCATGAGTCATAGCCTTCATATTCTCCAACTCAGTTATTGTTTCCTGTGGCAGAAAACTTGCAGCAGATGATGAGGAGCTGATGGATTGCAAGGGTTTCATCAAATCTTGCAGATACCTCCAAAGTTTCTCATTCTCCCTCTTTAGTTCTTGCTTGGTTTGCACCTCCTTCATCAATCTTCCCAATATTACTGCACTAGAGCCTTCCTATTCTTCAATATCTTGTTCCATGGAAGTAGGCCCTAAGTTGAAAGTGTGCACATAGTAGTCACTACCAGTTACATCATCCTTATTCTTATCAAGAGCAAGAGTAGCAATGTAGACCACCCTATTATTTTCTTCATCCCTCTCAATCCTGGAGATAACCTTGGCCTTCTTCTTTGCTTTTCCTTTTCCTATGTTTTCCAACAAGTCATCCCAGTTGGGAGGAGTATCATCTACCGCAATCTTCTTGCTCTTTGATTCCTTTTCCAACCAACCTAGAACTGTCGAATCTGACTGTACACTATCCTATCCAACTACATCCTGGTGAACCCTGGGTGTATCTTCATTTAAACCCTATTTTTCAAGAATCTCCTCAACTGTATCCTCTTTCCCTTATCATGTTCTTCTTTTTCAGGTACTAAAGAAGGAGTCCTAATCGACACTTCCTCACTTTGAGGAGGTCTATCCTCCTCACCCCCTAAAGGTGAATCATCATAAGTCACCAGAGGAGACTGTAATAACTTCTCTATTTCTGCCTCAGCACTGTAGAGGTCACCCTCTTGTAGATCCTCTTCTTCTTCATCTTTGTGATCCTCTACATCCTTGGATTCACCTGGTACACTTTAAGTCTCATGAGAAGGATTATTCTCATGCTCAATGGAAGGAACAACTACGGGAACACTTTTTGGTGGTACACCATCCTTAGGAGATGGAGTTCTTGACCTTCTTGTGTACACCTATGTCCTTTCTCCCGAACTATCCACATCTACCACTGTTGGGTCAGCTTCATCTCCTGCCTCAGAAGTTCCCTTCTCCTTATGTTATAATCTTACTATCTTCTTCTCTTAGGCACATGAACACTAGCCTCATTTTCTTCCTTTTCAACTTCATCCTTCTCATCTTTCTTCTTCTTTGAAATGTGTTTCCTTTTCTTAGCAATGGGATTTCTTTGTTTCTCTGCCTCCCTTGCCTCCTAAGCATCTTTAATCTTTATCTTAAAAGGGGATCTCACCTTAGTCTTACCTTTAGGATCTTGCTCATGTGATTCCTCAGAAGTGGAGTGAGACTCTAGGTTGCCCATTAGGTCATAGGTGCACTACACACCTTCACTCTCCAACTCCAACATCTTGTGCTTGAGCCAAATTTTAGTGTACCTGATCACTAGAGTCATGATCTATTCCAATTATGTCTTCTCTTCCACCAGCCAATCTAGTTCTCCAATTGGTTTATCTTTCACAACTTCATAGTTATGGCCCTAAATCAAATTTACATCATCCTCAACCTGATTTGGAATGGCCTTTATATTGTATAGCCGGACTAAGTTCATTGATAGCCTAGATAAATTCTTCTTTCTAATCTCAAATTCATCACTGATGTTGGCCCAATAATCCTCTATATCATCCTTGTGACTGTATTCCCTGTTGGCCTTCCTCTGTGCTTCACCAGTCCTATCAAATCTAGATCTCTTGGAATGGAAGGAAAGACCTAGAGTACTCATTTATTCTTCAAAAGCATGGGCTGAGTTAATAGAAGGAAAAGCTTCACCACTGCCTATCCTCAAAGGAAAATCACCACCAAATCCAGTCTTATGTTTCTCCTTCTTCACAATTGCAACAGTCAGATTTGTCTTGTGATCTCCAGAAGTACAACATGATCTATGTGATATCTAGGGAGTTTGTATGGAGCCATCTGTCAACCATCTATTCTCACGTATGAAAAGGTGGGGAGTTGGATAATCAAGCTCCAAACCTCTTGATTAATTCCTTAGCATTTTCTGAAATCCGAACATGTTCTGCACCTTGAAACAACTTGGTGATGTACATGGTGAATGCATCGTTCAACCTTCTATAACTTGTGCTACCCAAGTACAATTATTGGTATAGCTCATAAATAACATCTTGTCCAAACACACCCCTTGTGCTTAGCCCCTTGTATGGATGGACCCTTGCAAATGCATAAACCAAGTAGGAGGTCATGGTGAAGATCTTTTTCCGCAAGACATTGCACATTTTTTCATGTATCATTGCACTTATAATGCCTACCCAATGGTAGTAAATACCTTGCTCCATCCTCAAAATGACATGGAACATACAATTTTCAAATACTCCTACACTTTTCAATCCCACTACCCTGTTGAGGAGTGTGATAACATCATAGTATTGCTTCCTAAACTTAGCTCTGACTAGCTGGTTGGGTAGCTTGGAAAAGTGGGCTTTGAGTTTCTCCAGCCAGGAATTGATGACCTGTTGAGATTTGATGACATTTTCATCATAATACTTCTTTGCTACATCCATTTCAAAACCCACTACATGAGACCTATCGGGCATGTGAAAGGTGTGAGAAATGGACACAGGGTTAAGATTTGCCACAATTCTTCCTTGAGGACCAACTATCCTCTGTGTGCCTCTATCATAATGTCTAGCACATTCAAGCACCAACTCATAACACTGAACTGTAGGAGGGAACCCAACCACATATGCCAACCCCGATTCCAATATTCTCCTGGCCAACAGAGGGAGGTTTTGTGCTGCCATCCTTGCCTGAAATTCTTCATAATCCCACATTCCAACATTTGTATCTGTGACCTCTGACCAAATGGAAGACAACTTGCTCTCTGGGATTTTTCTCTTTAAGTCCATTTTAATCCTTTCTGCCTCAAAGATAGAAGATCCCTCAGCACTCGGATCCAATACCTTGCCCTTGGCCATTTCAGCAACAACTTGACTTGATTCCACCTACATCCAATAAAAAGACCATAGTAAAGATCCATCACAACACAAAATTCAAGTTAGTCTATCATAAATTCCATATTCTTCCTTAAAACAAAGTCCATGATGGAAAAAATCCCTAGAATCTCATAAACAATTACTCATTTCAAATTTCAAGGTTTTAGCCTTCTCATAGAATTCGGGCTAGAGGGAATCTCGAGAAATTCCGAACTAGACGGAATTCAGTGAAACAAACATAAAGAAACTTCCAACCACCAATTAATCAATAAAAATTAACTAAGAAATAGCATGATGCATCTACAATAACTCAAATTGATTTTAAAATTCACAAGATCAGCAAATAGATCATGCCATTTCCCAATTCTTCATTTTCAACAAGATTTCAGGAAAATCCACCAAGGTCGAAAATCTGTGAAAAAAGGCAATAGTTTTACGCACTTCGGGAAAATGAAGGGACAAGGAAATATCGATAAAATCCTCAGGAAACATAATTTTGTGAAGTCAGTGTAATCTTCACATTTTAAGCATATTTTTGGGAAATTGATAAAGCGATGGAAAAACTTGGAAAATCTTGAAGTAAAGGAAATCCGCGAAGTGTTCAAAAACCAAAATCTTTGACTTGTTCAAGTTTTCGCCAAGATTGATCAAACAATCGGGAAGTTAGGAATTTTGCTGATAATTTAATTGTTTCAAAATGCAATATGAACAAATGCACCTTAAATCGGTCATAAATGAAATACAATCAACATTAGGAATGATTTCAACAAGGGAAACCTTAGGAAATCATCATGATAGCATAGTTTGGATCCATTCATCTTTCTCATTTCAACATTCCTCACACAAATTCTCCCATGACTCAACTAAGATAGGACAATAATCAAATCAGATAATGAGCAACAATCTCCACCTCGCCAAAGACATGGTTGCATTACAAGTCGAGAATTTCTAGGTTAAACTAGAGCTCAATATAAGAGAGCACGAAATCAAACAAAATGAAGCAGAGAAATGGTTAACCTCATTGAATCATAGTCATGCAAAAGGAAAGGAGGTACAACCCATGAGGAAGGGCATTAAGCCAACAAAAAAAACCCTAGCATCGCCATCAGACCATACCACATGAAAGTCCCGACTCAAAACATACTCCCACACAAACCCCGAAGGAAATTCATTTTGTTCATTAAAAAAGGAAGGAAACATGTACATACTATGAGAGCCAAGAAATTGAAATAGCAAAAATCAGCAAGAAATCTCGAAAATCAAAGCAGAATGCAAGCGACCACCAGAAAACTTGACTGTAATGCTCGAAATGCACAATCCAGCAACAAAAACTCAAAATCCATCTCCTCAAATCACAACAAGGAAAATGACACAAACCTCCTCATAAAACAAAAATGAATCAATAAAAGAAAACTGCAAGATCGTACAAGAAATATAAATGCATCGACAAGATAGCGAGCTCGGGAATCCGAAGGCACAACGAAATCTTTGGAAAATCCGGACTAGACGTCATTCCACAAAGTCTTCGAATTTCTGAAAATGATATAAAAAATCCTTCGTCGGGTTTTCAAGGCACTCGGGGAAATCCGCCCAGAGGGAATTTTCTTGAAAACATAGAAAAACCCGGAATAAAATCACAGGATTTTCAAAGTACTTCTTCAAAAGGGGCATTTTCACGAGTAAGATAACCATTTGGGAACATGCCAAGGCAGCCAAATCCTCAAATTCAAAGGGCCAAAACACCAAGAATGAAAGAAAAAGAGCAAGAAAGAGGGTTCCTACTTTCAGTGGGGCATGTGTGCAAAAAGTACACAACAGTTGGCACCCAAAAATTCTTCTGGTGGATAGGAATGAAGGATACCTATATAAATCCTTAGTTAGAACCCAAATATATCCTAACACACCTCAACAGACTTTCATAAACTTCTTAATGACTTCGCATGTAGTGTTGACACCAGGTCAACCATTACGTGTGCTAAACACCATAGAACTATTAAGTACACACTTCCCATTTGATCAAGATGACAAAAAAACCACAAAAATATCTTTTACATGATCTAGAAAAATACATGAACTACTTGAGATCCAACAAAGAATTCTTCCAAACTCACATCATAGAAATACTTCAACCTCAAACATCTAGTTAACCTTATTCCAAACTGACACATGAAACACACACTGTACTACACCAAATCAAGAAAAAAATTGAATTTGGAAAGATATGAACAATATAAGAAACTTCCCAGATCTAAACACCTAGAAACCAAACTGTGGAAAAATGCAAAGAAAATATATTTCTCCCAGACCACGGAAATCAACAATGAAAACCTAGTTCACACACTAGTGAACACATCTCACTCTAAACAGTGATCCAAAAACACAAAATTTAGATATAAAAACTACTAAAAATATTAAACAACATATCAAATTCACACAGGCATAGCATCAACACAAAAGAAATGTGGAGCACATCTCGAAGCTCGATTTGAACTCTTGCACAACACTATTTTCTTTGTTTATTAAATTTTCTCAAAAGCACTTGGAAACCAAGTACTAGAGACACCATCTTAGCATATTACTTCATTCCAACACATCTCCAAACAATGCAACACAAATATATCTCCATGTACTCATAAAATTTTCTCAATATCTCAACTATACATGCACACAAACCGCAACACACTATTCCCTTCTTTTTCACAATTTTCTTAATATCCTTGACATCTTCCTTCATCAATACATAGTTGACATCAATGGAAAAACCAACTTGTTGAAATAAATGACAACACCTTCATACTTTCCACAATATCTCCCTTTGTCATTGATGGCAATACATGATGTGAAAAACCATCAAAGACAACACAACAACTTTGAACATACTTTCTCATGATTTTCTTTTCTCTCACCTTGTGTAGATAAAAATTTCACATGATTATTTCTCCCCCTTTGACATCAATGGAAAAGGATAAAGTGTTTTTCATTGTTCCCCCTCTTTGACATTGAACCAAGATAATTGCTCTGATTACTCCCCCTTAGGAGTACACCGAACCCAATCAACAATTCTGCACAATAAAAACACATGAAACTACCTACTCCCCCTGAGAAGTAGCCACCAACATCAGTCCAAACAAGAGATGAATCCATAGATCCACTAGATTGATGCATCTCCATTTTCATCTAGTTCAAGAAAGGAGGGGAAATAACCCCCAACTTCTGCCGAAGATACTCAAAAGTATCCTTAGGAAAAGCCTTACTGAATATGTCAACAATCTGATCATATTCAAGCTTCACCTCATTTTGCATAACCTTCTCTCTCAAAAAGTGATACATGATTGATATATGTTTTGTCCTTGAATGCATCACTAAATTCTTTGAAATGTTAATTGCACTTGTATTATCACAAAAGATAGAAATAGGCCCATCATACATTACTCTGATATACTTCAATATATGTCTCATCCACAATACTTGTGTGTAGCAAGATGTTTTTGCAATATACTCAACCTCTCCAATGGATAAAGAAATTGAATCTTGTTTCTTACTCAACCATGACACCAATCTACATCCAAGAAAGAATGCACCACCACTTATACTTTTCATGTCATCAACACAACCAATCCAATTTGCATATGTGTATGCACTTAATGTGAAATTAGTATCATTAGGATACCATAAGCCAATATCTGAATATCCTCTTTACTGTTGCAACATGTGTCTCTTTATGATCTTCTTGAAATCTAGCCACACAACAAACTACATGCATGATATCCAATCTAGTAACAGTTAGATATAGCAATCCACCAATCATAGATCTATACTTGCTTTGATTAGCCTTAGGTGATTCGTTAGCCTTGTTGAATTTGCAACCAGTCACCATAGGAGTACATTCTGGTTTGGAGTCTTTCATTCCAAACTTCTTCAACATCTCTTTGATATATGTTGACTGTGAAATGAAAATTCCTTTATCTATTTAATTGATTTGTAGCCCAAGGAAGAAATCATCTCCCCAAACATTAAAATCTCAAACTCTTTATGCATCTCTTCTACAACTTTCTTACACAGCTTCATTTCCTCCAAAGATAATGTCATCCACATACACAACTACTATCAAAATCGTATCTTCCTCAATTTTTGAAGTAAAGAATAGTATCTATGGTGCCTTTACTGAGTCCTTGTTGTATCAAGTATCTGTCCAATCTTGCATACAAGCTCTGGGAGCTTGCTTCAATCCATACAATTAATTTTTCAATCTACAAACCATATTCAATTGATATGATAATTTAGATTCTTTTGATTGTTCCATGTAAAATTCTTCCAATTCACCATTCCGAAAAGTAGAGTTCACATCGATCTAACAAGCCTTAAAGTCCTTGTATGTTGAAAATGCCAAAAACATCCCAATTGCTTCCATTTTAGCCATCGGGGAAATTTTTTCTTCAAAGTCTATACCTTCCACTTTTGAGTAACCCTTACACACAAGCCTTTCTTTAATTCTTACCACTTCTCCATTCTCATTCAGTTTCTAAATACCCACTTAGTTCCAATTATGTTCTTATTTTTCAGTCTAGGAAGCAGTTCACTCCTTATTTTTCTCAATGTGAATAAGTTCTTCCATTTCCTTCATCCAATGTTCATCTTTTCATGCTTCACTCACTAATTTAGGTTCAATTTTAGAAATTAAACACAAATTTACCTCAACTTCAATAGCTCTACTTCTTGTCAATACTCCTTTGATCTTGTCTCCAATGATCTCTCCTTTGAAAATATTTCTTTGCACATACTTAGGGGTATTAGGGGTCTTTTCCAAGGCTTCTTCCTCTTCATCTTGTACTTATTTTTCCTTAGCTTTTTCTTCTTCTTCTTCTTCTTCTCTGCAAGTAGGTTCATCTGACACATATCCATCTATAGCAATTGAATTTTTCAAATCTTCATCAAACTTAACATTTGCAATTTTAACAATATTTCTTAGCCTTTTGTTGTAACATATGTATTCTTTTCTTTTAGTATAATATCCAAGGAAGATACCTTCATCATACCTTGCATCAAAATTTCCTAAGTTTTCTTCATCTCTTTCGATATAACATTTTCTTCCAAATACTCTGAAGTACTTGATAGTAGAAATCCTTCCATACCATAATTCACAGGGAGTCTTTGTGCTATTAGCTTTGGCTCGAACTCTGTTAAGTATGTAAAAAATAGTACAAATTTGTTCTCTCTAGTAGAGTTTTGGTAGATTATCTTTTTTCATCATAGTCATTGCAACTTCTTGAATAGTCCTTTTTTCCTTTCACCCACTCCATTTTGTTGAGGAGTTCTTGGGGTAGACAAGTTCCTCTTTATCCCATGAACTTCATAAAACATGTTAAACTCATTGGAGGTGAATTATCCACCTTTGTCAGACCTCAAACATTTTATTTTCAAATCTATTTCATTCTCAACCATACCTTTAAATTCTTTGAATATATCTAGAGAATCAAATTTATCTCTAAGAAAAATAACCCATGTCATTCTAGAGTAATCGTCAATCAAAAGCATAAAATATCTATCACCTTGAAGGCTTCTAACCCTTGTAGGACCACAAAGATCTGTATGTATTAATTCTAATAGTCCGTAGTAGATTGTTCCTTTCCTTTGGAACTACTCCTTATTTTCTTTCCAAACTGACAATTTTTGCAGATGACATTGATAGGCTTTGTAATTCTTGGTAGGTCTCTTACTGCATGAACTGAAATGATTCTAACTAAATTATCAAAATTTATGTAAAAAATCGTCTAGTACCATAACCAACTATCATTAATCTGAGACATAAATCAATGAACATCATCACCCTTAAGCTAATAGATATTTCCATCTATCCTCTTACCAACAACAATCATAGTTTTGTACTCTTTTATGATCTCACAAATTTTGTCCTTAAACACAAGATTGTATCCTTGTTTCTAGACATTTTTCCAACACTCAAAAGATTATACCTTAAACCTTTAACATAGTAAACATCTTCAGTATTATGCTTTCCATCAAAACTGATTGAACCTATTCCACAAATCTTAGCTCCCGAATCATCTCCAAATTTAACCAATTCTCCATCATACTTTTCAAGTTTAAAAAACTTACTATTTTCTTTAGTCGTATGATTAGAGCAGCCACTGTCAACAACCCAATAGTTTTTATCCTATTTAGCATGAAAATAAGAAACCAAAGTACCTTCAACCTTATCCTTCTTCTCTGAAACACTTTCCTTCACACCGCTTTCAGAGTTAGCAGAATTAGATTCATCTTTTAAAGCTAATAATAGGCATTCATTTTCATCAACATCTCCATAATCATATTCATCATCAGAAATACCTACATCTTCTCTAACATAGTAACTTTTTTTAATCATCTTTCCTTTTTTCTCATTATTTTTATTATTCACAACTCTGTTTGGACATCTTCAAGCATAGTGACCAATATTTCCATAGCTAAAACATTTGAAAGGTAGTTTACCTTTGTACTTATCGATGCCATTTTTCATCCTTGTTACAAAGTTAACTTCCACATCATCAGGATCTTCTCCATTTGAATCTTCGACCTTTTTTTATTTATAGCCTTGAAAAAAATCTCTACTTTTGTACCATTTTTCAAACCAAGTTTTCTCATTTCAAATGAATTTAGTGAGCCAAGCAAGTGATCTCTAGAATAAGTATTAAATTTTCAACTTCATCAATAGAAAATACCTTTTCACTATAAAAATAAAGAATAGATCTGAGAACTTTCTTTACCACTCTAGGCTCTTTGATTTGTGAACCAATACCTCTCATTGCACTTACCAACTCATCAACTCTCTACATGTAGGTTGTAACTGTTTCATCTTTAGACATTTGAAGGGTCTCAAATTGTGCCTTCAGATTCTACAACTTTTCTTATTTAACCTTGTCATCTCCTTCATAAATACTTTTTATCTTGTCCCAAAATTCTTTAGCCATCTTCAGATTCATAAATTTTACTAATTCAAAATTTGAAAGACTCTTCAAAAGAATAAATATTGCCTTAGCATTTACCTCATGTTCCTTGATCTCATTAGTTGTGCTCAAACCATTCTGAGGTGAAACATATTGAGTCTTTATTGCCTTTTTGATCTCATACCTATAAGATGCCAAATATCCTTCCATCTTTGTCTTCTAGAATGCATAGTTTGTGCCATCAAACTTAGGTAAATCTAACTTGTTCTCCATCCCAGATCTACCTCAAGCAATTAATATCTTCTCCAAGGAACCTTCTATGATACCAATTGTTGAACAAACAAGACAACTGAGAGGGGGGTGAATTAGTTTTATCAAATTTAAACATCAAAACCCTCAACAATAATCAGATCCACAAGCATACATTAAACCTTTATTCTGTTATAATGATTAATCATGAATTGTAGATAACAAAAATTAAAACACCAACACAATACACAAGAGAACACCAGATTTATGTGGAAAACCCAATGAGGGAAAAACCATGGTGAGGATTAGATTACAATATAAGTAATTGCAAAACTGGTACAAGGGCTCATTGTCAGAATATAACACACTTTCCAATAGGTTTCATAACAAAATCTCACTAATTAGAATACACAAAGAAGATATAAGATAAATGCTACACAAAGAACACTATCGCAATACAAAAAGGAATTCAACACAATTAATCCAACACTTTCGTAGCCTTGCTTGAAATATTACAAACGCCTTCAACTCACTGCCTTCAGAAGTCCAACACTTTGAAGTTCACACTTCTCTACTCAAATTCACATTTATACTTCTATAATTTGCATCACATTCATCACTCACACTTATCTCACAACTATCTTTCCTCTATCTTAATATCTTCAAATAAAACCACTCTTATTTATATCATTTTCAACCTTGAAAAGCTTCTCCAAGGTTGACAACACACTTTATATTTAGAATTTCAAATTAGGTCAGCACCCAAACATTCCAATAGTGGATAGGAATGAAGGTGACCCATATAAATCCTTAGTTAGGACCCAAATATATCCTAACACACCTCAACATTCTTTCACAAATTTTGAAATGGCTTCACATGTAGTGTTACACCAAGTCGACCATTACCAATGCTAAACACCATAAAAGTATTAAGTACATGCTTCCCATTTGATCAAGATGACACAAAAACCATAGAAATATATTCTACATGATTTGTAACAATCCATGAACTATCTGAGATCCAACAGAGAATTCTTCCAAACTTGCATCATAGAAATACTTCAACCTTGAACATCTAGTTAGCCTTATTCACACACTTACACACTTACACACACTATACTGCACCAAATATTCAAGAAAAAAATTGAATTCAAAAAGATATGAACAATATAAGAAAATTCCCAGATCCATACACCCAAAAACCAAACATCAAAGAAATGTGGAGAAAATACATTTCTCCCAGACCATAGAAATCAACACTGAAAACCTTGTTCACACACTAGTGAACACATCTCACTTTGCACGATCTAGAAACCCAAAATCTAGATATAGAAACTACTAACAATATTAAACAACATATCAGATTCAAATAGGCATAACATCGTCACAAAATAAATCTGGAGCACATCTTGAAGCTTGTTTTGAACACTTGCACACCAATGTTTTCTCTGTTTATTAAATTTTATCAAAAGAACTTGGAAACCAAGTACTAGAAACACCATCTAGCACATTACTTCATTCCAAAACGTCTACAAACATTGCAATACAAATATATCTCCATGTACTCACAACACTTCCTCAATATCTCAACTATACATGCACACAAACCACAACATATTGTTTCCTCCTTTTTCACAATTTTTCCAATATCCTTGACATCTTCATCCTTCATCAACACATAGTTGACATCAATGACAACCCTAGCTTGTTGACATCAATGACAAAACCTTCATGCTTGCAACACCAATTAAATATAAACATGAAGAATCCACTCAAGGCATGAGAGAGAATAATTTGAGAAACAAAGGAATCAAATGCAAAATCTTTGTGAAATAGGGAAATTAAATCATTAAGTTGAAGGTATGCAATATTTCCCATCTCAAGTTGAAGGTACCTCATATTTCCCATCTCAATTTGAACATATGTCATCTTTCCCATCTCAAGTTGAATATAATCCATCTTTTCCATCTCAAGATGGTATTGAAGAAATTCCAAATGTTGAGCCAAGTTTATCATTGAGAACACATCCTATAATTTTCCATAAAAGCCTAATATTTTAATTCAAATTGATGAGAATATTTTAAAACTGATGGTTGATAAGATTCCCAAATGTACTTGTCAAATAAAAGTGAATAAAATATGGAAATTATTTTTTGAAAAATTAAATGAAATTCAGAGATGTCAATTATTTGTTGAAATGATGAGAAATATTAAATTTGTACCCATAATGAAATTTTTTGGCCTAAGAACATAGGATATTTTAAGTGAAAAATCTATTGTAAGAAATCCAATGAGTGCATATGAAAGTGAGGGTTCCACCTCACACACCAAAGATAGTAATGTCACATGACATGTGATTACATCAACTATAGTATGTAATCAATAAAGAAATATTTCCTAATAAGAGAAACAAGTTAAGCACTAAAAATAAGTAGAAAAACACTAAAGAAATCCATTGGGAGGCATGAAAGAGTTAAGGACCCAAATAGTAATGAATTATGGGAATTCTCTAGTAGACTCCATGAAAAGATAAAAATATAGTTCAAGCCTTAAATCCCTAATTGAAGAATTTTGAAAAAATAACACATAATTATTATCTCATCAAAGAGATATTGTAAAAAGGACAATTGGTTGTCAAAACTGTGAGCCACATCCAAAGCATTTTTAGATATTGATTGAAACACAATTTTCTATCTAGATTTGTAGATATATATCCTCAAATAAAAATTTGTCAAAGGTATTTGTAAATGGAAAAGTATTTTAATGTCAAAATAAATTACACATGCATAACATGTTGTAGAGTACATATTAAATTTTTTAATCATTATGATGTTTATTGGCATAAATGTGTAGGTTTGCATACTAATGAGGATTTTTAGGAGTGTATGATAAAGGCTCCACATAGATTTGTAAGAGATTTCATTTTTAGAATTTGATGTGAAAGAGCGGATGGCCATTTATTCTACAAGAAATCATGCTTGGATGTAACATGTGATAGTTGTGGTGGCTTGAAAAATTTGATAAATTGTGTACATATGGAAAATACACATACAATTGGAAATGAAAAAGTAAGTTTTGGAAAACATAAGTGGAATATAGTGTAAGAGATGGTAAAGAAGAAAAATGTGTGAATTGGTGAGTGAAAATATAGCAACATATTAGTTTATGTCTATTTTTTGAGAGAATATAGTGTATGAGTATATAAGGAATACCCATAGAGCTCAATGGTTGGACTTGAAATTCAAGTTATTTAAGGACACATTTATTCTTGGTACCGTCATTTTAGTTTTAGACTTTGGAGAGAACTATACACTTCAACCACAAAATAAGATTCAATCATAGTATTACAACTCCACTTAGGTTTATTTATCTGTGCATATAATGTTTATTCACACACTTGATAGTACAAAGGTGTTAAGATTATCTGGATAATCACTTGATAATTGATTACATTAACTAATTGTTAGTCCCTAATTACATTAGTTCACTTAAGATAAATTTAGGAGTGTTTTTTTATTATTAGATTGGACTAAATATAGGTCTAGTTGTCTCATTGAATAAGATTAAGACACTTGTCACAATCTAATGTAATCCTCATCTAGGGTTTTCTTTTTCATGCTTTTATAAGCATGCATTGTAATCATTAATTTAGAACCATTCAAGTTAATACATAGAAAATCAATTTCTCTTATGGATTAAATATTTTCTCTCTTGGTTGCATAGCAAATCGGTTGCTTTGATCTTTCTTTTGTGATAGGATAATTGCTTGCAGGTGATTTATGGGTGTTGTGGATTTCAATCATCAGATTCAACATGTTATCAAAGCTTCGGATTTGTAGATTCCTATCCAAATTATGAGAGATCCAATCTTAAGGGAAAAATCAACTCATCTTGAGGTGAAACATGCATCATCATTGCATCCAAAACGATCAAAAACATAAGGAATGCATGTCATTTTTCTCAAATTTGAACAGTGCAACAAAAGGATTTTTTTTTAAGGGCACACAAATCTATACAGATCTAGGCCCGATCTACCTTGAATTTCACGTGCATGTTTTGAAAAAATAATTTTGGTTTTTTCATTTTTCCATAGATGAAAAAAATCAAGGTTTTCAAATATTTTTTTCCCTCAAAATAATAAAAAATCATCAATTCTTTTTTTTGCAAAAATCAAAAGCAAAAAAAATATATAAAAACCTTTTCTTTCAAAATCACAAAAAATAATAGGATATAAAAATCAATACCTTGCAGCAACATTGTTGTCAGAGGTGTTGGCGACCTCCATTCTGTCGCCCAAGCGAGCTTTAAACTTCAATCAATGGTACCCTTCAAATTTGTGGCAGGGAAAATTAGGTGATCAACATAAAAAAATTGGTGCCTTCCATACGAGCTTAGAATCTTCAAAGATTCCCCCAGAGTCTTCACCGAAAACTGACACAAAAATCAAATTCTAGCATGTGAAAAGTTTTTTGGCGGTTGTCAAATTTTACCGACAAAGGGCATTTTTTCGACGACAAGGAATATTATAGGAATATTCCTTTGATGGCTAGCCGACCATCAATTTTAATGCTATGAAATGTCAACGTCAACATCATACAAACATGTCTCTTGCTCCCCTAGGCAGCCTTTGTTGCCCTAAAGGAGTGATTTTTTTCTTTTTGGAATAACTTGGGCATACTGTGTTGAAATTGGGAAAACAAGATATTGTCGAAAAGTTGGTTCCATGAACTTTCCAATGGTGAAGGCTCCATCATTAGATTTTGCTACTAGTTCCTGTTATACTAAGTCAAAATCAGATCTTTATTTTTTCCTTATGAGCTCATAACATTTTTCCTGTATCTCTGATTTTTGTGATTCAAGTGGCATTGGAAAGGTATTTCAGAGCTCTTTAGATCTATTCACGCACTTTTTCCTGAATTCCCCAAGCACATTTTATTCAATATTTCATGTTTTCACATTTTTCTTAATTACTTGGATGTCCTGGCACTTGGAAAGGATATGTTTGCATGAGATTACATCATTTGATCTACTTTATCAGTACTGAGATTTTTAGTCTCTAATATTATCATTTGAGTGAGTATCACGGGTTTTTCTATTCATCCTTTTGTGATCAACTTGGACAAGGACAATTATGAGTCTTGGTGAAATGACATCCTGACACATCTTAGGTGACTTGAAATTTTGCCTTATTTTATGGAATCATACCTATACCAGATACACTAGAGAGTTTATCAACATGGGGCATCATTAGAGATCATATTATAGGGGTTATATGTTCTAGTGTTGATCTTGACACTATGTGTATTGTATCAGATATTTAATTTCCCCACACACTTTGGACACGAATTTGGGTGAGCCGTGGAGACTCTCATATATCTCCATACCTAGAGGATCCTATTGTAGATGGGCTCATCTCTCTTGCAGATGCAAATTACATACCCTTTGATGACGATACTTTTGAGGAGCTTGAGCATATCAAATTTCTTGCATGTTTCATTGATTCAAAGACTTGTCTTCATGTTCCCACTCTATAGATCGAGACTACATCATCATCTTATATTGTTCCTAATTAGTTTGGCATCACCACATCCTTGGCCCCTATTGGTTTAGTGCAACAAGAGATCCATCATATTCCAAACATGGCTATTTGGGATTTATATCCGACAGACATATCATCCTTGTTTGTAGAGCCCTATATTGTAGATTTGGAGGATTAATTTGAGGACATTCATCTCCTCTTTGTTGACAACCACATCAACGTTGTTGGCCCACCATCTTCATTGCTTTTGTAGCTTGTTCTATACCAGTCTTCACAGGATCTTAGATCAACATCATCGCTTTCGGACATGTGGACATGTGAGCACTTTTTAGAGGAACACATCATTTGGATTTGGAATCCTGATTCACCCATCTTGTTGGATTCACTTATCCAATAACTAGTGAATTTGTTTATTCCTAAGGGGAGAAATGTTGTTTGTAGGTAGTGCATCATATTTTGTCTTAAGGAATTCATCATTGGTATCTAGGAGCTATTTCTTTGTAGGGGGGATTCATATCCTCATTTTCTCTCTCCTATTGGGGGGCATATATTGTACTTGTATGATAGAAGCAACCCTTGGATTCACATTGAGTCCTCCTTCTATCCTTCTTTCACTAGTGTAGTCACTTATTTTTCTCTTTCAGAGAGGATTTTTTTCCATGCAGTTTTCTCCTTTTCTCTAGTTATGAGAGTTTTATTTATTTGTACATGGGTACCTCATCAGGACTGGTATTCGAGACCCATCCATGCATCCATCATTGCATTCTACATAAGGGTTTTATAGATTCTCCCTAAGTTGATTTTAAGGGGGGGTGTTAGAGTAATCAGGATAATCACTTGATAATTAATTAATCATTATTAAATTATTAAAGCCCCTAATTACTTTAGTTCACTTAAGCTAAATTTATGAGTTTTTTTTTTATTATTATATTGGGATAAATATAGGTCTACCTATCTCATTGCATAAGATTAAAAAACCTGTCACAATCTAATGCAATCCTCATCTAGGATTTACTTTTTCATGATTTTATAAGCACACACATTCATTGTAATCATTAATTCGGAACCATTTAGGTTAATACATAGCAAATCAATTGCTATTTTGGATTGAATCTTTTCTCTCTTGGTTGCATAGAAAATTAGTTACTTTGATTGTTAGAAGATTAATCTTTACTTGGCAAAGGTTATTCTTTATTTGTAATTATTTATTAACTTTTAGGAATATTCCAAATGAATCCCTACAAGTCTTTTATTTTTTTGTCTCTTCACACGTGTGAAGATGACTCATTTTATTTTTAATTCCTTTATTAAGTAATATTTGTAACCACCTCCTTAAGAGGTGAGACTTTGCACACACATAGATGAATGGTGGCATTCATTGAGTTGAAAGTTACATTCTAACTCCTCCTTCTCACCTCTACTTATTGAGGTGCCTCTCCTACCATTCTTCAAGATTCAAGCAAGCAAGCCTAAGGCTGAAACTCTCTCTCTTTTTATTATTTTTTAGGCATTTTGCCTCCTATCATAATATTGGGGTTTTTTCTTGTTTTTTCCCCTTAACAAATTATTGTGTCTCTCTTGCTTTGGTGGTGCTTGGTTTGGCTACTTTAATCTATTTAGTAATCTCTTTCCTTCAAACAATTGCTCATTCATTAGTACTTTCCATTGCTCTTTATATTTCCTTTCATTATATCAAAGCTTGGTATTACTAATATTTTGTGAGCTACATTGTTGAAGGTTTACCGGATTTTTAAGCACACCATTGGAGATACTCTCAAAGAGGAGAAAAAAGCCAAAGTGTCTATTCTTGGTTGATTTTAGTCTTCAAACCTATTTTCATTGTACAGGAATTTCAGTTTTTTAGTTTATAAATTTTTTTCAAAAATCCTAAGCTTTTACAAATTTGTAAGAAAAAATTATTAAAAAAATCAATTTTGTTTGGAGCCCTTTTTTTAGCTCAGTTTTAAAAATCCCAATAATATAAATAAATAAAAAATATATAAGAAAAAAATAAAAATTAAAAAAGATTTCAGAACCCTTTACAATAAAATTAAAAAAAAAAACAATAAATAAATATCAAATTAGGGCTTCAACCCTATTTATGTTTAGATTCGTAAAAATACATATAAATCTAAAAGGGACTTCACCCCTGTTGCTCCCCTTGGTGTTGCTGAGTCTTCTATCATGCCCTCCAAAACCTACCTTTTTTAAAGCTTCCACTCCTTAATGCGCTTTTTTAGTTTTTAATTAAAACTCTTTCATATTGAATTTTTCTTAAAAAACATTGAAAGGTTTCTTTCTTTAATATAAACGTGTATCTTATATATAATTTCTATTCCTTATAAATGTTTTTATAAAGTTTTTTTATACTAACTTTTTAATAAAGGTTTTAAACTTTTTAAATTAATTTTCTTTATTCTTAACTTTAAAGTTTATTAAAATTATAAGTAAATTAAAATCTTTATTAATTTATTATTTTTTATTAAATTTTCACAATTAACATTATTTTCTTTAACAATTTGGTATAATATTTATAATAAATTCAATTACTTAATTTTTTTTTTATAGTTTTTTAAAAGAGTTTTTTAATATTTTAGTTTAAAGGGATTTATTTTATTTTAGGTAATTTTGAAAAAGAGGTTTTTTTTTTAAAGATTTAATTTGATTAAGAGGGATTTTTTTGTAAGCAAATATTTATATTAGTTATTTTTTTTTCATAAAGTTGTAAAATTATTTCTTCTACTAACCTTTTTGTGTTCTTTAATTTATTTACAAAGTCAATTTTAATTTCAGAGATTAAATTAAATTCTTCTAACTATCATTCTTGGAAGACTCACATTTCTTTCATTTTTTGTTTTAAACATCTTTTAGATGTTGCTACGAATCCTAAATCTAAACCAGGTTCGTTTGCATCCAAAGATGAAATAGAAAAATGGAATCTTAAAAATGAGGAAGCCCTTGGCCTCATAGGTATCTCCATGTCACCTGAACTTTATGTTCACATTGGGACATGTACAACTGCCTATGAAGCATGAGACAAACTCAAAACCATTTATGATAGTTCAAATGAATCAAGAAAAAATCAAATTCAAGATCAACTTGAAGATTTGAGGTATTTTGATTTTAAATCTATGGATAATTTTTTATTGAAATTTGATGTTTTAAATAGTCAATTGCATGGTTTAGGAGTAAAATTATATAATCTTAGATTAATTCATCTTATTCTTAAAAAGTGTCTTCCTAGGCAATTTCAGCAATTCATTACTAATATTCTTGCTCAATTAGCTATTCCTTCTTTAACTAATCAATTAACTTGTGATATTTTTCGTGATTTATTAAGAGAAGAAGAAGCTAAGTTAATTCAATTTGGCACTCTTAAGTCTAATGAACATGTTTTTTTGTCTAATCATAAGTAAAATTTTAAATCTCATTCTAAACAACAACATTATAATTTCAAACCTCATTATAATAATGACAATGATCCTAGAAAGTTTAACTCTTCTAAGAAACCACATTGCACTCATTGTAATAAGGATGGTCATTGGCAAAATACTTGTTTTAAGAAGCAAAATGAGAAAAAACCTATGAAGCAAAATAATCAACATCAAAATAAACCTAATAATAATAAAGTTCATAACAATGCTAATCAATTTAGATGTGTTTTTACATGTAGTTTTAATGTTTCTCAACCTCTTGAATGGGTTATTGATTCAGGTGCATCTCAACATGTTTCTTCACATAAAGAAGTTTTTTAGTCTATGTAACTTGATTTGTCTAACGTTCCTCTTCAACTTGCAAATGATTATACTTGTAAAGTAGAAGCAATTGGTGATGTGAATGTTCCTAATGGTAAATTGCATGATGTTTTATTTGTTCCTAAATTAAAGACTAATTTACTTTCAGTTGCTAAGCTTTGTCAAGATTATAAAATAGAATTCTACAAAGATATGTGTTATGTTATTGATCCAAAACACAACAAATTCATTGATAATTGTAAGTTAGACAATGACAATTTGTTCAAACTTTATGAGTTTTCTCAATCTAGATGCTCTTTATTATCTACCACTGATTTCAATATTTGGCATGAAAGACTTGGTCATATAAATGCTAACAATATTGCTTTAATGCAAAAGCTTAAAATGGTAGATGGATTGCCTAGTATTGTCCCATCTAAAATTGTATGCACAAGATGTATGAGTGGTAAGATGCATAGGGAGCCCTTTCCACATGGTCAATCATGGAGGGCAACTCATAAGTTGCACCTAGTTCATAGTGACCTTTTGGGACCCATGGAGAATAACTCCATCCAAGAATAAAGGTATGCACTTACTTTTGTTGATGATTTTTCAAGAAGAACTTGGATATATTTTCTTCATAGTAAGGATCAAGTTCTTGATATATTTTTTGAATTTTATAAATTTGTTGAAAGACAATCTGGTTTTAAACTTAAAATTCTTAGAACTGATAATAGTAAAGAATATGTGAACAATGATTTTAATAGTTATTTGAAATAATTTGGTATTAAGCATGAGCTAACTATTCCCTGTACACCTCAACAAAATGGTGTAGCGGAAAGGAAGCATTTAACTATTGTTGAAATGACTAGATGTATATTACATGCTAAAAATGTTATAAATTTAGGGCAGAAGCTATGTTTTGTGCTACTTACATTATTAATAGGACTCCTACCAAAGCTTTAAAGGATATAACTCTTGAAGAAGCTTGGTCCGGTAGGAAGCCTAATCTTAAACATTTAAGAATTTTTTGGTTCAATTGCTTATGTTCACAAACCTAAACAAAAGAGGCAAAAATTAGATGCTAAATCTTCTTATCATATTTTTGTTGGTTATGATGAAAATTCTAAAGCTTATAGAGTTTATAATCCTCTTACTAACAAATTTAAGGTTGCTAGAGGTGTATGCATTGTTGAAAATGGTATTCATGATTTTTCTAAAGTGCATAATGTTGAATCTTCTCCAAATAAAGTTATTGTTGTAGAGGATAATCCCAAGTTGAATCTTCTCTTAACCCTCCTAATGCATCTCTTACTCATAGTGATAGTGATGATGAAAATGTTGAAACTTCTCCTCATGATTCTTCTTCTAGTGATGATACTCCTACATCTAAAAGAAATCCTAAATGGTTTAAAAATTTAATGCAAGAAAGTGAGGATATTTTAGCTAGAATGAATAAATCTAAGACTAGAAAGGAAAATTATTTTAATTATGTTTTGATGTCTAATATTATGAATTCAAATGATCTTAAAAGTCATGAACAAGCTAAAGATCAACCTCATTGGAAAAAGGCTATGCAAGAAGAATATGATACTTTAATTGCTAATAATACTTGGGATTTAATTCCTTTACCTCAAGGTAAGAATATTGTTTCATGCAAAATGGTTGTATAAAACTAAGGTTAATGCAAATAATGAATTTAGCAAGTTTAAAGATAGATTAGTTGCTAGGGGCTTTTCTCAAATTGAAGGTTTAGATTATAATGAAACATTTTCTCCAGTAGCTAAGATGCCAACAATTAAATTAGTTCTTTTTTTGGTTTCTCATATGCATTAGCCTATTCATCAAATGGATGTTAAAAGTGCATTTTTAAATGGTGATTTACATGAAGAAATTTATATGTCTCAACCTGTGGGTTTCATTAAGAAAGGTAATGAACATCTTGTTTGCAAATTGAAGAAATCAATTTATGGTTTAAAACAATCTCCTAGAGAATTGTATTCCAAAATCAACGTGTTCTTTCTATCTCAAGGTTTCTTTAGAAGTAAAAATGATCCAAATTTATATATTAAGCATAGTGAAAATGATATTGTAATTATTTATTTATATGTTGATTTAATTCTCACTTCTAGTTCTAACAATTTGATTAGTGATGTTAAGTATCAACTCAATCAACAATTTCAAATGACTGATTTAGGTTTTTTACATTATTTTTTTGGTATGCAAATTTGGCAAACACCTAAAGGTATTTTTCTTTCTCAACATAAACATGCTCAAGATCTCTTAGATAGATCTAAAATGAATGATGCAAAATGTGTTTCTTCTCCTTGTGAATTAGGAACAAAATTAATGGTTGATATGGAAACTCCTTTTCTTGATCCTACTTTATATAAGTAATTAGTATGAAGTTTAAATTATCTAACTCTTACTAGACCTGATATTTCTTATAGTGTTGGTTTTGTTTCTAGATTTATGTTTGAACCACAACAAACTCATTTTAAAGTTGCAAAAATAATTTTAAGATATGTTAAAGGAACTCTTAATCTTGGTCTCTTTTATGATGCAAATTGTGATTTTTTTTAAAAATGTTATATTGATTCAGATTTAGGAGGTGATCCCAATGATGGGAGATTCACTTGTGGTTATTTTTTCTTTGTTGGATTAGGTGCAATCTCATGGAATATTAAGAAAAAAAAATCTTCTTCTCTTTGTTCTACATAAGTTGAATATAAAGGTTGTACTAATGCGTCCAAAGAAGCACTATGGTTAAGAAGATTACTTGAAGACTTGGGTCTACCTCACAAGGATCCTACTGCTTTAAATTGTGATAATCAAAGTGCTATTGCTTTGGAAAATAATCCATTTTTTCATGCAAGGACCAAGCACATTGCTCTTCAACATCACTTCATTAGAGAGCAAATTGAAGACAAGCAAATTTCTCTTTTGTATTGTAAAGGTGAAGATCAAGTTGCAGACATTTTCACCAAAGCTCTTTGTAAAGATAAATTTCTCTTTCATTGTAAAAATCTTGGATTGCAACCAATTTAAGGGTTTGATGTAACCTCCCCAAGTAAATCTTAAGGGGGGATGTTAGAAGATTAATCTTTACTTGGTAAAGGTTATTCTTTATTTGTAATTATTTATTAATTTGTAGGAATATTCCAAAGGAATCCCTACAAGTCTTTAATCTTTTTGTCTTCTCGCACATGTGTGAAGATGACTCATTTTATTTTTAATTCCTTTATTAAGGAATATTTGTAACCAACTCCTTAAGAGGTGACACTTTGCACACACATAGATGAATGGTGGCATTCATTAAGTTGGGAGTTACATTCTAACTCCTCCTTCTCACCTCTATTTATTGAGGTGCCTCTCCTCTCATTGTTCAATATTAAAGAAAGCAAGCCTAAGGCTGAAACTCTCTCTCTCTCTCTCTCTCTCTCTCTCTCTCTCTCTCTCTCTTTGTATTATTCTTTAGGAATTTTGCCTCCATTCATAATATTGGGGTTTTTTCTTATTTTTTTCCCTTAACAAATTCTTGTGTCTCTCTTGCTTTGGTGGTTCTTGGTTTGGATGCTTCAATATATTTGGTAATCTCTTTCCTTCAAACAATTGCTCATTCATTAGTACTTTCCATTGCTCTTTATATTTCCTTTCATTGATCTTTCTTTTGTGATAGGATAATTGCTTGCAGGTGATTTTTGGGTGTTGTGGAGTTTAATCATCAAAACTTCAACAAAAGGAATATGAAAATATCTTTAGGGAGTACCATTGTTTATATTAATGATGATCACACACATTCTATAGAGTTTGTGCAAGGTTTATTTTACATGTTCTATCATGACTTGTATAGTATGAACATCACATTTGGTTAACATGTCATATGGTCAAATAATTGTAAATCATGATTCAAGAAATCATAAATGTTTTGGCGGTTGAGTAGTATGCATAAGATGAATAGTGTTCAACATATATCATGGAATTTATTTGAGGTTGGGCATGGAAAGGGGTAGCATGATGGTACAAAATAATGTATTAAAAGAGCCCTAGAACGAGAAGAGTTGAAGTAAAAAGATAGTGCAAATTTGATAAATATAACATTTATCATTGAATATTGTAACACCATGATTGGTCTAGGTAATGAAGGTAAGTCTACGATTCATATTTTGTTGGTTGGTAGATGAAGCTAACATTGATAGGATCAAGTGAGATTCACTATTTTAGAAGCTCAAATTTAAGTCCATGGACTATTCATATGAGGCATATGGAATAATGTTGTTCTCCATGTATAGATCAATATTGGAAAGAATAATTCAAAAGTGTAGGTTGATGAATGGTGTATGAGAATTCTAAGCCCACTTGAGATGTATTAGCTCTTAGGAGAACTACAACTCATGGAGATGGAATCATTACTTGAATTTGACCACATATCAGATCTAGTTCAACCAGGTATTATTTGGATGCACAATTTAATAAAATTTAATATTATATCTTATCTTATAGTATTTTTGTATTTCTTAGTAAATTTAACTAATTAAAGCCACAAATCAATGTAATACATGTTTATGCAATTATTATAGATCAAGACACTCAAGAAGGAATGGATTATTATTTGTATCATTATTTTGAGGATAAAAAGAAATTGGAGGCCCCTATCATAGATGGAGAAAAAATTGAGCATCCTATAGGATTAGTGGTTGTTATTAGAACATGGCTTAGAAGGTACCCAATGAAGAATTCTAATGTGTGTTTGGAGGACTTTGACACACATAGGAAGATTCTTCATTATTTTAACATCATTGTCACATCAAACTTTCAATTTATCAACTATGAGGGTAGACCATTGAATAATAACCTATAGGAAGTTTGTGAGTCTGACCATGAGGTAATACTTGACACAATAAAGAGTATCATATCCACATGGTTCATTGGATTGAATTGGTTGAATGATTCTCAGCTTGTACCTAGTGTGTAAGTATGCTTCATACTTTTTAATTTATTTTATTATCGTATCAACCTATTAAAATATAGGTTAGTGGTGCCAAACAAGTTTCTATATTCTCATTGTTGGTTTTATGATTTTTTTGGTTATTTATAGCCTTATTATTATGATTGCAGATGAAAGGAGGGTATTCAACGTAATATAATGTTGAACCAACCATGGGGATTCTTGAATATTTTAAAATTTTCATACATATACCTTGCCATACGTACAAAATCAAAGCTATAAATTATCAAATTGATTGTAAATGAAAAAAATTGTAATGCTAAGCTGATTTTTATATATGTATAACTGATTTTTTTTTGTAAGGGTTGGAAAAAATTATTAGGAACAATAGGAAATACTTTATACTTTGTAATTGATGTAATAAATCAATATGTTTTAAATGATTCTAGTTGACATAGTTGACTAAGTGAGGTGTTTTTACTTTATTCAAATCCATTCTTACAAAATTGTTCCTATATTTTCTAAATGATAAAGAATGTCCTATTAAATGTAATGTAATATGGAAAATAGGTCCTTACTATACAATTTTTAATATTTGGACATAATTTTGTGATATTATGAGAAATATATAGAGATTCAATTAACAATAAGCATACTACTATTGTGTATGGATATTCATTTCAGAGCTTTGTTGTTTCTTTTGTGTTATGTTTTTCTCTCCTTCTATTTTATTATGCTTTAAGTTACTCATTTAGTTTCATTCAAAGTTTCATCGTCTTTTTATTCTCTCCCTTTATCAATTTCCTTATATCCCTTTATGACCCTATACCAGCTATTATTTATTTATTTATCATTTGATCCAAATTTGTATCTAGATTAGGGCTAATGATTTATGTGCTCATATACATGTTTATCATATTTTAAATTTTATTATATTGTTTTCATATTCATTTTATATGTGAATACATGTTTGGATACCCTCTAGGGGCTAATTGAGATAATTTCCCCTTTAATCTTTCCACTTTGCTTTAAGTTTCTACATAAAAATATGTATACATATCCAATATAGGATTCTTTTTTAATTTCTAACATAATTGGTTGTTATGAAAATTTATATAAATCTATAGATGAGCATTACCTAAAAGTATGATCTATCTTTAGCAAGGTTCAATTGTGCCCCCTAGGTCAATATTTCTCCACCTAGCATAATAATTTTTTACTTAAATCAATATTCTTGGATCCCCACATAATTGAACCTATCTTGAATAAACTCTCATTGATCATTGATTTGTACTCATTATAATTATTTTTCAATCTCCTAGTCACCATGGATTTCTCCTATTCCCCCTCCATCCATGCCAAGTTTCTTGATTCTCTTTTTCTTCATATATCTTCTTCACCAAGGCTCATATCCTCAATCATACCCTTGCATTTTGAAATCATGCATTATCTCCCACTTCCAATGATCTCGTTTCCTCCTCTCACACCAATAATTCTTAATTTTTATTCTTATCTTCATCTATCATTTGATCTCATCATTAGATCCACATTATTTTGTTTGAAATGACAATTCTTATTTTAATACATGTGATAAAAGTAAAATTGTTGATGTTTTCATAAACAACATATTACATTCATGTTATGATAAATGTAAAAATGTTTATTCTCCTAATAATGGTTGTTTTATTCTAGTAATTTCTCCTTCCCCCCTCTCTATAATACTTCTCATATTGTCCAATGAAGATATTTAAACATGGAACATTATAAAAAATTGTGTTGTGATAATCCTAATGAGTGAACTAGATTACATATTAAAAATAGAACATTAATATTGTACCATGTGAGAATAAGTCATGTTTCCCAAGGTTCTTATTCAAATAGATTGAAAATATTATATAATTAAATAAATAATTTTCCTTTTAAACTCAAAAATAATGCATACATACAATTCTTTGATTTCTATCCACATATATTTGTGTGATCCTATTAAAATATTAAATCCTAATGTGAGATGCTAAAATGATACAATAAGAGGAAATAACATAATAAAAGGGCACCTCAATGATTAGCCTAAGAAATAGAAAATATGAAAGCAAGATAAAACAAAGTGATTGTTGATTATAACTTCAAATGTTTCCTTCCTTGGTTGGCCCTTGATCTTTGGATGTCTTGTGTGCTCCTTGGATGGCAATGGAGTGAAGTGGATGCAAGATGCAAGATGGATTGATGAGAAATTGTATTAATAAAGCTAGAGTGCTGCAAATGACAATTTGGCATGAGTTTGGTAGCAAAATACTTGATCCCCAAAATGAGAGAAATGAGGAAGTATTTATAGGATAATTAGAATTCTCTAGAGAATTCAACGGTTGAGATTGGTCCAACAAGATTAAGATGAAGGGCTATGGTGAGTTGAGGACTCACAAGCCCTCACATCTTGACATGTGTAATGTGAGATGACTTAGGGTGGAATGATGTGGAAATGAGGTGGAAGAGAAGTACATGAGGTGGATGAAGGACAAGTACCTTGTAGGTACCTTGGGGGATGAGAAGATTCCTTGGAGGAATAAAAGTGAATTAAAAATTCACAATGATTGGAAGAATCTAGTGGATAAGAGAGGGTTTCCAAAAAGCTGGGGATTTTTCACATGTGGGTGATGTGAGAAGTCAAAGGTTCTAGAAGTCCTTGGCACATGTAAAGTGACAAGTCAAACCTTCTAGAAATTTGCATGGGGATGAGGTAGACCTTGGAAAGATAAAAGTGAATTAAAAATTCACATGGGGAAGAGAGGAGCCTTGGGTGAATAAATGTGAATTAAAAATTCACATGGGAAGAAAGTCAATGCCAAGAAAGGTAAGTGAAAAGATTGACCAGAAAAGGTAAGCCAAATGTGGCTAATGACCTTGATTAAGGTTGTGCAAACACAAGATTTGGATAATCAATGAGAGATTAGTGGCAAGTGGGAGATTATGAAGGATGTGACACTAATATTGATTAAGTGGTGCACATCCTAATCATAGATTAATTATTTTAATATAGATTAAAAGAGGATTATGGAGAATGTGACAAGGAGAGAGAAAAAGAGGAATTAAAATTTAGTTTTAATCCAAATAGGTTAAATGACTAAATTAAATAAGTTGTCATATTTGTTTAATTTAGAGAAGAAAGGGATAAGGTAAAGTATTTAATTTATTTAATTACATACTTTAGGAACCTTAGGTAGAAAATGAAATAATGATTAAATAAATTATTTAATTACTATTAATGACATAGATGAATATAGTAGATATTTTGATCATATGGAAGTGATCAAATTTAGATGTCTACAATTTGTAACCCTCAAATTATAGAATTGAGGGTTATAATTTATAGGAAAATGCATGAAGGGAATAATCTAATTCTTATTTTAACTAATACAAATATGATCATGTTCCAATAGAAATATAGTGACTATTAATTTTCCCTTATTAGGAATCATGAATATTTAATGTCTTGAATCCACCAAATTTTTAGGGAAAAAGGATAAGTAAGGTGAATACACAAAATTATTCATTTTTTGTGCAATGTGGGGAAAAACAATTGTAATTTTTTTTCCAAGTGGGCAAGTGAATGCTAGTAAAGATGTAAATTCATTCCCTAGGTCACCCAATCCTTTCAGGTTACACTATTTTGACGTAGTCTCTTGAGAACACTAAGATAAAAGGACTACCAACCTATGATGGAGTAGTTCTTGAAGATAATGTCACCTAGTTATGTTACATATAGACATGTAAGTGGATATGGTGTCCCTCCATATTAAAATATCTATGTTTTTGTCAAATTCACACCATTAGACCAAGCGAAAAACAAATGCATTCTTGCAAAATGTGTTAGTTGATCGCAGTGCAAACATGGAAATAATAAAATCTTACATTTCATGAATTGTGGAGGCAAACCAACTACACCAAAATGTTTGAGTGGGCAGGTGAATTATAGTAGAGGCATCCATTTTTTCCCCAGGTCACTTGATCATTTCAAGCTACACTATTCTGGTGTAGTCTCTTATGAGCCCTAAGAGAAAAAAATTGCCAAACTATGATGGATTAGTTCTAAAAGCTCATAGAACCTAGGAAATTTTTTTTCTAGACCTACAAGTGGATATGGGGTCCCTTGAAATTAACCTATCTTGGTTTTGGTTAACTCCACATTGTTTGACCAAGCCAAGAACAAATGTATTCTTACAAAAAAAATCATTTAAGAGTTATGTAAATGTGGAGAAATGCATATCTTATGTTTTGTGTGTTGGGGCCAAACCTAATATGCCAATAAATTTGGGTGGGTATGGTTGGAAAGAGCACAAAAACATTAAGCAAGTTTTCCTTTTGAATGAAGTCAATCTGACGCACGGTTTGCAAATGGCGGCCCCGAGAAGAAAAGGGAAGAAAAGACCTTCAAAGGGGCGGATTTGCCCCATTGCAGAAGGGCGAGTCCACCTCGGAAAGGGGTAGGTCCGCCTCGGAAAGGGGTTGGTCCACCTTGAGAGGGCTGATCCACCCTGGAAGAGGGTGGGTCTGCCCTGGGAGGGCGGGTTCACCCCGAAAAGGGGCAGGTCCACCTCAGAAGAGGGTGGGTCCGCCCCTGAAAGGGGAAGGTCCGCCTTAAGAGGGCGGATCCGCCTCCTCGAAAGAGGGCGGGTCCACCCCCAAAAGGGCGGATTCGCCCCGGAAAGGGGTAGGTCCACCCCCAAAGGGTGGATCCGCCCTGAAAAAGGGTAGAAGGGCGGATCTTCCCCAGAACAGGGCAGAAGAGCGGATGAGTGATGAAGGATGAAGGGATGTGGGAAAAGATGAGAAATGAGATGATAAAAGGGGATATGAAGATGATGATGGATAAGAAATGATGATAAGCGATGGGTGATAAAGGTGGGCACAAATGGATTCGAGGACACATATGATGTTGCCCCAGTCAAGCTACAAGCCAAGTTGGGTGGATGGTTGATGGAATGTTGTTTTGATAATGATAGGATACATCCGAAAACAACACAAGGATGGGGAAGGATACATCCTAATGAGAGTTTTATTGATGAGGGAAGGATTCATCCGAGAACAACACAAGGGTAGGGAAGGATACATCCCGCTGATGATGAGGATGATGATAGCATTGTTGAGGAGGGAATGATACATCCCAAAAAAACACAAAAGGATAGGAAAAGATACATCCCGATGATGATGATAATGATAGCATTGTTGATGAGGGAATGATACATCCCCAAAACAACACAAAAGGATAGGGAAAGATACATCCTAAGGATGACGATGATGATGAGGAGGATGATTTTGATCAAGGCTTGTAGCAAGGCTAAGAACAAGACCAAGAGTGGGATGAGATGATTTGTGCTAGATTGAATGGAGTAAGATGGGATGGGGATGCAAGATGGTTAAATGAAATGGGGAACAAGATGTTTAGAATAACCAATCGATGGTATTCTAAGAAGATTGAAGAGATGATGATAAGAGATTGGATGGATAGGGGAGAGAAATTGATGAAAAATTATTGATTGGTGGGGGATTTTGTTGGATGCGAGGATGATGAATACATGCAAGATGATGGAATGGAAAATGAAATGCAATCCTAATGCAATTTTCCATCTTCAGAGCACTAATTTTTGCTATAGCATAAGACACCGGGCATCAGGGTATGTAAACCAAGACGAATTAGTGTCTAATGCATAAAAAAAACACAACAAACAAGAAGGCTATCCCAACACCCCAAAGTCGCGATGACTTTGGTCAAGCCAGGTATTGGAATAACCACAAGCACAAAAGGATGCCTCGGCATAACACAAGAGTGCAGGGATCTTGGTGGGTACTACATGGGACAACCAAGAAGACATAAACAAATAAATGAGCAAGATATGCCCTTATGTTGACTAGTCAAAGCACACCATGGTATAATGGATCAAGGCGACCATGAAAAGTGATGATAGGGAGCTCAAATGATAAACAAAATCCAAAAGAATAAAAAGATGACAATCAATTTCAAATGTCCTTTGCCATAGGATCAAGATGATGGATGGGGTTGATGAGGTATGTTAGGAAGGATACATCCTATTGAGACCAATGATGGATAGTAAACTAAAAGATCGATATGACATAGGATATTCAAAACCGATTGGATATGAGGATACAAGTGGATATTGTTTGTTGAGAACCAGCTAGATAAGAGCATACTTGACAACATGACAAGATGATAGGATGAAAAGACAACAATAAAAAAGGACTAACACACCCTAAAGACCTAGGGGACGTAGGACCGACACACCCTAAAGACCTAGGGGCTCGAGGGTTGATCAAAGATCAACCTTGCCTATGTGAAAGCGTAAAGCCCTCATAGTTCGATAAAAGGCCATGGATAAAAGCGGAAAGAGGATAATGGAGACCTATGATGGATGGTGAAATAAATGATAGATACCCAAGTGGTAGACAAAATGATTTAGCCTTGCCTATGGGAGAGCATAGGGGTGATGTAGTTCAAGACAAGACCATGATAAAAGTGAAAAGAGGACAAGGGTGACCAATGATGGATGGCAAAAGACATGACAGTTACCCAAGGGGCAGAAAAAATGATTTAGCCTTGCCTATGGGAGAGCGCAGGGGCAATGTAGTTCAGTACAAAGCCAAAGACAAAGGATGGAGGAGGGAAAGACAGAAAAAATACAGAGCCCCAAGGGCGGATCAAATGATCGACCTTGCCTACGTGAAAGCGCAGGGGCAACGTAGTTCGACACAAGACCAACATCAGACAATAGATAAGGGATGATGAAATGACCAAGATAAATGGAAAAAAGGATGGAGCCAATATGATTAGACAAGATAGATTTGCAGGATTGGATAGGATGATGGTTGATATGTGTAAGATATGTAGAATGTGAAGCTCAGGGATGTGATAGGTAATCAAATCATTAGAATATGAATTGGAAAGGAGAGATGATGGATAGATGAGCAATGAAGATGTGGTAAATATATATGAGGGATGAATTATGATGTGAATGGCATTGGGTTGCATGCGGATAGCCTAGAGCTAGATAACAATGACAAGGGATAATAGAGGGAAATGGATGGATGGATAAGAAGATGCTAGGATAGGTGGATAGATGAGATGAAGATTGATAGGATACTGTAAATATGTGAGAAATAGATAGGAATGATGATAGTGAGATAGCATGGCATTGGATTTCATGGGGGTAGCCGATATCTAGATACCAATGACAAGGGATGATGAGATAGAGGGAAATGGATGGATGGATAAAGATGGGGAGATAGAAAGATGCGAGGATAGGTGGATAGAGGGATACAAAATTGGAGGGATGGAATGGATTATTGGATGGATAAATGGATGGGAGGATAAGGATTAAAATATGGAAAAGGACTAGTTGATGAGAGTATAGGAAGATAAGGATTGGGAGATGGCAGAGATTACTGGATGGATAAATGGATGGGGAGGTAAGGATGGGAAAGAAGGGGAGATGGAGAGGATTACATGGAGTAATGGATGGACAATGTCTCAAGGACTCAATCATAAATAAGGAGATTCCCCCACTCTAGATGTTCCATGCATGATGAGGAAAGAGGGATAGCAGGATGGGTGGATAAGGGAGTGAGATGGGTAATGGAAGATAGATAGATGTCGATAGGATGCATGGACAATGGAAGATAGAGATAGGTGGATAAGGAATATGATAGTGTATGGATGAGGGGAATATATGCCAAGATATGTCCAAATCATGGATATAGGTTTTTCCCCTACATTTATGAAGATCACAAGGAAGATGGAGGGACTAGGATAAATGGGATCAGAGGGATAGAATGTGGAAGATAGGCATATGTAGGAGATGGAGGAAAGGAATGCATAAGTGGATGTTGCCCCCAATCGTGGAATGAGACTAGATGGGGGATTTACGCATGATGCCTATTTGCCAGGTTTTCATCATGGTACTTATCCAAGGCGCTTGTTTCCCAAGTTTTCACCATTGGACGAATGATTTTCTCTTTATTGTTTTTATTTTTGCTCTTTTTTTTTTTTTTAATTTTTTACTAGGATACGGGTGAAGATGGATGAGGGTATGCATTCGGAAGATATAAGCATTAAGTTTAAGATGAGGTAATAAGATCCCATGTTCGAAGTGACTATTCAGATGTTGGTACAACCTTATTAGAATGGATGGATTATGTAAGAGGATGGATTAAAGGGATTTGAGGGGGGAGATATGGGGGATAGTGGATGGGATGTTGGAAGTGTATGGATGGAATGATGGAGTGGATGTGTGATAGGGGAAGGTTTCCAAGACCAACATTAGCACATGTGGTAGATATGAAATGATAGGAGGGTTGATGGGTGGAGAATGTGGCGATAATAGAGGCATTGGGATAGGGAATTTTGGGACATAATGACCCAAAAAAGATTTAGGAGATGGAGGATGCAAATGATTAGCATCGGGATTAGCAACTTTGGATGGAATTAGGGATTTCTCATTTAAAGGCATGACCTCTTTTTTCTTGGGAATCCATATGGTTTTTATTTTTTCTTTAGTGGGCCTTGGTGGCCGTTTGGATTGATTTGGATTTCGGATTCGATTTTTCTGTTCTGCAACATGTATTTTGAAGGGGACATGAGGAGCTTTAGATTCATATGGATTTTTTGATTTATGCTTTTTTTCTTTGGAATCCAAAGTGATTTTAGTAGTAATGGGATGTGTATGAGGAGATGGATGATACGGAGAAGACGTGGATGGAGTGATAGAGGTAGGCTTGTGATGAGGGTGTGTGAATGGAGGATGTGAGATAGCATGCATGGAGGTGTGCCTTTGTTGATCATGATTAGGAGTTATGAAGGTATGATTTTTATGTTGTGTATGAGGGATAGGGGGTGGATGAATGAAAGGATGAATAGGAAAAGAGGGAGGGGGTGATTTTGGGATATAAGGACCCAAAATAGACTATGTATATGGAGGATGTATGGGGTTTGATGGAGGAATATAAGAACCCATAGTAAATGGAGGATGAGCTATGATAGATGGAGGGACATAAGGACCCAAAATGGATTTAGAGGATGAGGGAGGAAGATGGACAATTTTTGTGAGGTAATATGATGGAGGAGGAGGGATGGCAGCGAATGACTTGGTAGAACGATGGAAAGTACCTCTTATGCCTTTAGAAGAGGATCGTTTAGGATGTACGAAGGTTGTACCAACATCTTTAGAGTGTGAGTTTTGGGAGACATACCCAAGACCATATGTTCCTGGATGTTCTTTGACTTGAATGGGTTCTAAAATACATTGCTTATGAAGGCCTAAACCTTTTCCTTGATAGTTCATGTTCTTGAGCATGTGATATATGGTAGGGTGTTTATTCCTTTGGAAGCATGATGCGAGCACATTAGTAGGTGGAAGAGGTAGGGTGGTGCATATACTTTGTTTTTCTTCCGCAAGAATACCACCATGGATGCATATAATATTACCGAAGTGATAAAAAACTAGTGTTGGGATGGTAGGCATCGATGGAGGATCATGCAATGGAGATGAGGGGAGAGCAACATCTTGATTGGGAGGTAGAGGTGATAAGGGATTGAGAGAGGAATTAAGGAGTATGATAAGATTTGGATTTATGGAATTGGATGATAAGGGCTCATGAGATGGAGTGATTGGATTGTGAATGCAAATGGGATCATGGGATGGAGTGGATGAGATAGTGTGATCTTGAGATGCGGTGGATGGGAGGATAGGATCATGAATTGATTGAGGATATGGATCATGACATGAAATGGATGGAAGAATATGTTCTTGAGATGGAGTAGATGGGATGGACGGATCTAGATTTAGAGGAGGGGATATGCTTGTATGCTTTGGATCAAGCTCTTGGCATGACTCATCTTGTGTGGGATGTATGATGATGGAAGAGTGTTGGAGGGACTCCTCAATTGGGGGAGATAGGAGGATGGAGGATTCATGAAGGTTATGGGATTGAAGTTTTTGAATATTAGGATTGGGAGGAGGGGATTGGATGTATTCAATGGATTGGGTGGATCTAGTAGTGGAACATGGGGATTAAATGGATTCGATGGGTTTGACTGGCTCAACCATTTGGATGGTGTCAAGAATGGTGATGGGAGGGATAGGTGTAGGATGGAGGAGGGCCTCATCACTAGTGATAGTACATGATAGAGTGGGAGGGAATGGTGTCTCTTCTTGCATGAGTCCTTGGGCAACATTTGGAAGGGATGTAGGATTTGGTAGAGTGATGGGAATGGATGGAGGATCAGGGATGGATGAAGGATTAGGATTAGGAATAGGATTAGATGTGGGGATGGGATTGGATGGAGGACTAGGAGGATTAGGATTAGAAATTGGTGGGTTAGGGTTAGATGAGGGGATGGGAATAGATGGAGGACTAGGAGGAGATGAAGGATTAGGGTTAGGGATTGGAGGATTAGATGAGTGGATGGGTGGATGAGGATTAGATGTAGAACTAGGAGGAGATGGAGGATTATGATTAGATGATTGGATGGGACTAGATAGAGGAGTAGGAGGAGATGAAGGATTAGGGTTAGGTATTGGAGGATTAGATGAGTGGATGGGAGAGGACTAGGAGTGGTTGGATGTGGGTTATGTTTAGATGGAGGATTAAGATATAATACGGTGAAAGGGGGAGTGATGTAGGAGGATGTGGATGTGGGATTAGATTGGGAAGATTGGGATGGTGAATGATAGCAGGAAGATGTAGATGAAGGATTAGAATGGGGAGATGTGGAATTAATGTAAGGATATTGGGATGAGGGATTGTAATAGGAAGGTGTGGATGTTGGATTGGAACAAGAAGATTGAGGTTGTGAGCCACCATAGGAAGAAATGTATGGTGAGTTGGAATAGAAGGATAGGGATGATGGATTAGGATAAGCAAATTGATATAGTGGATTAGGATAGGAGGAATATTGGGATGGTGGATTGTGATAGGAAGGTGTGGGTGTTGGATTAGGATGGGAAGATTGGGATGTGGGATTAAGGTAGAGGTATTGGGATTGTTGATGATGATAAGGAGAGGAGGATATGGAGGTTGGGTAGGATAGAGGTTGAAAGGGAGGACATGATGGATATGTCTATGGTGAGGATGTTGGATATCTGTTGTCAAGGGTAGCATAAGGACCGTTATTAGATGTAGATGAAGGCATGGTGGGATAGTTCAAAGAAGTAGTGGGATTTTGGGAGGCAATTGGAGAGAGCTTGCTAGCAACGATAGCGTCAAGGGGATCTATATAACACTCTTCATGATCAAAAAGATTTTCGTTATCGTCATCAATGTAATTAGGATTCCCCTTGAATAATATTATTGGTCGTGTGAGAGGGGGATAAAGATTCATGATGGATACAGATTAGCATGACAAAATAGATGATGGATAGAGAACTAGGATGGATTGGAAACTCATATGGGGATTGGATGAAAGCTCAAATTGGGATTGAATAAAAGCTCAGATTAGGATGATGGGATTTTGATAGATTGGATTGGATTCTTTGTATCAATTGATGATGTATCATTTGGATGATTTGGATGAGGATTGGATTTGATTTGATCAATTGATGATGTATCAATTTGATGATTTGGATGAGGATTTGATTTGATTGGATGATGGGATTTTGATTGGATCTAGATAGATTGGATTGGATTGAATGATGGATTAATTGATGATATATCAATTTGATGATTTGGATAAGGATTGGATTTGTTTGGATGATGGGATTTTGATTGGATTTGGATAGATTGGATTGGATTGGATGATGGATCAAATTTGATGATGTATCAATTTGATTTGATGATTTTGGATAAGGATTGGTTTGTTTGGATAAATTGGATAAGATTGGATTTGGATTGGATGATGGATGAATTGATGATGTATCAATTTGATGATTTGGCTAAGGATTTTATTTTCTTTGATGATTTTGATTGGATGATGTTGGATTTGGATAGATTGGATTGGATTAAATGATGGATCAATTGATGATGTATCAATTTGATGATTTGGATAAGGATTGGATTTGTTTGGATCAATTGATGATGTATCAATTTGATGATTTAGTTAAGGATTTGATTTGATTTGATGATTTTGATTGGATGATGGGAATTTGATTGGATGATGTTGGATTTGGATAGATTGGATTGGATTAATGGAGGGGATCCTAAAATCTAATTTGGAAACCACCCTAAGTGACTTATGACGTTGGTTGATCGGATTGAACTAGCTATGATCATAGCGCCGAATCCACCTTGAGATGGAAAGGGATTGATTTGGGCAAATGATGTTGAATTACAACACAAATCCGCCTCAAGATAGAAGTAGATTGATTAGGTTGAAGACAAGGATTGATATGTAGGATAATGATCAACCTTGATGCCTTGGTCGATTTGGGAGATAACTCCTAAAACAAGGTTTAAGGGATTTTGTGTTGTGATATGATGATGAATGCAAATGGAAGATGTGTTGTTGAATTGATCTTTTTGGAAAGTGCAAATTTTTAGGTCACACGGTGAGATGGGTATCCCAAATGGTGGAATGATCAATGTGAATGTGGTAAATGGAAATTTTAGAAAGATTAAATGGAGGTTTGGAATGGTCAAATGGATGTTTGGATTGGTTAGATGAGTGTTTAGGATGATCAAATGGTCAAATGGAGACTTTGGGAGTTCAATAAGAGGTTTTGGGAGTTCAAACAGAGGTTTGGAATGGTCAAATGGATGAAACTATTCGTTTAGGGGGGTGTATCCACAATTTTGTAGTAAAACAGTGGATTAGGAGGGCGTATCCGCACTTCTACAGTAAAAACTGTTAGAAACATCAGAACATGAGGGTGTATCCGCACTTTCGTAGTAAAAATACTGGCATAAATGTCAGAACAGGGGGCGTATCCACACTTTTGTAGTAAAAAGACTGGCAGAAACATCATAATAAGAGGGTGTATCCGCACTTTTGCAGTGAAAAGTGCTGAAACAGGGGGGCGTATCTGCACTTCTGCAGTAAAAATACTAGCAAAAACGTTGAAATAGGGGGGTGTATCTGCACTTTTGCAGTAAAAATACTGGCAGAAACGTTGGAACAAGAGGGCGTATCTGCACTTCTGTCGTGAAAAGTGCTGAAACAGGGGGGCGTATCTGCCCCTCTGCAGGAAAATAGTGACTTGGTTTGGAATGAGAGATTATGGAAAGGACTTGAAATGGCTCAATGATGGTTTGACTTATCAAAATTTACTGGTTTTTCATAGAAAGACACTTTGAACAAGCACAATCCTATGATTAGTATTAAGGGGTATGGCCAGCAAAGGTCTTACTCTAGGATGAACAAGGTTTCTAGGGAGTCCTCGATATACGCTCAGTACGTGAGGCACAATCGTGAACACTAGTCCATCACAAGCATGAGTCAGGAACCCCAGCGAGATACTAAAAGGCTCAAACCAACTCTTCACGTCTATCTAGGTATCACCTTAGCTTTGGCATTTTGTCAATTACGATGCAACTGGATTGGGGTACAGCTTTGGCTCTCCCCCCTTTGTATACCTCGCCGGTAGGCATGGTTGGGATCATCCCTTGGGGTGATGAAATCCCCAAGAAGGTCCCACTAAGAAGAAGACACTAATCATTTCTAACTACCCCCTCGGATCCGCACAAAGTGCAAAGGGGAAGGTGAAAACAAACTAATGCCCCCTTAGGGTAACACAAAGAAAAATAGACATAGCAAGAAACAAGTATTACTTCCCCCTAATTATGTTAAGTGAATAGATAAAATAGTAAGAAAAACTTTAAAATTTGAATGAAATAAAGTCCCTGCAAGCAAGTGTTAGCTATGAAAAATGCTAGAACAGGAGGGTGTATCCGCCCCTCTACAGAAACTATCAAAAACATCGGATCAAGAGGGCGTATCTGCACTTCTACAGAAAACAGTTAGCAAAAAATGTCAGAACACGAGGGCGTATCGACACTTCTACAAAAAATAGTTAGCAAAAACGTCGGAACACGGGGGCGTATCCACACTTCTGCAGAAAACAGTTAGCAAAAATGTTGGAACATAGGGGCGTATCCGCACTTCTGCAGAAAATAGTTAACAAAAACGTCAGAACACAGGGGTGTATCTGCACTTCTGCAGAAACAAAGTTAGCAAAAACGTCGAAATGAGGGGGCGTATCTACACTTCTGCAGAAAAAAAGTTACCAAAAATATTGGAACGTGGGGGCGTATCCGCACTTCTATAGTAAAACAGTTAGCAAAAACGTCAGAACGCAGGGGCGTATCCACACTTCTGCAGTAAAATAGTTAGCAAAAACGTCAGAATGCGAGGGCGTATCCACACTTCTGCTGTAAAAAATGTCAGAAACGTCAGATTGTGAGAGCGTGTCCACACTTCTACATTAAAAATTGTCAGAAATTTCAGATCGTGAGGACGTATCCGCCCCTCTATAGCGCTCGGGAGGGCAAGTTCGCCCCTCTACGGGGCAAATCCGCCCCTCTGCGACCTGAACCTGGAAACAAGTTAAACAATAGCAAACGTAAAAGAAAGAGACCCTTTTGTGGGTCCCACCGCACATGCCAAAAATGTGATCCTATTAAAAATGCTAAGTCCTAATGTGAGACGCTAAAATGATACAATAAGAGGAAATAACATAATAAAAGGGAACCTCAATGATTAGCCTAAGAAATAGAAAATATGAAAGCAAGATAAAACAAAGTGATTGTTGATTATAACTTCAAATGTTTCCTTCCTTGGTTGGCCCTTGATCTTTAGATGTCTTGTGTGCTCCTTGGATGGCAATGGAGTGAAGTGGATGCAATATGCAAGATGGATTGATGAGAAATGCTATGGATAAAGCTAGAGTGCTGCAAATGACAATTTGGCATGAGTTTGGTAGCAAAATATTTGATCCCCAAAATGAGAGAAATGAGGGGGTATTAATAGGATAATTGGAATTCCCTAGAGAATTCAACAATTGAGATTGGTTCAACAAGATCAAGATGAAGGGCTATGGTGAGTTGAAGACTCACAAGCCCTCACATCTTGACATGTGGAATGTGAGATGGCTTAAGGTGGAATGATGTGGAAATGGGGTGGAAGAGAATTACACGAGGTGGATGAAGGACAAGTACCTTGTAGGTACCTTGGGGGATGAGAAGATTCTTTGGAAGAATAAAAGTGAATTAAAAATTCACAATGATTGTAAGAATCTAGTGGACAAGAGAGGGTTTCCAAAAAGCTAGGGATTTGTCACATGTGGGTGATGTGAGAAGTCAAAGGTTCTAGAAGTCCTTGGCACATGTAAAGTGACAAGTCAAACCTTCTAGAACTTTGCATGGGGATGGGGTAGACCTTGGAAAGATAAAAGTGAATTAAAAATTCACATGGGGAAGAGAGGAGCCTTGAGTGAATAAATATGAATTAAAAATTCACATGGGAAGAGAGTCAATGCCAAGAAAGGTAAGTGGAAAGGTTGACTAGAAAAGGTAAGCCAAATGTGGCTAATGACCTTGATTAAGGTTGTGCAAACACAAGATTTGGATAATTAATGGGATATTAGTGGCAAGTGGGAGATTATGAAGGATGTGACACTAATATTGATTAAGTGGTGCACATCCTAATCACGGATTAATTAATTTAATCCAGATTAAAAGAGGATTATGGAGAATGTGACAAGGAGAGAGAAAAAGAGGAATTAAAATTTAGTTTTAATCCAAATAGGTTAAATGACTAAATTAAATAAGTTGTCCTATTTATTTAATTTAGAGAAGAAAGGGATAAGGTAAAGTATTTAATTTATTTAATTACATACTTTAGGAACCTTAGGTAGAAAATGAAATAATGATTAAATAAATTATTTAATTACTATTAATGACATAGATGAATATAGTAGATGATTTTGATCATATGGAAGTGATCAAATTTAGATGTTTACAATTTGTAACCCTCAAATTATAGAATTGAGGGTTATAATTTAGAGGAAAATGCATGAAGGGAATAATCTAATTCTTATTTTAACTAATACAAATATGATCATGTTCCAATAGAAATATAGTGACTATTAATTTTCCCTTATTAGGAATCATGAATATTTAATGTCTTGAATCCACCAAATTTTTAGGGAAAAAGGATAAGTAAGGTGAATACACCAAATTATTCATTTTTTGTGCAATGTGGGGAAAAACAATTGTAATTTTTTTCCAAGTGGGCAAGTGAATGCTAGTAAAGATGTAAATTCATTCCCTAGGTCACCCAATCCTTTCAGGTTACACTATTTTGATGTAGTCTCTTGAGAACACTAAGATAAAAGGACTACCAAATTATGATGGAGTAGTTCTTGAAGATAATGCCACCTAGTTATGTTCCATATAGACATGTAAGTGGATATGGTGTCCCTCCATATTAAAATATCTATGTTTTTGTCAAATTCACACCATTAGACCAAGCCAAAAAAAAATGCATTCTCGCAAAATGTGTTAGTTGATAGCAGTGCAAACATGGAAATAATAAAATCTTACATTTCATGAATTGTGGAGGCAAACCAACTACACCAAAATGTTTGAGTGGGCGGGTGAATTATAGTAGAGGCATCCATTTTTTCCCTAGGTCACTTGGTCATTTCAAGCTACACTATTCTGGTGTAGTCTCTTACGAGCCCTAAGAGCAAAAAATTGCCAAACTGTGATGGATTAGTTCTGAAAGCTCATAGAACCTAGAATTTTTTTTTTCTAGACCTACAAGTGGATATGGGGTCCCTTAAAATTAACCTATCTTGGTTTTGGTTAACTCCACATTGTTTGACCAAGCCAAGAACGAATGTATTCTTACAAAAAAAATCATTTAAGAGTTATGTAAATGTGGAGAAATGCATATCTTATGTTTTGTGTGTTGGGGCCAAACCTAATATTCCAATAAATTTGGGTGGGTGGGATAATTCTACTAGAGTATCCTGTATTTCCCCAAGTCACTCAATCCTTCCAAGCTACACTATTTCAACTGTAGTCTCTTGAGAGCCCTAAGAGTTTAAAAAATTCCAAACTATGATAAAGTAGTTATCAAAGATCATAACACGTAAGAATGTTTCATCTAGACCTACTAGAGGATATGGGGTCCCTCCACATTAAGCTCTCTTTTTTGGCCAAATTTGCACCATTTGACCATTGAAACAACAAATACATTCTTAAAAAAAGCATCATTTAAGAGTTGTGCAATAAAAAAGATACATATCTTATGTTTCATGCATGGTCAAGAAAAATTGAATATTACAACACATCTAAGTGGGTAGGTGAATGCTACCAAAGGTGTTCATTCATTCTTGAGGTCACCAAATCCTTTTGAGTTGGATCATTCTAGTGTAATCTCTAAGAGCTCTAATAGTAAAAAATTCAAAGTATGATATATTAGTTCTCAGAGCTCATAGCACGTAGGAATATTTATTCTAGACATATAAGTAGACATTTTATCCCTTCATATTAACCTCTCTTAGTTCTACTCAACTTCACACCATTTTACCAAGACAACAACAAATGCATTCTTATAAAAAGAATCATTTCAGAGTTTTACAAATGTGGAAATTGACATATATTATATTCTATGCATGGTGGGGACAAACCAAATATTCCAAAAGAATTAGGTGGGTGGGTGAATTCTACTAGAGGTGTCTATTCATTCCCTAGGCCACATGACCCTTCTTGTCTATGCTATTTTGATGAAGGCTCTTAAGAGCTCTAAGAGAAAAAAACTACCAAACTATGATAGATTAGTTCTTGGAGCTTGTGGCACCTATAATTTTCCATTTTGACCTAAAATTTGCTATGATGTACCTCACATTAACCTTTCTTAGTTATTTTCAACTCCATATCATTTGATCAAGCCAACAATGAATGCATTATTGTAGAAAGCATCATTTGAGAATTATACAGATGTGTAAACAAGAATAGCTTGTTTTATGTGCATGGTGAGGCCAAACCAACTATTACAACACATCTAGGTGGGTAGGTGAATGCTACTAAAGGCATCCATTCATTCCTTGGGCCACCCAATCCTTCCAAACTACATTATTCTAGTGTGATCTCTTAAGAGCCCTAAGAGGAAAAATATCCCAAGCTATGACGAAGTATTTATCAAATCTCATGGAACCTATTTTTTTTTCATCTAGACCTACAAGTGGATATGAAGTCTCTCAGTATTAACCTCTCTTAGTTTTGGTCAAATCTACATTGTTTGACCAAGCCAACAATGAATACACTCTTACAAAAAGTATTATTTGAGAGCTATGCAAATGTGGAAAATATGTATTTTGTGTTATATACATTTTGTGGATAAATCGTCTATGCTTACATGTTTTGTATGGGTGGGTGAATTATACCATAAGGTTTTGTTCATTACCCAAGTCACTTGATCCTTTCAGGCTACACTATTCTGACATAGTCTCTTAAGAGCCCAAAGGGAAAAAAACTATCAAACTATGATGGAGTAGTTCTTAGAGCTCATGGCACCTATAATTTTTCTATCTAAACCTAACAATGGATATGTGGCCCCTCCACATTAATCTCTCTCGGTTCTGGTAAAATCCACACTATTTGACCAATCCAACAATGAATGTATTCTTACAAAAATATTCATTTGAGAGTTGTGTGAAAATGTGGAAACATGTATATCTTGTGTTCCATACATGGTGGGTCTAAAATAAATATGCAAACATTTCTAAGTGGGTAGTTGAAAGCTACAAAAGGAATCCATTTATTCCCCAAGTCACTTGATCCTTTTGGGCTACACTATTTTGATGTAGTTTCTTGAGAGCTCTAAGAGGGAAAAACTACCAAACTATGACATAGTAGTTCTTGAAGCTTGTGGCCCCTAGGAATGTTCTATCTAGACCTAAAATGGATATGGAGTCCCTCCACATTAAAATATCTTGGTTATAGTCAACTCCATACCATTTGGCCAAGCCAAAAATGAATGTTTTCTTGTAAAAAATATCATTTGAGAGCTATGCAAATGTAGAAACATGAATATCTTGCATTATGTGCATGGTGGGGACAAACTGACTACACCAAAACATACAAGTGGGTAGGTGAATTCTATCTAAGGTATTTGCTATTTCCCTAGGTCACTCAATCCTTTTGGGATACACTATTATAGCATAGTCTCTTAAGGGCCCTAAGAGAAAAATATCCAAACTATGATGGAGTATTTTCCATAGCTTGTAGAATGTAATAATGTTCTATCTAGACTTATAGTCAAATCCACACCATTTGACTATACCAACAATGAGTACATTCTTGCAAAAAACATCAATTGAGAGTAGTGCAAATGTGGAGATAGGAATATATTATGTTTGATATGTGGTGGGGCCAAACTAACTACACCAAAATGTCTGAGTGGGTGAGTGAATGATACTTGATGCATTTATTCATTACCTAGGTCACCTAATCCTTCTAAACTACACTATTCAAGTGTAATCTCTTAAGAGTCGTAAGATAAAAACTACCAAACTAATAAACATCTACGAATGTTCTATCCAATGCAAAATTTCCTAGGGTCAAGATTTTCCAAGCTATAGGAAAACCCCAAATACCTATGACCATGGAGTAGGGTATGGGAAAACCTAAAAATCATTGAACAAGCATGTAGCAAAGTGCATACCTATTAGGAATTTTCCTATGAATTGCACATGAAATCATAGCCTAAGAGGTCTAACCATAGTTGAAAAGTATAGAGGAATATTTTATGATATAAAATTATTATTACAATAATGGTGAAATAGTTATAGTTATTTGATTTCACCACATCTTCAATCTATAAAATATTTTATAATATTTCACCTTCTGTTATTTTGAAGATTGAAGATGTGGTGGGTTCTTTTCTTTTTGAAGAGATGAGGAAGAAGGTATCCATAATTGCCAAGGAGGCCGTAAATGTTCGTGGAAGACCTAAGGAAAAAGGAAAGAAGAATGAGAAGCGTGAAAAATCCAAGTCCAGGGGGAGATCTAAATCTCCTAGAAAGTCTAAAGTTTTTTGCTGGAACTACGGTAATCCTGGACATGTTCGTAAGGAATGCAAAGAAGAAAGATAAGAGATTTGATTATGATTCTGAGTCCAAGAAGGAAGATGGTGATGTATTGATTGCAACTTTGGCAACTCGTGCAGATAATGATGCATGGTTAATTGACTCAGGTGCATCTTTCTATATGACCTTTAATAGAGATTAGTTTTCTAAATATGAAGAATTTGATGGAGGTAAGGTGTACTTGGGTGATGAATCTCATTTAGACATTGTTGGCCATGGTAACTTTAAAATCAATTTTCTTGATGGTAGAATAAAAAGGATTAATGTTGTGTTTCATATACCTAGATTAGCATGCAATCTGTTATCTGTAAGCAAACTAATAGATCATGTGGGTGTGCAAGTAGTATTTTCTAATTCAAGATGCAAGATGGTTAGAGGTGCTATGGTGATTGCTAGAGGTGTCAGATATGGTACATTGTATAAGCTTGATGCATGCATTGTTGAGTGTAATAGTACTTTTGTAAAAAGAAAGCTTGTGGAAGAAGTGAGGGTTTCATCTTTAGCAGATGGTCATGGCTTTTAGGTACCCAAGGGTTCTCTTTCTTCTGAAACAAAGTTACCTATAGAGAAAACTATGTTATGGTACGAGAGACTTGGCCACATTGGAGAAAAGGGTCTAAGGACCTTGAAAAATAAAAACCTTGTTGAAGGTTTATCTGCTTGTAATCTTGAATTCAGTTTTTGTGAGAATTGCATTTATGGAAAATAAAATCACGTTTAATTTTACTCGAGTTCTCATAAATCTTATGGTGTATTGGATGATCTTATTCATTTTGATGTGTTTGGTCCTCTAGATGTTCCTTTGATTAGTAAATCCACATATTATATTTCATTTATTGATGATTATAGTAGAAGGACATGGGTATATTTTCTAAAGAGTAAATCTGAAGTTTTTCAATCGATTTAAAGAATCTAAAGCAATGGATGAGTTGCAAACTAGAAAGAAAATAAAATGTTTGAGAACTGATAATGACGGTGAAACTTTCTCTAATGATTTTGATAGATTCTATAAATATTTTGGTATTCATACATAGAAGACAACTCCATATTCTCCACAAAAAAATTGGAGTTGTAGAAAGAATGAACATGAAAATGATGGAGAAGGCTAGGAGTATGTTTAGTGGTGTTGGCCTAGAACAATGGTTTTGGGCTGAAAGTGTTGCCATTGCCTGCTACTTTATTAATAGGTCTCCTACATCAGCTCTTGTTGATAAGCTACCTATAGAGGCATGGTCAAGTTGCAAGCCTTCATTAAGACATCTTAGATTTTTTGGTTGCGAGGCATATGCACGTGTGCCAAAGGAGAAGCAAAAGTATACAAGCTTTGGAAAGTTGTTGCACAAAAGGTAATATATAATAGACATGTTATTTTTAGAGAAACTAAGCCTTCTTTTGTTACATTGTAACCAAAACAAAGTAAACATGAAGATGTGATTCAATTTCTTTCTATACCTAAGAAAGTTGAATCGAGGCCCAAGGATAGACAAGAAGTTAAGGAAAGCTCATCTAACTTTGGATCTTCATAAGAGGAGGAAGAGCCTCCAACTAAACTTGTTCGTAGGTCTACAAGGAATAGATAACCACATAAAAGGTATACACAGGATGATTGGAGATGTATTTTTTCTTTGAATACTAGCACGGATGAACCCAGGTCAATAGAAGAGGCATTAGGTATGAATGATGCAAAATCCTGGAAGATTGCTATGGATGAAGAAATGAAATCTTTGAAGAAGAATGATACATGAGATCTTGTACCATTTCTCGAAGGATGGAAACTTGTTGGTTGCAAATGGGTGTTCAAGAAAAATATTGGTCTAGACAGAGGTATTGATAAATACAAAGCAAGGTTGGTTGTGAAAGGTTACTCTCAAGTTGAGGGTGTCGATTATGGTGAGATATTCTCTCCTATTGCAAAATGTCATCCATTAGATTTTTGCTTGCTATTGCTACTGCTTATGATTTAAAGGTTGATAAAATGGATGTGAAATCTACTTTCCTTCATGGTGATTTGGAGGAGGATATTCATATGACACAACCAAAGAACTACGTGGTGAAAGGTAAAAGTAAACTGGTTTGTGAATTGAAGAAATCTTTATATGGCTTAAAACAAAGTCCTAGGATGTGGTACTAGAAATTTGATACATATGTGTTGAGTTTGGGATTTGATCATTCTAAATTAGATCATTGTGTTTATTATAAAACCGATGGTGATAATTTCCTATTTATTGCATTCTACGTTGATGATATGTTATTTATTGGCAAAGGGAAAGGTATGATTTCATAACTGAAATCTCAACTTGCTGCTAAATTTGAAATGAAAGACCTTGGTGTAGCCAGACACATTCTTGGGATGAAAATTAAAAGAGATAGAGTGAACAAGAAGTTATGGCTTGGCCAAAGTAAGTATGTCAATTCAATTTTATAGAGATTTAACATGCATGATTTTAGACCATTGTGTGTTCTTGTTTCAGTTGGACCAAAGTTATCTATTTCAAATTGTCCAACATCTCCATTAGAGATGGAAGACATGAGAAAAGTTCCTTACCAAAGTGCAGTTGAAATTTTTATGTATGCTATGGTTTGTACTAGACCAAAAATTGCCCAAGAAGTGGGAGTTCTTTCCAGATATATGCCCAATTATGGTAGAGTTCATTGAGATGTAGTTAAAAGGGTCTTCATATATTTTCATGGTACTTCAAATTATTCATTTTGTTATCATAGTAATGTGACTGAAGATTAGATTTCCCTTGATATTCATGGTTATGTGGATTCAGACTAGGCGGGTGACATTGATAGTAGATGATTCACTAATGCCTATGTGTTTACTTTATTTGGTGGTGTAATCAATTGGATGAGTAAGTGACAAGATGTGGTTGATTTTTCCACTACTAAAGTAGAGTATATGATAACTTCTCATGCTTGTAAAGAAGCCATTTGGATTAAGAGGCCAATGAAGAGGAACCTTCACTTAGCACAACATGACACAAGTGAAATAATGATAGATCACCAAAAATTAAAATAATGCAACAAACTTGATTCACTTGACAACTTTCATAAACCGATTCATCTCAAACAATGATTAAGTGCTTTTTAGATCACATTGGAAACATTGCCACGACAATCCACAATTCAATGCAACAAACTATCATTAATAAATTTCACAAAACAAATAATAAAGTCGATCACATCAGTGATATTCACGATAACATAATTACATACTTTTCCTCCAATTTTCATGAAGATCCAATGGTGGAAACAAAAGTTATTTCATATTCCCCAAAACTGCAAACCCTAGGTAGGGTTCAGACCTACCCTCACAAAAAAGGTCATGACTTATTCAAATCTTAATGAAATTTGATGAGACTTGAAGAAAATTAAAGTAGATTCACATGGAAACAAAATCCAATTGGTTTCAAATCAAAATGTTGACTATAAAATCCGTACCATAATGTTTTTCAGACTATAAATTTTGACAAACATTGCTAGAATAGGGCAGTCTCACCAAAATAGTCATATCTCCCACAAAAGTCAATAAAATTCAATGAGAAAAAAATAATTGTAAACTAGAAACAAATATATTTCCATCCATATATTATATTCATTGATATGAGGCCACAACAAACCGTACAATGCACAACTTCAACCTGAAAACAATGTAAAAATAAAAAAATGCACACAAAATGGAGGTTTACATTCATCAACCTTCAAAAACAATGTCTCCAACCCACCAATTCAAGTTTTGGAAGGTGTACTTATAAATTTCCAACCAAAACCAACTATTTTCAACCACATTTTTATTAGTTTGTTAACAAAACACCTAAATGACACTTTTTCACAAGTTGTTTGACAACCTTTTGAGCAACTTTTACAATTTTTGCAACTTTTGATCAAAAGACCCTAAACACACCAAAATGGATCTAAATTATCCAAAATGGTCATAAATGACCATGTTTACATCAATAAATACAAAAAAAAATCAAAAACCAAAGTTTCACAATGTAACCCAAAATTGCATCAAAGGTGCTCCTACACCATACTCCCTAGAGAGAAAAAGATTTGAGTTCCATCTCAAATAAGAATCTTCTTTCTTGTCTTCCAGTTCCTTTGCAATCTATCCTTCAACTTGGAAATTATCCCATACTTCTTCCTATTCTTTATAAACCATCTCTTCTCTAGCAACCTCTCAACCTTCATGTTCCAAAAGTCCACTTCTTGGGTATATACTTCAATAGCATCATCTATATCTTCATTCTCATTATTAAAGTACCATATAACAATGTTTTCACCATAACCAAAACCTGCATCATATTCTTGCAAATTTGCATACACCTCATTAGCAAAAAAATCTATAACATCTTTATTAGAAACCTTATTATCAATACCAACTTTATAACCAACATCAACAACCTCTTCTACTTGTTCATCAACAACAATTTTATCAACTACTTGATTACCAACAACAACCATATCATTAATCTCAACATCAATATGTTCATCGACAAACAAAGAATTTTTTTCATCTTCAAGCACAATTCTAATATCATGCACCTCAAATTGTAACTTAATTTTCTCAACAAACTTTACCTCTGCCTCATTTGTTGTTGTCCTTGCTTGTCTTTTCCTTCTTTGAATAATCTTTTTGATGGGCCACACAGCTTGCTCCTTCACTGTCTAATGCCAACTTGTAGCTTTCCTATACAAATTCTTCAACTCAGCCTCCTGTTTTTCTATCTTTTTACTGAATTCCTCTAGTGCTTGCATAAATTCTTGAGCCTTCTTCTTTTGTTGTGCCTTGTCCTCTTTTCTTTTCCTCTCTTCTTGTTTCTTTTTTTGAGAACCCTCAACCTACTGGTATCTTCTCAAAAAATCCATCTTCTTCTCTAATCAAGTCCCTTTAACCTTGCTTCTCAAATTCTTTGCCTCACCTAGGTCTTTCCACTTTCCCTCTACCTAATCTTTTGGCCACCAACCTGCACACAACCACAAACACACAACCACAAAACCACTAGCCCAGACCTTCTGAGCTCTGATACCAACTGATGCAGAGGAACCTTCACTTAGCACAACTTGACACAAGTGAAACAATGATCCATCACCAAAAATGAACAAGAATGCAACAAACTACCATTAATAAATTTCACAAAACAAATAATGAAGCCTATTTCTTAGGTGAGATTTAAGATAACATAATCATAGACTTTTACTCCAATTTTCATGAAGCTCCAATGGTGAAATAAAAAGTTATTACATTCTCCCCAAAATTGCAAACCCTAGGCAGGGTTCAGACTTGCCCTCACAAAAATGGTCATAACTTATTCAAATCTTAATGAAATTTGATGAGACTTGAATAAAATAAAATTATATTCACATGGAAACAAAATAAAATTAGTTTTGAATCAAAATAGTGACTGTAAAATCCGTACCATAACTTTTTTCAGACTATAAATTCTGGGAAAAATTGTTAGAATAGGGCAGTCTCACCAAAATAGTCATATCTCTCACAAAACTCAATAAAATTAAATAATAAAAAAAAATTGTAAACTAGAAACAAATATTTTTCCATAAATATATGATATTTATTTATATGAGGTCATACTAGACCATACAATGTAGAACTTCAACCTGAAAACAATGTAAAAATCAGAAAATGCACACAAAATGGAGGTTTCCATTCATCAACCTTAAAAAAAAATGTCTCCAACCCCCCAATTCGAGTTTTGGAGGGTGTACTTATAAATTTTCAGCCAAAACCAACTATTTTCAACCACCTTTTGATTAGTTTGTTAAAAAAACACCTAAATGACACTTTTTGACATGTTGCTTGACAACTTTTTGAGCAACTTTTATAATTTTTGCAACTTTTGACCAAAAAGACCCTAAACACACCAAAATTGATTCAAATTATCCCAAATGGTCATTGTGTTGTTAGAATAAGTGAACTAATTAAGAAGTAAACTAACACACCAATAAGACATTATATTGAAAAAAACTAATCTAGAAAATACAAATGCAAACTGTAAACAATAAAAACTTCTTCAAATTCATCCCATTGTCCTCTATCTCCAAGGATTTGATTAAAGTTGCTGGCTCTCAATTATGTAAGCAATAGCTTGTTGAAATGACAACTCTGGAGAATGAGATTGATTGAAAATGCATGTGTATTGCTATATGATTTAAGCTATGAAATTGAACTTGAAATGCTAAAATGTTATGATGCTATGATTATTGGTAGAATGCTGATATGCAACTATAGTAATTACACATGAAATCTATGATTCAAGGTTTCTTTTCAACTCATAAGAGGGTTGTATTTAAAAATTTTTGAAGGCAAGAAACCAATTGGCGAGGATCAACGGTTGAGTTTCAAACTTGCCAAGATGAATGGTGAGAGATTAAGAAGTTGAGAAAAAGATGGAAGGTTGAGAGAAAGATGGGAGATGTTTCCTCAAACATAGCCTTTTCCATTCAAAAATGAAGGAAAGTTGCCATTTGTGCACTTCATTATTATGAAGAGTTAGTTTATAGTTGAGGAAAAATCCATAATTAAATAAATAAATGAATTTATTTAATTACATGTGACAAAGAATTAGAAGTTTCCATAATTTAAATAAATAATATTTAATTATGTGTGAGAGATGATAAAAAACGTTTTAATTAAATATATAAAATACTTAATTAAATATGAAAAGAAGAAAGTTTCTAATTAAATATTTTAGAATATTTAATTATGGAGGAAAGAAAACTTTTAATTAAATATTTTTAGAATATTTAATTATAGAGGAAATAAAGCTTTTAATTAAATATTTTTAGAATATTTAATTATATGAAGAGTGAAGAATTAGAAAGTGTTTAATTAAATATTGGAAATATTTAATTAAATGTGAAATGAAGAATATCATTTAAATTTAAAATTTAAACTTGTGATAATTAATATAAATAAATTGTGAAATTTTATTTAATTAATTAAGAGGAAGATGACAATAATTAAATAAACTTATTTATTTAATTAAACTAGAAGAATCGGAAAAAGGAACAATATAAATAAAAAATTAAATTATTTATAGATGACTTAAGAATATTAATTAAATAATTCATATTTAATTAATTAACATGTTTGAATAACTGTGACCATTTTTAGATGTGTACATTTCCCCCCTCTTTGAAGTGATGTGTTTTACGCATTTCTTCAAAGAATTTGCCCCTGAATTTGGAAATTTACCGATGCTATATGCCCCCTCAAGTGATGAATCAGATAAAGATGATTTTTGGAAATTTTAACTGATTTGCTATCTGATTCATTGATCGATAAAAATGATTTGATAAAAACTCCTATTGAAAGATTGATATGAAGATGAAGAACTTTGATTTTTCCCTGATTGATGATGCTTTTCGAATGATTTAGCATGTGATAGTGAATTTGTGATGATTGATTGATGAATAAATACCAAAAAATATTTCGTTAGAATAAATGGGTTAATTAGAAAGTAAACTAACACACCAATAAGACATTATATTAAAAGAAACTAATCTAGAAAACATAAATGCAAACTCTAAATAATAGCAGCTCTTTCAAATTCGTCCCATTGTCCTCTATCTCCAAGAATTTGATTAAAGTTGCTTGCTCTCAGTTATGTAAGTAGCAACTTGTTGAAATGACAACTTGGGAGAATGAGATTGATTGAAAATGCATGTGTATTGCTATATGATTTAAGCTATGAAATGAACTTGAAATGCTAAAATTCTATGATGCTATGATATTGCTAGAATGCTAATATGCAACTATAGTAACTGCGTATGAAATCTAGAATTCAAGGTCCTTTTCAACTCATAAGAGGGTTGTATTTATAGATTTTCGAAGGCAAGAAATCCAGTTGGTGAGGATCAATGATTGAAATCAAAACCTGTTAAAATGAACAGTGAGAGATTGAGAAGTTGAGAAAAAGATGGAAGGTTGAGAGGAAAGTGGATGAATGTTTTCAACCCACAAAACCATCCTCATTCAAAAATGGAAACAAATTTCCATTTGTTTCCTCATTTATGAAAATTGGTTGAAAGTTGAAGATAATTGCTAATTAAATAAATAGATTTATCTAATTACATGTGACAATGAATTTAGAAGTTTCCATAATTAAAATAATTACTATTTTAATTATGTGTGAGAAGTGAAAAAGATGAGTAATTAAATATTTTTGTAAAGTGTGAGATGAGGAAAGTTTCTAAAAATATTTAGAATATTTAATTAAATGTGGAATGAAGAATTTAGAAAGTGTCTAATTAAATTAAATGTGGCATGAGGAAAAATCGTTTAAATTCAAAATTTAAACTTGTGATAATTAATATAAATAAATTGTGAAATTTATTTAATTAATTAAGAGGAAGATGACAATATTTAAATAAACTTGTTTATTTAATTAAACTAGAAAAATTGGAAAAATGAACAATATAAATAATTAAATTTATTTATATGTAGATGACTTAAGAATATTAATTAAATAATTCATATTTAATTAATTAACATGTTTGATTAATCGTGACCATTTTTAGATGTGTACAGTCATAAATGACCTTATGTACATCAATAAAGACAAAACAAATCAAAAACCAAAGTTTCACAATATAACCCAAAATTGCATCAAAGGTGCTCCTGCACCAGAGACTGTGTTAAGATATTGGAGTAAAACAAGGTGAAATAAAAATTTATTGCTACAATCAAAGTGCGATATGTCTAGCCAAGAATCCGAAATTTCATGCCAAGACCAAGCATATTGATGTACATTATCATTAATTGTTTGAGATATGGTCGAAGATGGAATGGTGAAGCTGGTTAAGGTAGAGACTTTGATGAATGTTGTTGATTCTTTAACTAAGCCCGTGAGCATAGAGAAGTTCAAATAGTGTTCAGAGACTATGGGTCTTTCGGCTCCTAGCAATTAAGAGACAATGTTTACTCCCTCTCGTTGCTTTTGCAAGGTGTTTGACAAGTTGGAGATTTGTTGGGAAAATGTGTCTCGACCTTGCAATTATATAATGATTTATTGTTGATAGGATGTATATATGTTTATATATATAATTCCTAATTACATCGTTGGGTGTACGCAATGGCATAAGGGGGAGAGTGAGATGCATGTAAACAATTTTTTTTTAACTTTTTCAAGAAACTTCTAGAATGGCCGACATACATTAGACAAATGATACATTGTAAGTCTAGACTGTTAATTATTAGGTTTTAGATCTAATGGTGGATATTTTTTGGCCTATTTTTCCCTAGAATGTAATCCTATTTTAAGAAGGTGATTTATTTTGAGAGTCTAATAATAGTCATGTTGTCTCTTGATCTCTAAGTGGTGATACTCCTATGAGAAGCTTGCTCTGCAAGTATATTGTAATCTTTGTGATTGTTGAATAATATATTGGGTAGCTTTTAACATGTGGGGTTTTTCTCTCGAAAGGGTTTTCCCCATGTAAATCACCATGTTGTGGTATGCATGATATTTATGTTTATTCTATTTAAGTTGTGTTAACTATTAAAGATCTATAAAATTTTGCATTTTTCTCCTCTCAAAAGTAGTGTAGGAAGTTGTTTTGCTACCTTAGCTTCCTTACAAGGGTATCGAGAGGAACATGGATCTTGGAACTATGTTACAAGGGCCTGGTTTCACTTAGAGGTTTGGGCCTAGAGAGGAATGGAGGAGGAACATGGAGAAGGGTTGGATTTAGGGTTCAAGAGAGATCAATAACCCTAGTACCTAGCTAGATGTTATAGTTTTGAACTCCTCTTGAACTATGATAAATGTTTAGCAAGTTCAAGAATATTTGAAACCCTCAACATCGTATCTTCTTTTCTTATCAATTTTTTTATCTTTTCTTGAACCTTGTAGGCCTTCCAATGAGTTGAGAAACTTTCAAACTCACTAAAATATTATTATTCCTTAGCTTTTTCTTTCTCACTTTGACCCTTCAATTAGTTAAAGAACCTTTGAACTCACTAAAATTATGAAATTCATCCATCTTAGAATTTTTGTGAGTTTAAGAACTTATAGACTTGCTAAGAGCATGAATCCTTTGTTCCTTTGTTGGATAATTAAGAAAATTTTGAACCATTTTAGAGTTTTAGTAAGTTTAATTTTTTTAAAACTTATCGATAAAATTTATGTTGAACCTTAACCAATTTTTTCTATCAAAAAAATGTAAGAAATTATGCTAGGACCAAAAGAGAAAGTGAGAGAAGCTTAGAGAAACCATTGAAAATTATATTAGTGTGTTTAAATTCAAATTTTGTAATTTATATCATAAATTTATGGCTAGGTATTTACTATTTCCAAATTGAACTCCTTATGCTTCAACACACAAAATAAAGTGCATCATTTACTATTGTGTTTTATGCTTTGCATGAAACATGAATTCCCACTCTTTTGTCTAGTGTTTATGTCATTAATGAATCAACTAGATATTATTATTCAATAATTATGCACTTAAGATTCTCATTATGAAACAATATCCAAGAAGATAACTCACATAAAAATGAAATCACACATGAAAGACTAAGAGAAACCAAAAGGTCAATTGAACCATGGAGTGAATCATGAATTATTGAAACAAGGTTGGATTTTTTAAATTCATGTTATAACTATCAAATTAGATAGTAGGATAGCATATTTATGATGAGTATAAATTAAAATGAATCAAATGTGTATAATCTAATAATATTCATGGAAAATAGACATCATTGGTAAAAAAATTGTATTAGCTAAAAATATATATAGTCATATAATGTTATATGTCAATAAAACTATAATATATGCATACAATGTCACATAATTTTAATATAAAAATATATTTAAAAAATCGGTATACATACACACAACAAAGTCCTAATATAAAAACTTCCCTCTAGAGGAAGGGAAGAGATAATTAGAACCTTTGATTTTCAAGTGGATGGAGAGGCAAGTGATGATGGTTTCTTTTGAACCTATTGACTCGACATCCCCTCTAAATTATTTTGGATATCCACCTAATACAATAAAATTATACATATTAATATAAAAAATGAATTTTAGAATGACATATAAGGGAATAATCACTTACCTCCATCTCATAATCTTTCTCAAGAACTCATTGTATCTCTTCATTCATTTGATGGGCACAAACTAGAATTGTGACCTCCTATGAAAAGCATCATGAATCAAATTAAACTACAAATGAATATGATTCAAATTTGCACTAATATATGTGGGAGAAAAAAAAAAGAATTTTACTAATCTATCTCATACCTCTATCAAAAAAATCAAGGATTATATCGTTGCAACAACACCCTCCTCCATTGTGCTATGAATATAAGGAATATGAATTGATGTCTTTAACTACAAATGAAAAATTGTTATTAAATTACCAAAATATGCCTACTATTATTTTACAAACATAATGATTAAAAATAGTCAAGATTACATATAGTATGTATTATTCTCTGAAAAAATGGTGGGGCGAAGCAAAAATAATGACAGAGGAATAGGAGCATGGGTGGACAAAACAGACATGGAGCTACCACTCAAAGTGGCAAGGAATTTTAACCAGTGGGATAAATGGTGGAGTGGAGGCAAAAAATGGGACCAGAGAAACCTTCATTGATCTGGGTGAAACACGACCGAAGGTACCTTCAATCGACCCCCCCGATCATCAAGGCTAGGGAAAGTATGACGGACATCAAAATAAAATTGGTAGTCTCCGAGGAAAGAAAAATCCAAACTGGAAGTGGAATGTCAATCAATTTGGAAATAAAAAAGGATGGATGGATCAATTCCATGGTGATAACTTTCTAGGAGGAATAATATCAAACGGGTATGTGCGACTAGGGAAATATAGAAGGAAATCTGCAACACGTTATTGGGATCATGAGGTAATGAGGAAAGGGAAAAACCCTGAGAAACAAATGGTTTATGATAACCTGGGAGATTATATGCCACCATTTGTAACTGGGGTAAATGCAATTGAGTTGATATGTGATAAGGGAAAACAAGTGGAAGGAAAATGATTTAAGAAAAAATGGAATAAGCTAGGGGTATGGAGCGACATGACCCAGATCGGTGCAACTTGTGCCCCGATATAGGGGAAGTGTAAAAATGGCAGAAAAAAATAGTATGGATATGGTCATCCACTCCAAGATGCTACAACATTTTGAAAATTGGTTGAAAGAGCAAGCCTTTTTTTCCAAATGGTGTGGCAGAGGATTCCCAAGAGAAAAGATCTAGCATTGGTGGGTAGAGAACTAGATAAAAGAGGTAAGTATAAAATTTCTTCCAAACAATTTCATACTAGTTGTCTTCTCTTTTGCATAACTCAAACAATCGATTAAATGGGAAAGAAAATCCTAATCATGGAAGGGGAAGGGTATTACTTTAAAGATTGGGAGGCAAATTTTGACCCTAGAAATCATGTGATGGATAAGAAGCCAATGTGAATGAGTTTATATAATTTTCCATCTGAGTATTAGAGTAGGGAAGTCATAACCTAAATAGGTGGAGCTCTAGGAACCTTCATAGGTATAGATTGGGATTCATTCCAAGGGGAGAGAAGCACCAATGTGAGGATCTATGTAGAGATAGACCCAAACTACCAAAAGTGAGAGGAGCTAGACTTAATCACAAATGAAGGAAGATGTTTTCAAAAGGTGGATTGGGATGTGCCATATAAATAGATCGATTAATTATTTCTATCAGAATATGCTCAAAGTGATGCTAGGTAGAAAGAAGCTAGGTGAGAAGAGGTGGTAAAAGAAGCACCAATGGAATAAAGGAAGTCACTTTAGATAGAGGGTATGGAAGAAGGGTAGAGTCAATAGATAAAGGAAGACACATTGGTGGCTCGACCATCAGCTAAGGAGCCACAAAATCAAATCAATGAGGAATACTTGAATGCTGATTTGAGCATATTAGAGGAAGGTGAGACAAGACATGAGAGAGGGTTTGGAAAGAATATTGGAAGTCTAATGTGAGTTAATGGTTCTAATAGAATAAGTGGGTAGAGAAAGGAATATCTCAATAGTAGAGGAAGAGAAAAATAATCTATAGATAGGGGTTGTGCCCTTGGGGGAGGTTTTGGAGGAAGAAGGGGTGATAAAGTACAAGGAGAAAAATATTGGGGAAGAAGAGATGAAAGATAACCCTATCATAGTATCAACCCCACAAGTAAAATGCAAATTAGGTATCAAATAGGCATAAATAAATAAAAAGTCCCCAAACTATGGAGAAAGGAAAATATAAGGGAGAAAGAAAAATGTTGAGAAGAGAACTTTGGATGGTGAAGTAGAAGGGGCCAGGTAAAAATCACCAGACTTCTTAGATCAAGGAAGGGAATTAACCTTCCAAGGAATAATGAGGCTTCTTTAGTGGAATTTTAGGGGCTTAAACTCCCCTTAAAAGAAGCACTTTGTGAGTTGTTGTCTAGAAACATCAATGGCAAACATGTTGCAAGGTGTGCGCCCTTGGTCTCCTTGGTTGTTTAGCATGGAACTCGGGATTCGTGACATGGTTTAATCGCCTCCTGTGGATCTTAACTTTGGATTGTATTGGGCATTGATAGGTTGATCTTTTAGTGCAATGGCAAGGCCAACAATTGGTATCAGAGTTGGTCACAGGTTTGAATCTGTCGCTTGCACTAGGGGGGGTTGTTGCAAGGTGTGCGCCCTTGGTCTCCTTGGTTGTTCAGTGTGACACTCGGGATTCGTGACATGGTTTAACCGCCTCCCGTGGATCTTAACTCTGGCTTCTATCAGGCATTGACATGTTGATCTTTTGGTGCAACAACAAGGCCAACATGACATATTTTTGGTGTAATAATAAAAATATGAGCAAGATAGAAATAGAGCAATTTAGGAGCAAGTGTATATTCTAAAAGGTGGTAGTAGTTAATGTTGAAGGTGAATATGGGGTCTTATCACACTTTGGAAACCACAATTAGTATTGAGCAAGTGGAAGCTAGAATCTATATTGGTTGGTATGTAGGGAAAAAAGTTTGACTTCAAGCCTGACATTCATCATTGTGAATATATATGACCCTTCTTGTTATACAAAGAAAAGGGAGGTATGCTAGGTAATAAGAAACCTCCTATTGAATACCCCAAATGATTTATTTACAATTGGTGGGATTTAAATGCTATACTATGTAGCCAAGATAAGAAAGGTGGGGTCAAAACAAAGAATCAATCTAAAATAGATTTTGAAGAGTTTGTGAGTGTCACGTATAGGTTTTATGTATTATTTAAATGTAATTATTAATTATGATATTGTTATTAAATTGAAGTTAAATGATTATTCAAATTGAAATGAAATTGAAATTGAAATTGAAATGCAATTGCAATGATTTGAAATGCATTTATATTTAAATTTGGGGTTTTGTCATTGCTGATGAAAAATCGAGTGCAAGTGAATGTAGAAACAAGTGAACGTGATTGAAGGCAAGAACATCGATCAAATAGGGTTGTTTTAGCCATTAGACGTTTATGAGGATGATGGAATCTCACACACTCACTTAGTTGATATTATGTATTTTAGTGATTACTGTGTTTGCAAATTTTAAATTAAGTTTTATTGATTTCTCCAAGTTGGTGAAAAATATATGTTTTTGAAAATTTAACCAGCATTTATAGGGTGTTGTACCCTTCACAACGAGCCACTAGGGCTAAAAAAGAACAAGATTAAACAACAAACATAAAGGAAATAAAAAGCAAAAACGACATTGAAAAATATATGTTGCTTTAAATGATGATTTTATTAATTTGTGAGAAAATAGATCTTTATTTAAATAACTAAATTAAATAAGTCAATGTTTTATTGTAGCTTGAAAATAATGATGCTTGTATTTTGAAATTTAATGAAATAGACTTTTATTGCGAAATTTAATAAAATGTAATAAAAGTTGTGTTTTAAAATTATTTGTTCTCATTTGAAAATTATGAAAGAGGAAATTATAGTTGAATAAATAAACAAATATCTAAGTTGAGTTATTGAAAAAAATTCACATTCAAATTGAAATGGAATTCAAAACTTCAGTTAAACAAATTGAAGAAAAATATCTTCAATTAATTTGAAAAGCAATCAAATTTCAGAACTTGGAGTTAGAAAATTTGATCTGGAGATAAACCTCAATTTGTGGATCTAAATTCTTGTTAATATCTATCAATGCATGAGAAGGAAATTGTTAGAGTAAAGGTTTTAACTTAATTTTGTTGATTAAGTTACCTTTATTCCCTTCTTAAGATTTCACTTTAGTTTGCATTAAAGTGACATTTAATAATTATATTAATTATTAAATGTTTTCCTATTAGGGTTTCTTTTAGGTTTTTCCTATTAGGGTTTGCATGATCTCCTTCTTAAGGATTGATCCATTGTATATTCATTAATTCCCTTTTTGTTCTGATAAGATAATTTTTCCATTTTTCAGAGCTTCAAACCCTTGTTTGTTTTCTCCATCCATTTTCTTCCTTGTGACAGGTATTCATTTGCATGCAAGTGTTCTTGGAGTCTGAAGTTAGTTTTGACAACTTCTACATGGTATTAGAGCTTTCTTGCTGCATGCCTATTCTTGTTTGAAGAATTTGGAGCTATTTGGAGCTACAAGGGTTGGATCAGGCATTCACAATTTTGGGGGTTTGCTTTTTGATCCAGGGAATCACCTGCAATTTCAAATAATTTTGAGTCCAAACGGACCTTACCGTTGGATCCGCAGCAGTCCAAAACCCCTAAATCAACTCTTCATTCGTCCATTTTGGACAAAGTTGATTTGAGGGAAAAATTGGTTTACCCGTACGACCGTCTGTTTGCACGGCCGTCCGTCTGCCTCGTAAAAAAATATTTTTTTTATTTTTCTTCATTTTTCCTCAAAAATATTTTTTTAAAAAAATTGTAAAAGGTTTTGATTTTTTTTAAAAAAATCAAATAAAAAGAGCCTTTTAAGGCTTGCTCGAGCCTCGTCCGGGTACCACAAGTAGGGATGGTACCCAAGGGTACCACCACCTGCCCATGGCCCCGGTGGCCCGCCACGCTACCAATCAAAAAGCCCCCTGGTGGTGCTTCATGCCCTTTTTTTCTTAATTTAAAAAAAAAAAACTTAACATTGTATTTTTTTTTAATTATATTTTTATATTAATTATTTTTTTTTTTACAATAAGCCCAGTTGTGCAAATGTGGTGATGACCATTTAGCCGTCAATTTTAGGCCCGTATTTTTTGCTGCAATGGCCGTATGACCAGCAAATTTAATGCAGCACTGGTTTTTTCCCCCTTTGGAGCTATTTTTTTCCAGAGGTCATAACTTGGGCATACGATATTAGTTTCTGGAAAACAAGATATCGTCAGAAAGCTGGTTCTATCAACTTTCTAGTGGTGTGGGTTTCATCACTTCATTTTTCTATTGGTGTATTTTATAGCCAGTTGAAGATAAAAGAGCTATTTTTAGTCCCGAGCTCATAACTTTTGACTAGTTTCTCCGTTTTTCACGATCTCAACGGCGTTGGAACCGTATTTTTGAGCTCTTCAATTCCATCCATGCAATTTTTCCAAATTTCACTCTAGGTATATTTTATTCAATTTTTTGTGTTTTCACACTCTAGTGAATTACTTGGACATATTTGCTCTTGGGAACTTCTTGTTTGCATGGGATGCTTCGTTTTTGGCTGTTCTTCATGTATTTCCAATTTTTTGTCCTTTGAGGGCATTTTGAACATCATTTGTAAGCAATCTTCTATGTAAACGCACTGAGATAAAGTGTCACACTATTCTACATGTATTTTTGGGGATGTTGCACATAAGGTTGTGCCATATTTTGTACTTGCACTGTATTATAAAATGCCATGGGGGGTTGTAGTGCCTTTGTTTTTCCATCACACCTTTGTCTAGTGAGTGTCCCTCTATGATAATAGTGGATCCATATGATTTCGGCCTCATGCATGTGTGTTTTGTTTTGCACACCACTTTTTCAGTTGTAGGTGCTTTCTTGCGCACTTTCAGATGTTGTTTCTTCTCCTTCATGCACTACAGGGTGTTACACACCATTTCAGTGGATCTGTCAGGCTCTCCCAGCTCAACATTATTTGGGGGGGGGTATTATACTATTCGTGTTAAGGCTTCCTTGGTTTCACCTTGGAAGGAATCTTCCATTCTCAGTTGATCAGTGTTTTTCAGACTGTTGGTACTTGTGCCATATCTATCTTCATTCTAGGTGTTTGCCTTTGTTTGCCATCTGATTCGAGTAGTGTTGTTGGGGGCACTCATGCAGATTGTTGTCTTCTTGATCCTGATCATCCTATCTTCAGAGGAGGTTCTTCAACACCATAGTAGTCATCTTTTGATAGTTGTTTGCAGCTTCTTTTGCTTTAGTGATGTTCTTCATGGCTTTCAGCATCTCTTTTTGGAGTAGAGCTTTTCCCATGAGGTTTTTTCTATTTCTCCACTTTACAAAGATTTGGTTGTATTTGGGTACCTGATCTAGCCTAGTTGTTAGGACCCATGTTTACCTTCTTGCATTGTAGTTACCTTTGCTTTTTTGCACATGTTTGTAGCTGCACTCTTGCTCATCTTAAGGGGGGGTGTTAGAGTAAAGGTTTTAACTTAATTATGTTGATTAATTTACCTTTATTCCCTTCTTAAAATTTCACTTTAGTTTGCATTAAAGTGACATTAAATAATTATATTAATTATTAAATGTTTTTCTATTAGGGTTTCTTTTAGGTTTTTCCTATTAGGGTTTCTCTTTTAGGGTTTGCATGATCTCCTTCTTAAGGATTGATCCATTGTATATTCATTAATTCCCTTTTTGTTCTGATAAGATACTTTCTCCATTTTTCAGAGCTTCAAACCCTTGTTTGTTTTCTCCATCCATTCTCTTCCTTGTGACAGGTATTCATTTGCATGCAGGTGTTCTTGGAGTCTGAAGTTGGTTTTGACAACTTCTATAGAAATCTGTTTGGAGAAAATTTTGAATTGGCAAAGTGGGTGAAAATCTGTTTCTAAGTATTGTTGATTTTTGTGAATAAATTCACTTGGAATCATCATTTTTTGGAAAGGCAGCTAGTAGAAGAGAAGGAGTTTAAAGATATTTACATACTAATCTCTTAGCATGTGCATACACTAGGGGAAGCTATATTTGTTTTGACCTTATTCATTTCTAAATACCTCACCATACGCGACCAAGAAGAGGGGTACACAGTCTACAGGGAAGACTATCCTCCACGCAACCAGTGAGGAGAGGCTCGACGCACAGCAAGGGAGAAGGTTGTTGTCTACAGCTAAAGAGACCTCCACTCTCCATGCACGGCTACAACAGGGAAGGGTGCGGCCAAGGAACATGGCGTCCCCATCCTCTTCACATCTCCCATGGAACCACCCAAGGTATTTCCATTACCCATGCAAGTAAAGGTGGACTGGTGAACATGCAACATAAAGGAAAAGGAAGGTGCGCAGGTGGGAAAAAAAATAGAAATCTTTAGGAAGAATAGCATACCATATGCAACAGGAAGGTAGGCGTGAAAGAGAAGGTAGGAGTTGGAAAGCAATAGGGATAAGGAAAGAAGAATAAGGCAGTGGGAAAACAGAAATCTGCCTTATTCTCATACAAGCAACAAAATATAGAGGAAGCACACATTCAAGAATTTCTAGATCCGAGAATTACCAGGTAGGATCTTTAGAAGTTATTAAGCAAAACATGAATTCAAGAATTCCAATAGAATAGATAATTTTCTACTTTTGATTTCTTTGAAACTATTAAAATAGTATGCATGTTTTCTTCAAATTCTGTGTAAATTCTTGAACATCAAACTATGAATTACCAGAAAAATAAAACCCCAATGAACAAGTTCAAAACAAAAAAGATTGTAGGAAAAAATGAATTAGAAAACAATGAGAAACAACTGATTTACAAACTTAGAAGGAACTCATAATTTGATTTGAAAAGAGTTTTATTTTAAAACAGAAAATGTTATTTGAAAAGCATTCAAACATAACGAATTTTAATAAAAATATCTTTTAATTTTTTTACATAATTTTGAAATAGAAGTAAAAATCAGTGAAGTTAGCAAATAAAAAAACTCAAAACAATCAAAACAGAAACAAAAATGATTTATTTTAATTGTTTGAAAAAGTAATTATTTATTTTCTGAAGGTAATCAAAATAGAAAATAAACCAATTAAGTTAAAATATGATTTACTTTGAAACCAAACGAACGTGAACAAGATTAAATTGAGGAGTAATAGAACAAAAGAACGTGTGCTCTTTTATGACTTTTTTAAAATATGTACTTAATTACATACTGGAAATACACCTTCTTTATTTATTTTTGATTATTTAATTTACTCGATTTAAATATTAATTTAATGTCATTTATGGATTAAAACAATGAAAATAACAACTTTTAAATTATGTTCATTTCAAACAAGTTTTATGTTTTATTGTTTGTGAAAGATTGTTTTTGACTTATTGGAACCATGCATGCTTGATAAATGAATGTGCATGTCATGATTTTTGGAAAGTTACCTTCCGGGACGAGTGCCGAATATGGGTTATTAGAGAGTGTAGTTTTTCTTTTCCAAAATTGCTTTATTTGTCGTGCATGAAATTTTACTTGCCCAAGTAACATAAGGACCATTGAAATAGATGGAATTAATGAAATCTCTACCATATCCTAGTATCAAACTTGCTTGTTTCTTAAATGAATTAGAAAAATGAAAATGCTTGTGGTTTTACTAGTTATACTAGGCATGCACTAGATTCCATCTTGCTCGTAGACTGCTTTTTGCTAAGCGATTCGTGCAGGGTCGGGTATTCTTTGAATGATTTAATAATTATGATGAAGCATAAGCTTCGAGGTTGGGCAGAAAAAGTGCCTGATCCTTGTTCTCGTCTTCTTTTTGAAGATTTTCTATTGGATTGAAGATCAAAGGATGTCATCTTCATTTATGTTTTATGTATTCTTGAATATGTATTGAAGAGCTTAAGGCGACTAAATTCCTAAGTTGCGAATTGTAACTTAAATTATAACTTCTTATGTATGATTATCATTGAAGTGTATTATGACACATGCATCTATTTAAACTAGAATTGTTTATTGAATCTCTCTTATCAACTTTGAGTCATTGTTTTGGAATCGACTGAATTTATATGATGTCTAAATGAATGAATTGTCGAATTTATTTTGAATATAAATGAAATTATTTAAAGTTTTGTCGATGTTTGATTTAAAGAGTTTCGCTCTTTACATTTGGTATCAGAGCCCTAGGTTTGAATACTAGGGTCCTTTGTCCATTACGCTAAAGAAACATTCCTTGATGCAGGAATTGTGATACATAATGGGTACAAGAGGTAAAGGAGTTGCTGGAAGTAATGAAAATGACAGGTTGGATCAGATTCTTAGTCTCTTGAATCAGTAGGGTTCTAGAATGGATAATCTAGAACATGAAGTTCGAGGTGTCAGAGAAGGGGAAAACCCTTAAATTGAAATTCCCCAAAATTAGGAGCAACCCAATAATGATAATCCAAGGGTTGAAGTACCAAATCGTCAAGCAAGGATTGAAGGGGAGTTGGCGAAAGATTTGGACTGCCCAAGTTTGATGGTAAGACTATAGGTGATGGAGCTGAAGCCTAGGTTATTGAGATGGAAAGTACTTTGAGCTCAGGAATATGTCCAATGAGACCAAGGCAGTTTGGGCTGCATACCAGCTTACTGAAGAAGCTGCTACTTGGTGGGACAATGAGAAGGCTGAGAAGAAGTTACTACTAGGTGGGACTACATGGGAAGTGTTCTTGCAACTTTTTAGGAAGAGGTGGCTTCCATAGCTGTTCTTTGATAGGAAGATGATAGAGTTCCAGAACCTGACATAGGGTGGTTTGACAGTTACTCAGTACTAGGAGAGGTTCACTAATCTCTTGAAGTATCTACCACAATATCAGATGGATGAGAGGTTCCATATTCAAAAAATTATCCTAGGATTGAGGCCACAAATTGGAGTTGATGTGGATATTCATAGTCCATTGACTATGGATGAGGTCTTTGAGAAGGCCATAAAACATGAACAGAAGCTGCAACAAGTAGAAAACTACAGGAAGAGTGTGAATGCTAAATCTGGTTTTGGAAATAGGAAGTTCCAAAACAATAACAACAATAACCAAAAGGGTAATAATAACAATCAGCAGATTAGGAATCTGAAGAGAGGAACAAACACTCAGGATAAAGGAGAAGGAAGCAATGGTGGAAACAAGAAAGTAAACAATAATAACACCAACTTCTCCAATATTAGGAATAGGACAGGTGGTCACCCAGGGCCACAAGGTGGATGCTATAATTGTGGAGGAGATCACTATGCCTCCAATTGCACTCATCAAATAGGAGGTCAACGCGATGGTAATGATCGACAAGCACAACAACACCAAATTCATGCAGTGGTTGACAACCGTCAGACAGACTTTCAGGCTTCACCTATTCAAATGCCGGGTAAGCTTTTTGGTCAATCTGTTTCTATTTTGATAGATACAGGAGCTACTTAATGCTTTATTTATCCTAAAGTATTTTCTAAATTACCTATTAGACCTAGTTTTATGTCACATTCATGGATGGTTCAATATGGAAATTGAGCAGAGAAGAGGGTAGATTCATGTTTATCATACATCGATTTAGAGCTACCTAGTTTCCAAACCCAAGTTAACCTATATGTAGCACCGTTGGGTTCTTATGATATGATCTTAGGGATCAATTGGTTAACTGAGCATAAATCCATAGTGAATTGTGAGGATAAGGTTGTGAGTTGTTTGGATGATTTTGGACATCCAGTAGTGATTTTAGGATCTCGAGAGCCTCTAGAGTTGAGACATATCTCAACTATGCAGCTAAATAAAGCTCATCAGAAAGGATGTTCCATATATGCTATATTGGTGAGTGACATGGATAATTCCCAACAAAGTCCAGAGGGCTATCTAGTTCTCAGAGAGTTCTTGGATATATTTCCTGAAGAACTTACTGAGTTACCACCGAAGAGAGAATTTGATTTCTCAATTGAAATTTTACCTAGAACGGAGCTTCAATCCAAAGCTCCATACAGAATGACTACTATAGAGTTCTATGAACTGAAGGTTCAATTGCAGGAGTTGCTGAAACATGGATTTATTAGACCGAGTGTATCTCCATTGGGTGCACTGGTAATCTTTGTTAGAAGAAGGATGGAACCTTGAGACTGTGTATTGATTACAAGATGCTGAACAAGGTTACCATTAAGAACAAGTATCCTTTACCTAGGATAGATGAGTTGTTTGATCATATGAAAGGGGCCACATTATTTTCTAAGATTGATCTTAGATCATGTTACCACCAGCTAAGGATTAAGGATGAGGACATTCTGGAGATATCTTTCAGAACTCGGTATGGACACTACGAGTTCACAGTGGTACCTTTTGGCCTAGCGAATGCTCCGGCAGCATTCATGAACCTTATGAACAGTATCTTTAGAGACTGTTTAGATGATTTTGTGCTTATATTCATTGATGATATTATGATTTACTCTAAAACAGAAGAGGAACATGAGAAGCACTTGAGAATAGTCTTGCAACGACTAAGAGATCGAACTATTTTTGGAAAGTTTTCAAAGTGTACTTTCTTTTAGAAGGAGGTTCACTATCTTGGACATGTTATATCTGTTGAGGGAATCTCGGTTGATCTTGAGAAGATAGAGGCAATTATAGATTGGCCAACACCACAGAGTGTCACTGAAGTTCGTTGTTTCATGGGACTTGCAGGATATTACAAGAAGTATGTGGAAGGGTTTTCTAGGATTGCAACACCTATAACTTCTCTTCAAAAGAAGGGAAAGAAATATGAGTGGAATAAGAAGTGCGAGGAAGCATTTCAAATTCTTAAATAGAAGTTGACATCGGCACCAATGTTGACTATACCAGATCCTAATGGGCACTTCATTGTGATTACAGATGCTTCAGGTGAAGGTGTAGGAGTTGTGTTGATGCAAGAAGGGAAGGTGGTTGCATATGAGTCCAAGAAACTGAAATAGTATGAGTTGAATTATGCACCACATGATCTCGAGCTTATATCTATTATGCATGCATTGTAGATGTGGAGACATTATCTCCTAGGGAAACCATTTGAGCTAAAGACAGATCATTTAGGGCTTAAGTAAATATTCACACAATCGAACCTCAATGTGAGACAAAGGAGGTGGCTTGAGTTCCTAAGTGAGTATGATTTTGGTATTGAGTATATCAAGGGTAAGGAAAACAGAGTTGCTGATGCTCTTAGCAGGAGAAGACATCTCTCTGCTATGTTGACCACAAGGTCAAATCTGAGACAATAAGTGTTGCAGTATCTTCTAGGAGATGAGCATTATGATAGGGTCAAGCAAGCCTTAGAGACAGATCCTTCAGATCATAGATTTGATGGATATGTGATGGAGTATGATGGTGTTGTCAGATATCAGAGAAGGATGTATATCCCTGAGGGTGGAGATTTGAGGAAGTTCATGATGCACCTTATTTAGGGCATCCAGGAGTTACGAAGATGGTAGCAGAGTTGAAATCTTTGTATTTTTGGCCTAAGCTCAAGAAAGATGTTATGGAGTATGTGGCTAAATGTTTGGAATGCCAGCGGGTTAAGGCTGAACATGTGCATCTAGTGATACTTTTGTATCCCCATGATATACCTGAGTATAAGTGGCAAGTAATCAGTATGGATTTCATCCAAGGATTACTTTTGAGCAAGAATAGGCATGATACCATCTTAGTAGTTGTTGATAAGCTGACGAAGGTTTCACATTTCATACCTAGAAATCTGAAGGATGGATCATTGACTCTTGCGAGGAAATTTTTGCACGAGATATTTAGTTTGAATGGTGTACCAGAGACCATTATTTCTGATAGGGATACCAGGATGACATCTAGGTTCTGGACTACACTGAATGCAACTTTGGGAACTAAGTTGAATTTTAGTTCTGCATATCACCCACAAACTGATGGCCAAATTGAAAGGGTCAATCAGGTTGTTGAGGATTTGCTAAGGATGTACTACATGGATCAACAATACAAGTGGGATGAATATTTGCCATTGGTTGAATTTTCTTACAACTCATTTCATGCATCATTGGGTATGGCACCTTTTGAGGCATTTTATGGACAAAAATGTCGCACACCCATCAGTTGGGACATGATGGAAGAAAGGATCATTATTGGTCTAGATATGCTCAAGGAAATGGATGAGCAAATGAAGTTGATCAAGGGTAGGTTGAAGGAAGCAGCCGATAGACAGAAGAGCTATGCTGATAGGAATAGGAATTTGAGGTAGTTTGTTGTAGGAGGTAAGGTCTTTTTGAGGGTTAAGCCTCATAAGAGCTCTATCTCATTTGGGAAATCATCAAAGTTGGCATCGAGATTTGTGGGACCATTTGATGTATTGGAAGTTATTAATCCAGTTGCATATAGACTAGCATTATCATCTACTCTAGCTCGCCTCCATAATGTATTCCATGTTTCTTTGTTGAAACCATATCATCGTGATGATTCTCATATTCTTGATTGGCGTTCATTACAGGCATAGGATCCAGGGGTGGTGCTAGTGGATCCCATCTAAATCCTAGATAGGCATAGCATTAAGTTGCATAACAGAGATAGTACTTAGTACAAGGTCTAGTGGGACCAGTATACTGAGGATAGTGCTACATGGGAGGATTCTGAGACGATAGACCGTCATTTTCCTCATTTTATTTCATAGATTAGTATTTTCTTTATGCAGAGATACATGATACTCTGGTTTTTGATTCACATGTTGTGAACTTTGATAGTGTGGGCGCTACTATGATTTTTTTATGTTTATGTTTGAGAACTATGATGTTAGTTACTACTTCATTATGATTGAGATACTATGTTTACCTATTGAGATACTATTCTTTTACTGATTGAGATATAATGTTCTATTGATTGTGATGTTATTCTTATTGAATGATTAATAAGACATCGAGACGATGTCTCTTCCAAGAGGGGAAGGATGTCACATATAGGTTTTATTTATTATTTATATGCAATTATTAATCATGATATTGTTATTAAATTGAAGTTAAATGATTATTCAAATTGAAATTGAAATTAAAATGCAATTGCAATGATTTGAAATGCAATTATATTTAAATTTGGATTTTGTCATTGCCGATGAAAACTCGAGCGCAAGTGAATGCAGGAACAGGTGAACGTGATTGAAGGTGAGAACATCGATCAGGTAGGGTCATTTTAGCCATTAGATGTTTATGAGGATGATGGAATCTCACACACTCACTTAGTTGATATTTTAATGATTACTGTGTTTGCAAATTTTAAATTAAGTTTTATTGATTTCTCCAAATTGGTGAAAAATATATGTTGCTTTAAATGACGATTTTATTAATTTGTAAGAAAATAGATTTTTATTTAAATAACCAAATTAAATAAGTCAATATTTTATCGTAGTTTGAAAATAATGATGCTTGTATTTTGAAATTTAATGAAATAAACTTTTATAGTGAAATTTAATAAAATGTAATAAAATTTGTGTTTTAAAATTATTTGTTCTCATTTGAAAATTATGAAAGAGGAAATTATAGTTGAATAAATAAACAAATATATAAGTTTAGTTATTGAAAACAATTCACGTGCAAATTGAAATGGCATTCAAAACTTTAGTTAAACAAATTGAAGAAAAATATCTTCAATTAATTTGAAAAGCAATCAAATTTCAGAACTTGGAGTTCGAAAATTTGATCTGGAGATCAACCTCAATTTGTGGATATGAATTCTTGTTAATATCTATCAATGCATGAGAAGGAAATCTATCTGGAGAAAATTTTGAATTGGCACAGTGGGTGAAAATCTATTTCTAAGCATTGAACAAAAAAATTACACTGAGTATTGTTGATTTTAGTGAATGGATTCACTTGGAATCATCATATTTTAGAGAGGCAGCCAGTAGAAGAGGAGTTTGAAGATATTTACATACTAATATCTTAGCATGCGCATACACCAGGGGAAGCTATATTTGTTTTGACCTTATTAATTTCCAAATACCTCACCATACGCGGCCAAGAAGAGGGGTACATAGTCTACAGGGAACACTATCATCCACGTAGCTAGTGAGGAGAGGCTCGACGCACAACAAGGGAGAAGGTTGTTGTTTGCAGCCAAAGAGACCTCCACTCTCCATGCACAACTACAATAGGGAAGGGTGCGGCCAAGGAATAGGACGTTCCCATCCTCTTCACATCTCCCACGCAGCCACCCAAGGTCTTTCCATTACCCACACAAGTAAAGGTGGACTGGTGAAGGGGCGGCATAAAGAAAAAGGAAGGTGCGCAGGTAGGAAAAAAAATAGAAATCTTTAGGAAGAATAACATACCATATGCAACAAGAAGGTAGGCACCAGAGAGAAGGTAGGAGTTGGAAAGAAGCAGGGATAGGGAAAGAAGAATAAGGCAGTGGGAAAACATAAATCTTCCTTATTCTCACACAAGCAACAAAATACAGAGGAAGCACACATTCAACAATTTCTAGATCCGAGAATTACCAGGTAGGATCTTTAGAAGTTATTAGACAAAACATGAATTCAGGAATTCCAATAGAATAGATAATTTTCTACTTTTGATTTCTTTGAAACTATTAAAAAAGTATGCATGTTTTCTTCAACTTTTGTGTAAATTCTTGAACATCAAACTATGAATTACTAGAAAAACAAAACCCCAATGAACAAGTTCAAAACAGAAAAGATTGTAGGAAAAATTGAATTAGAAAACACTAAGAAACAACTAATTTACAAAATTAGAAGGAACTCATAATTTGATTTGAAAAGAGATTTATTTTTAAACAAAAAACGTTATTTGAAAAGCATTCAAACAAAACGGATTTTAATAAAAATATCTTTTAAATTTTTACATAATTTCGAAAGAGAAGTTAAAACCAGTGAAGTTAGCAAATAAAAAAAACTCAAAACAATCAAAAGAGAAACAAAAATGATTTATTTTAATTGTTTGAAAAAGTAATTATTTATTTTTTGAAGGTAATCAAAACAAAAAATAAATCAATTAAGTTAAAATATGATTTACTTTGAAACCAAATGAACGTGAACAGGATTAAATTGAGGAGTAATAGAATGAAAGAATGTGTGCTCTTTTATGACTGTTTTTAAATATGTACTTAATTACATACTAGAAATACACCTTATTTATTTATTTTTGATTATTTAATTTACTCGATTCAAATATTAATTTAATGTCATTTATGGATTAAAACGATGAAAAGAACAACTTTTAAACTGTTTTCGTTTCAAACAAGTTTTTTTTTTTATGGTTTGTGAAAGATTGTTTTTGACTGATTGGAACTATGCATGCTTGATAAATGAATGTGCATGTCATGATTTTTGGAAAGTTACCTTCTAGGACGGGTGCCGAATATTGGTTATTAGAGAGTGTAGTTTTGCTTTTCCAGAACTACTTTATTTGTTGTGCATGATATTTTACTTGGCCAAGTAACATAAGGACCATTGAAATAAATGTAATTAATGAACTCTAAACCATATCCTAGCATCGAACTTGCTTGTTTCTTAAATGAATTAGAAAAATGAAAATGCTTTTGGTTTTACTAGTTATACTAGGCACACACTATATTCCATCTTGCTCATAGACTGCTTTTTGCTAAGCAATTCGTGCAAGGTCGGGTATTCTTTGAATGATTTACGAATTCGGGGGAAGCGTAAGCTTTGAGGTTGGGCGGAAAAAGCACCTGATCCTTGTTCTTGTCTTCTTTTTGAAGATTTTCTATTGGATTGAAGATCAAAGGATGTCATCTTCATTTATGTTTTATGTATTCTTGAATATGTATTGAAGATCTTAAGGCGACTAAATGCCTAAGTCTCAAATTGTAACTTAAATTATAACTTCTTATGTATGATTATCATTGAAGTGTATTATGACACATGTATCTATTTAAACTGGAATTGTATATTGAATCTATCTTATCGACTTTGAGTCGTTGTTTTGGAATTGATTGAATTTATATGATGTCTAAATGAATGAATTATCAACTTTATTTTGAATATAAATGAAATTATTTAAAGTTTTGTCGATGTTTGATTTAAAAAGTTTCGATCTTTATAGTGAGATCAAATCAACTATTGGAGAATCATATGGAAAATGGGAGTTTCACATGGACTAATATAAGGCTGGGCTTAAACAACATCACAAAGAAACTAGATAGGTATCTATTCAAAGGAAACTTGGTAGTCTTCCCATTTTCCTTAGAAGGTAGCATTGTTCCATAATCAGGATTTGATCATTACCCAATCATGTTAGACATTTTATGGGATAAGAAACCAATAAGACACCCCTTCAAATTTTAAAATTTATGGCTTGAAGATGGAAATTTTATGGGAATGGTAAAAATTGGTGGTCAAAAGTGAAGCTTGAAGGTATCAAAATGTTTGGCATAGTCACAAAGCTAAAAATGATTAAGAAACAATTGAAGGCATGGAATAAAGCCCATTTCAAGAATATTTTCAAAGAAAAAACAACGTTGGAAGAGGAACTAAAAGGTCTAAATAAATAATTAATCTTGGAAGGAATGAATAATACGAATTTTATGAAGGAGAAGGAACTCTTAAAAGAATTTTCTAAGGTGCAAGCCAAAGAAGCCTATTAGCAGAAAAAAACTAGGGAGATTTGGATTAATAAAGGGGATAAGAACTCCAAATAATTCTACAATGTGATAAAATTCAGATGTGACACCAACCGCATTGGAAGGATTAAGAGGGTTGATGAGGTTGATGTGACTCAAGTGCTTTTCTACAAACCATGGACTCAAATACGGTCCTCCACACATCTGTCACATATGAGAAGATGGACCTTCCCTTCGATGAAGAGATTGGTTGGTAAACCCCATAACAATATCCTATCTGAGCTTAGTTTCGTGTCCTACAAACTAGAACCTAATCATACAGTTGTTTCCCCTTTAACTATGAAAATATTGAACTAGAATGCAATAAAGTAACACGGTGAATTGATAGTGTAACTAGTGGAAACTTACACTACTTTGGCCAAAGTATTCTCACCAACTACTTTGAGTGACAGTTATCCTATTCATATACACTTCTATAGCCTAATTTGGAATATGGTCATTCATATACTATGCTTAGGTAATTTCCTTCCATAGGTAATCCCTAACCTTAGAAATAACCTAATCCTCTTTTCCCAAGACACAATGGTATCTCTACTATTAAAGCCTAAGCACAAGTTACCCCCTTCAATGGATATTCCCATCCCAGGTATAACATATGAGCTTTCCTAGTCTATAAATTAATTTTTCATAGACAATCTATTCACTTTAAAAGACAACCTAGTCCCAAGTATAACTTTATAATCTAAAGTATAGCTACATAAGCTTCATCTAATCATAGATTGCATATTCATAAATAAATGAATCCATTCAGTAATATATCACAATAATACGTGGTTCTCATCAAGAGAATAGCCACACCAATGAATGAACTCAATTGAAGAAAAATCATATCAATAGATGATTCCATTCGAGAATGTAATCTCCTTAGTAAAAAGAGTTATTCAAAAGAGTATACTCTTGTCAACAATATGAATTCATATCAAGAGTGTAAAGCAACGTGTAAATAAACTAATCAAGTAGAAAATATAACTCAATAGGTAATCCCACCTATATCTCCAAGATATAGTATCACATAAACTCAATTGGTCTACTTAACCACATAGGTGAGTCTCAACCTTAGTATTCCCTAATCCTGGATAAAGTCAATAATCAATGAATAGTCCAATCATGTAGGTTAATCCCAACCTATGTGCTTAAAAAAAAGATCAACTACTTAACCCTTCCAAGTAAGTTATTATCAACCTATTAGTTCCAATGGGTATTCAAGTATATACTCCAACATAATGGTAAATCTTAACCTAAGGTTCCATTCTTAATCAAATTTACTTCTTGACCCAAATAGGTTTTTCTAAACCTAGGGTCTCATTCAAGTGTAAAGCATGATCAAGTGATCATTCAATTAAAGATAATTGATGTGGTTTGTATAACGTCACATCATATTTTCATACCTTCACTTTTGTTGCAATGCTAACCCTATCATTCCCAAGGTTCCCTAGCATAATAACCTATAGTGTCAGGTCACTTCATGACGTTGATACACTTCGTATTATACATTTAGTATAGAATATCTATGTATATAGACATCATTCTCTAAATCCCCATATAGGGTATATAGGATAACTAAGACACTTCCTTAAGCTAAGCATGTTTCATCATTCCATTTATGTAGTACTAATGATAAAATTACACTCCTATTATGGAGTATATATAAACACTTCATATGAAATTATAACACATTCTTTTCCTTTGCAGAAGCTAATACTATGATTCACTAATGCAAGAATTCTCAATCAATTCCAATAAAAGAAATTCAAGACTTTCATTCTTTCATAATAAAAGATAAATAAAAGAAGATTAGATCCTCATGCCTACAATACACTTGATCCGATTGACTAACTTTATTCTTAGACTTCCAATGATAGCTTTCTAGGCTTCACATCAATTATTAAAAACACTTGATGCAATAATTCACAATATCCTCTTTCTTAAGGCTCACAAAATAACCCAATGCTCTCACAATATAACTCTATGCTCTCACAAAATATAACTCTTAGAATATTTGCAGCAGAATAAAACTACATAATTGTACATCCCAAATGAGAGAGTTGGCTCATCTATTTATACAAAATAATGAGACATTGATGCCTAAGGTAAAGGTTACCTAATCAACACCTCTCAAGCATATAAGTTGACTCATCTCATACAGATAAAGGTGGCAGAAAAGTAAGTTATTACTTAGCTTGGAAATTCAACAGATCAACCTCCTTTTCTCAACTGTAATACATGACTAATTCAAATATGCACATGTTCAAAAGATGGAAATTGACTTGCAACTACGATAGACTTCTACAAGAACATAGTATTCATTATATGGTGCCAAGTTTCAACCATCTCCCTATTCTTTGTCTCACGGGTTAATATAGTGGAAATGGTCTATCTCAATTTGATTGCACATTATCCTCTATTTGAGCTTTGGTGTTTCCATGCTCTTTGACAAAGTTAGAGCCTTTAACCTATTTTCAAACTATGTCATATTTCATATTGACTAAGTCATATGATTTCCATACTTCTCCACTATATTCGGCATTCAAAATGAAAGTAGCTTAAATCATTATAAATATCTATTGTGTTGCCATATTGCCTTCAATGCATTTGATTATGTCTTCCACTATTTGATCATAAACTTTAGCATATTCATATAGCAATGTATGTTCTTCATCAATGTAAACATAATTACTCTTCCAAGACAATAATACCTTAATACCTATTTCATTATTCCATCCATATAACAAATATATTGAAATAATTATTGTATTTACCATCCTATTTACCCGTGAAGGTAAAAGTAAATCAGTAACAACAATACGGGGTGTGACATACTTCCCCCCTTGTGAATCATCGTCCTTGATGATTTTAAGCACTTTAACATATAGATAAAGTAAATAAAGTTTTTACTTAGCATTTCCAAATCAAGTAAGAATTATAAAACAATCTTCCCTTGTAACACCACTCCTTGCAATCTTTTCCTTCTTGGACCTTGCAGTGAGTGACTTTTTGTTAAAACATAGGGGAAACTTTGTGATTTATGCATAATTATTCTCCCAAAAATATTATGTATTGTAATCATAATACCTCATATGCATATCCCAAGTATAATAATATATGTATAATACATGACAAATATACTATAATGAATACAATTCATGTTCTCATTGGCTAATGGATTTATTCTTAGTGTAATCCAAGTTGAAAGGGAATATCGGTGCATTGTGCACTACACCATGGGTCCCATTCTTCCCTTTGGTATTTACACCTTTAGAAAAATCAGATGCTAAATCCATTTTTCACTTTACACATACATTTTTCTTAATCATAAAATTAATGCTCTTGACTACTATCCATCTTGAGCATAATATTGCTCTTGGACACCTGTCAATTCTAAACATAATGATACCGCTTCATTTTTTAAGCTTTGTATCAAAAAAGTTTCTCATTGATCTTTCGATCTTCTATTACATTTGAAAACCTTTCTAATCTAAGGTTAACCCCATTTCTTAGCCTATTTTTACCTATTATATTTTTCAACCTTCCTTTCCATATAATGGATCAAAACTCAATGATAGAAGTTTATAAGTATTCCACAAACCGTTCAATATTTGGTTTATCAATTTTGCTTATTCAGCTATAATAATATATTGAGAATTCATTCAATTGAATGTCTCATAATATGATCATGGTTTATAAAACCTTATCATTATTTTCTTGTTCCCATCTAATATAACCTTCTCAGTGACACTAAGCAATCACTTCACACAATATATTATTTAGGACCGAAATCCTATAAATCAAGTTTTCCAACTAGTGTTGGTTACTTTGGTGAGTTTGTTCACCATAATATTATGTCAGTTCCATCGACATAGAGATATTAAACTATTTTAATGGTTTACCACTTCCTCACTAGAATCTTAAGAGAGTACAAAAGTCCTGTCAATGACGACATCCTATCTTCATCTCTTGGCACACTGGACAATAACTTGCTACCTTCCTTGCAACATCAGTGTAAAAATTCACAAACCTTGGCCGCCAACTGATGATGAGAAGCATCAATCAAGTGCTTTTCCACCAACCACAGACACAAATGCGGTCCCCTACACATCAGTCACATATGAAAACATGACCCTTCCCTTCGATGAAGAGATTGGTTGGTAAACCCCATAACAATAGCCTATCTGAGCTATTGATGTATCCTACAAACCAAAACCTAATCATACAATCGTTTCCCCTATGAGTATGAAAATATTGAACTATAATACATAAAAGTAATATGGTGAATTGATAGTGTAACCATTGGAAACTTACACTACTTTGGTCAAAGTATTCTCACCTAGTACTTTGAGTGACAGTCATCCTATTCACATAAACTTCTATAGCTCAGTTTGGAATATGACCATTCATATACTATGTGTAGATAATTTCCTTCCATAGGGAATACCTAACCTCATAAATAACCAAATCCCCTTTTCCCAAGACACAATGGTATCTCTACCATTAAATTGTAAGCACAAGTTACTCCCCTTCAATGGATATTTCCATCCTAGGTATAACATATGAGCTTTCTTAGTCTACAAATTAACTTTTCATAGACAAGCTATTCACTTTAAAAGATAACCTAGTCCCAAGTATAACTTTATAATCTAAAGTATAGATACATAAGCTTCATCTAATCATAGATTAAATATTCATAAATAACCAACCCCATTAATTAATATATCACATTAATATGTGGCTATCATCAAGAGAATAGCTATAACAATGAATGACCTCAATCGAAGAATAATCATATCAATAGATGATTACATTCGAGAGTGTAATCTCCTTAGTAAAAAGAGTAACTCAAAAGAGTAGACTTTTGTCAACAATATGACTTCATATCAAGAGTGCAAAGCAATGTGTAAAGTAAATAATCAAGTAGCAACTCAGAATCAATAGTTAATCCCACCTATGTCTCCAAGATATAGTATCACATAAACTTAAGTGGTCAACTAAACCACATAGGTGAGTCTCAACCTTAGTATTCCCTAATCCTGGATAAATTCAATAATCAATGACTAGTCCAATCATGTAGGTTAGTACCAACCTATGTGCTTCAAACAAATCTCAACTACTTAACCCTTCAAAGTAAGTTATTCTCAACCTATCGCTTCCAATGTGTATTCAAGTATATACTCCAACCTAATGGTAAATCTTAACCTAAGGTTTCATTCTTAATCAAATTAACTTCTCAACCCAAATATGTTATTCTAAACCTAGGGTTTCATTCAAGTGTAAAGTATGATAAAGTGATCATTCAAGTAAAGATAATTGACGTGGTTTGCATAACGTCACATCATATTTTCATACCTTCACTTTTGTTGCAATTCTAACCCTATATTCCCAAGGTTCCCTAGTATAATAAGCTATAGTGTCAAGTCACTTCATGACATTGATACATTTGACATTATACATGTAGTATAGACTATCTACACGTATAGAGACATCATTCTCTAAATTCTCGTATATGGTATATAGGAGTATTAAGACACTTAAGCAAAGCATGTTTCATCATTCCTAGTATGTAATACTAATGATAAACATACACTCCTATTATGGAATATATATAAACATTTCAGAGGCCATCATAACAAATTATTTTCCTTTTCACTATAAGCTAATACTATGATTCACTAATGCAAGCATTCTCAATCAATTCCAATCAAATAAATTCAAGAATTTCATTCTTTCATAATAAAAGATAAATAAAATAAGATTATATCCTCATGCCTACAATACGCTTGATCCAATTGACTAACTTGATTCTCAGCCTTCCAATGACAACTTGCTAGGATTCACTTTAATTATTAAAAAAATTCAATGCAATATTTCACAATATCCTCTTTCCCAAAGCTCACAAAATAACTCAATGCTCTCACAAAATATATCTCTTAGAATATTTGCAGCAAAATGAAACTACAAAATTGTGCATCGCAAATGAGAGAGTTGGCTCATCTATTTATATAAAATAATGAGACATTGATGCCTAAGTTAAAGGTGAACCAGTCGACACCTCTCAAGAATATAAGTAAACTCATATCATACAACTAAAGGTGGCAACACAGTAAGTTATTACTCAGCTTGGAAATTCAACAGATCGATCTCCTTTGCTTGACAACAATACATGACTAATGCAAATATGCACATGTTCAAAAGCTGAAAATCAACTTGAAACTAAGATAAACTTCTATAGGAATATATTATTCATTATATGACACCAAGTTTCAGCCATCTTCCTATTCTTTTTCCTACGGGTTAATACAGTGGAAACGGTCTATCTCAATTTGACTGCACATTATCCTCTACTTGAGCTCTGGTGTTTCTCTGCTCTTTGACAAATTCAGAGCCTTTAACCTATTTGAAAACTATGTTATATTTGATATTGAATAATTCATATGATTTCCATGCTTCTCCATTATATTCAACGTTCAAAATGAAAGTATCTTAAATCATTATAAATGTCTATTGTGTTGCCATATTTCCTTCAATGCATTTGATTATGTCTTCCACTATTCCTGGCAGTGTTGTCTAAGATTTTACTTGCTTTATTATCACATACATATTACAACCTTCCTTTTACCTTTGTGTTGCCTTGGTTCATCGTTCAGTATCTAACCTATAAGCTTTATTGTTTTTTTTTATGCGCCCCCCTATACTATGCGCATCACATACTAGCCTATGTGTTTCCATCACATTATCAATGGTGGCATATATATGTGGTTTGATACTTAGATTGTGTAATGATGTATAGTTTATAAGTTTGTGCTACTCAATGTACTTGTATTATATCGACCATGGCTTATAAACTATATATCATCCTTTATTCTTTGCATGATATATGCATATATCGAGCTCTAATACTTTGCATAATATATATATACAAATCTTCCTTAAATACCTCCTATATATAAATATAAATATATAAATATAAATATATAAATATAAATATAAATATAAATATATATATATATATATATATATATATATATATCTTCATATAAATACATGTACATATATATATATATATACCAATGAATAGCTTTAATGCTATATATATATGTATACGTGTATATATTCTAATATATATCTATATATATTCCATGTTAATTATAAAAGTATACATTTGATATTCAAATGACTAAGTCAAGGTTAAAATTTCATATATAATATCATTTGTATATATATACATATATATACCTCAATGTACATGTATACGTACGTATACATATATTGATATGATCATATGAACATTTCCATTTATCACACATATGTATATATCATATATATATACATCTAATTACACAATCAAGCACTCATACAATTACTATCTTATTTGTAAGTAATATCTGTGTGATGTATATATACATATACACATACATATCAATTGTCCCTTCGACAATACCATGCCCATAAGCAACTCATTCATAAGATTGCATAGGTATGTCTACCTATGTACTCTCATGTATGTGCTCCTCCATGCACATGGTCTATCGTTGACATGCATATGCATACATATGTATACCTTCAATGTATGTTCAACTCATCAATCAAGCATAATAATACAGAGAAGAACCCATAGACTCTAAACACATAAACAACATCCAAGAATGCACTCAATAGTAATCAAGATACTTACTAATGAAAAAAATATCATACTAAAGGATGACTTACCAATTCCCCAACACTATGAATTGACTCAACCATTCTATTGTGAGTGTGTGTGTAAGCTTAGTAAGGTTTCATTAGGGGTTATCCGACCAATCAATTCTCCTGAGTGATACATCCCCTCCCTTTCAGATGATTGATCCTATCCCTACAACCAACTTAGCACATTTGTAATGATAGTTAGACGTTCATAATAAATGCATATGCATAATAAACTTTAGCATATTCATATAACAATGTATTTTCTTCATCAATGTAAACATAATTACTCTTCCAAGGCAATAATACCTTAATACCTATTTCAATATTCCATCCATTTTACAAACATATTGAAATCATGATTGCATTTACCATCCTATTTACCCGTGAAGGTAAAAGTAAATTAGTAACAACAAGAAGAGGTGTGATAGGAATAAATAGCATGTTCTTGACACTTGTTCCAAAGAAGGAAAAACCTTCCTCTGTAGATGAATTCAAGCCAATATCATTGTGTAACACTCTTTATAAAATATTGGCAAACGCAAAAACAAACAGGCTAAAATTAATCCTCCCATATGCGATCTCAAAAGAACAAACCATTTTTATACTTGGTAGAACGATTTTGGAAGGTATGATACTAGCCCAAGAAGCCATCCATTCCATTCAACACAAGAAGATTCAAATCATGTTGATCAAATGGACATTAAAAAGGAATACAATAGAGTGGATATGAAATTTTTATGCAAGGTCCTTGAGGCCTTTGGATTTGAGCTGCATTGGATAAATTAGATTTATAATTGTATATCAAGTCCAAGTTTTTTGTTCTTTTGAATGGTTCACTTGAAGGATAATTTGAATCATCAAGGGGAATTAGGCAAGGGGACCCCTTGTTGTTGGCCCTACATTTGTCGTTGCACTAAAATATTGACCCGTTAATGCCCGATACAACCACCAGAGTTAACAAATCCATGGGAGGTAGTTAAGCCATGCAACGAATCTTGAGGGGAGCACTGAACATTTACCAACAATCTCCCCCTCAACTTTACCCGAGGGGATTTGAACCCGAAAAATACCACTTGTTGGACCTATAGTTTTTGTTGCACCAAAAGATCAACCTATTAATGCTCGATACAACCACCCAAGTTAACAAATCCACAAGAGGTAGTTAAGCCATGTCACAAATCTCGAGAGGAGCGCTAACCATTTTCCAACACTTGTCCCCTTTCCTATTTATTATAATGGTAGAAGGTCTAGGAAGAGAAATCAACCTTGAAATAGTCTCAGAGAGGTTAGAAGTAGTCAATATAACTAAAAACATGCCAACAATAACACATCATTAGTTGTGGATGAAACCAAGCTCTTTGGAATGGAAAAAATATGGGAGGTGATGAGGATGATGTAAATACTAGATCAATATTTTGTAGCATCAAGATAAGAGGTAATTGAAGTAAAATCTAAAAATTTCTTTTTCAATACCAATCCTAGGAAAGAGCATGAGATATCTAGGGCTTTAAACTTCAAGAGAGGTGAACTTTCTACCACATATTTGGGCCTCCATTTAGCTAAAGGCTTGAGAAATAGCAAGTTGTGGGATCTAGTGGAGAACAAAATTGAAAATAGGTTGATAACCTAGAAAGGGAGATGTATTTCCTAGGATGGATGAATTGTGATGCTCAATGCAGTCATATTTTCCATTATGATCTATCTCTTATCTTGTATCTCACTCCCCATGGGTAAGTATCATGAATTAAATCAAAATATGAGGAGGTTTTTTTTTGGCAAGGCACATCAGAGTCTAATATATATATATATTGTTTGGAGATACCCTGAGGGGTTCCCCTTTAGCTTAGAGCTAAGGAATGAGGGGTATCCATTCCACCAAAATCCGCTTGGGGCACAATCCCAACCTCATCCCTTTTTAGGTGTCGAGGCTTTGCACTCAACAAGACTTGATCCCTAGTGGGCTCATTCCGAACCTTTCAACTTCACCAGTAGACCAAGGAACAGTTGATGAGTCTAATAAATTTTCATTAATATCTTGGGAAAAAATATGAAAAGAAAAAGAAAATAACAGTGTGGGCTTGAGGGATCTATTAGAAAAAAAATGACTTAGGGAAAAGTTAATATGGGCTATTTATTCAAAGAATGAATAAAAATGGGAAAGAATCCTTTAATGCAAGTACTTAAATCAGAACATAAAAGAGAGAATCTTAATTTCTTCTACTTAGGCCAAGGGGTCAAGAATCTAGAACTTCATGATGGAATGTCATTCACTAATTATAGATTACCTCTCATGGGATATTCATGATGGAAGGTCAAATTTATTCTAGGAGGACTCATGGGGTGGCTATCCAAGTTTGGTTAGCATTTTGGATACTGAAGAAACACAAAGGATTTTGTTTGATAGATGGGGACCAAAAGTAATAGATTATATAGAAAAAAGTGACAAGAACAAAATATGGATTTGGCATTGGAAGGAGCTTGATAATTTTAATATCTCCATAATGAGTTGGAGAAACTCAAACAAACTTTGAAAATAAAAACTGTTTATATTTGAGAAGGCAAGGATGTTTTAGGATAGATAGGATCCAATATAGGACAATGTAATGTTAAAGATGGTTATGACATATTAGGGTAGGAAGAGGAAAAATTAATCCTACCTCTACGACTATGTTAGAGCAACAAATGCCTCCTGAAAGTTGGTACATTTTCTTGGGAAACTCTCCAAAAGAAAATTTTAATGATAGACAAGTTTGTAAAAAAGAGATATGTTGGACCATCAAGATGTATTCTTTATAGAATGGCAGAGGACAGTGTTGATCATATCCTATTGATAGTCCCATACAAATAAGCTTGTTGGGGGTGGTTTTGTTCTAAATAGGGTGGATAAGTGCACTTCCAAATGTCATTCTCACTCTTTTTACATCTTGGCCAAAGATCAAGAAGAATTCTTTCTATGCGAATTTATAGATAGTCATACCCTCAATAATGGTTTGGGAGTTATCAAAGGAGAGAAATAAAAGGATTTCCAAGAGATTGAATGAAATTTTTCATCATTCCTAAACAAGCTCGAAGCAGTGATAGTTGAAGTAGCAAATAGAAGAGTATCCAAGGTAAACATACCAAAAGTTTCCACAGATTGGGATGAAAAGATGGGATAGGTATGGTATGGGCTTATAATTCTCTCTTGCTGCAATAGAGTTGGAGAAAAAGAAGAATGACATGGAAAGAGATGTCTAGAAACACCCACAACAAAAGTTTGCATAAAATGAATTTTGGCAAGGCTTCAAGGGGAAAACCGATTATTTTTGGGGTAGGATGTATAATCCAGAAATGGGAAGGGAAAAAAGTTGGAGAACTCTCACAACCCCTACCTAAAGGTTCAAACAATAAAGCCAAGCTCCAGGCCTTGATTATGGGTTTACAATTATGCAAGAAGTTGAATCTAGACTCAGTGGAAATCAAAGGGGATTCTTTAATGGTAATTCAAGGTGTTAAGTTTGGGAAAGTATCAAATTTGAAACTATAATCATTAGTTGAGAAGGTGAAAGAATTTATTGAGAGATTTAATAGTTAAAAGATTCAACATACCTTCAAAAAATCTAATGAAGTGACATATAAACTGGAAAATGATGGTGCAAACGAGATTCAAAAAACGTATTTAGCAATTTAGATTATAGAAATGAGAAGTTTGGAGTGTATAATGTCTCAGATATTAAATGGATGGAAATAGTGAGACCAATTGAATTGTTTGAAAAAATCACCAAATTTATCAAGGCTCCTATCTCGACAGATATTCGTAATCATAGGTACTTGTGATAATCATGGGCTAAGGTGGTAAAGTGATACTCCAAAGATGGATAGATCACCACCTTAAATGATATCACATGTGATATATCATATGACTTAATATATCATAGAAAATTTGGCATTAATTTTATCACAAGTTGGAGTGATGATGCCACATAACCACATTTATTCGAATAGTTTAACACATGGAAAGATACAAGCTAAGAGTTTCTTTGGGGTTTATTTAATGAACCATCTATCACTCATGTGAAATAATTGAGAGTAAGTTTTATCGTTCAAAATATTGGTACGACAAGAACAAGAGCCTTGCTTTGGAATACGTTGACAAAGAGAGAGATCGTTAATTATTAGAAAGTTCGACACAAGTGGCAAGGTTATTAAATATGTATTCATAGGATGAATTTTCCATTTGTTTGACTGAATAGTGATTTATAGGTGGCATCATGGATACCCCAATAAGGTTGGTGAGCTCTTGATGATTGATTGTCTTTCTAGGGGAGGTAATAGAGCATAGACTCAAGAAAATATTTCTAGAAAATGATTTCTTGTCTCTTGGTGCAATCAAATTAGTGTTTGGATGTGAATTATTGGAGGTGAAAGAGTGATTTGGGCTTGCTCATGGAACCTAGCATGGTTGTGAAGTTTTATCCCTTCCTCTTGGACATCAAAGGAGCTGAATTTTTGAGCCATCATGCAAGGGCAATGGAGGGCATCAATTTCATTAGTAAAATACTTCACATGGAGTTGGTTCAAGATTTTGCATGGATAGGCAACTTTATCACGTATATGCATGAAATTTTTGAGGAATAGTATTAGCTAGGGTTTCTAGGAAATGATATTTTTTTTGTGTTTTATAATGTTAATGTGAGATCTAGCATAAAAATATTATTCTTTGTGAGGCAATTTTGATGTTTTCTAGGTATAATTTCAGCTTGGTGTAGGGCTCTGTGTAGCATCTATAAGCTACATAGAAAGATATTTAGGTCTCGAGATATAGTTAAAACTGGAAGTAATATGGGGATTTGGTCTTGTCTTGGATAAGGATTCACATATCCTATGCATGGCCAATCAGTAATAGGTAGGGAATGGATGGATATCAGTCTCTATAGAGGAGGCACCAGAAAATGTAATTATTTTTTAATATCAATATAAAATACCTCTCTTAAATAGAAATAAAAAGTGTCAAGCTTACCTTAGTGAAAGATATATGGCCACTCTGAATGACATGTCTTGATTTCAAAGGCCTAAAATCCACCTCTTCAACATCCAATGTGAATTTTAAGATTACCATTCATAAAGGTATTTTTTTACATGTAATATGTTTACTATTTATTTACTAATTACATACCTATAGATTTGACATCATCATGTAATTGAGAGATAAAGAGTCCCTAAGAATAGGTTGAACATGCTGACTTTGAAATTTAATTAAAATCAATTTAGTAATTTAATTAATCTTACATTTCAAAATGATATATAATAAATTAATTTAAACCTTATTCAAATTCACGTAGATCTATCAATGTTAAATGTATGATCAAACATTCCATCTTTGAAGACCAGTTCATCTAGTATGGATGTTGCATGTTGTTGGTCACATGCATCCTAATAATTCTCAAATCCGTAACCACAAAGAGACCCATAGTTTCAAAAAATGTGAGGTGAATTTCAAGACCTAGAAGCCTCACCATCATCACCCTATGTTAAAGGCCTAGTGTGTTGTAAAAGGGTCTAAATGAGTGATTTGATAGAATCTAGGGCCTTGAACTCAACACTCTTCTTCACAATGAAAGGGATCATGAAATTCTCAATGTTTGGAATATAAAGGGGTCTATGTACCTAGTATTGAGCATGACGTTCCCCCTCTCTATCCTATGTAATTCTTCCATATCTACCCTAGAACTCTCGCATCTCAAAGTAGTTTAGGATCTAGTTTAGGATAAGCCCACAATAGATTTTCCTCAAAAAGTACTACATGACCTCATTGTTGTTGTATGGAGGATGGTAAAAAACTATCCACCACATATCCAAAATTATATTCTTTATCCCTTGGTGTTGGCACCAATGGATAGGGAGCCTCTTGTACCTATCATGTAGGGGTGAATTAGTTTGTGGGTTAATGAAACCTACACACAAATCATATTTCAATGTTTTTTATTACTTTTTAATTATAAAAATTGTTGGTATAAAATTGTCTTGCTTCTTCCCTCTTGTTTGACTAGGTGCCAATTTGGCCACTCAAAAATTCCATGTGAGAGGTGATAGATTCCAATGAAGTGGCGAGTATAGAATAATGGTAGGTTGTTCCACTCAGATTTCTTAAATTTTCAATTAATATTTCAAGTTCTTTCTTGTTATTTTTTTATTTTCCCTGGGATGTTTTATTGCATCCCAATAGGATGTCAAGGCATTATCAAAGGATTTTTCTATATTTTTTCTTCACTATTGCTTTCATGAACTAGTGGGAGATTTTTAATTCTTGAAAAGAAAAAAATTAAATAAAAATTTCTCTCCTATTATTTAATTGATTTTTTACACTAAAATACTAATGCACTACCTATCGTCTCAACCTCATATACATCATGAAATTTTTTTGATTGATTTGATCAAATGAAAAATGTGTGTGCTCTTTACTTAGCTTGTGCTTTGTTGTAGAGTATTGAGAGATCGAGTTCAAATGATCTCAAACTCTACATTGTCAAGATTTAATATAAAAGAAATAACACCATGATACTATAGAAAACATGACACGTATCACAATGACAATAAATAAAATGACACATGATAGATATTATTATGGTAATATCTCAAATAGAATAATGATAAGTATCACTATGGATATACGTCAAATAACATCACAAAAATTATTAGTATGGTGATGCCTCCAATAACAAAATGATACATATTTCTATGAAGATACCTTAATAAACATTACGATAGGTATCTTTACTATCATACCTCAAATTAAAATGCATTAGGTATCACCATGTGATACCTCAAATAAGATCACATGATATGTATCATTGTGTCAAAACCTTAATTAACATGATAGGTATCACCATGGAAACACCTCAAATAACATCACAATAGGTATCATTATGGTGGTATATCAAATAACAACATGATATTATCAATATTATTATGGTGATACCTCAAATAACAATATGATAGGTATAAATATGCTATATTTAATATTTTTTCTTCAAGCTATCAAACAAGAGATAATTCTACATTAATGTGGTTATAATTTCCTATTTTAAGATGTGATTGATCAAATTTTAATTAAAAAAAGATTCTATGACATAAAGAAAACCCAACATTTGATATTTATTTTATTGATATATATATTTTTAAAAGAAGTAATTAGGGGTATCTTTGAGTTTTACATGTTTAGGGTATAATTCACCTCATCATTATAATCTATATTTATGATGGTAACTGTATATGTCAAATAGTTGGAATTTCTTCAATATGCTTTACCAATTTTTAATAACACCCTAAATTTAAAGAAAAATCTATACTTTAATAGTTTATAATGATGGATTTTACTCTAATAACATATAATGATGGATTTTACTCTAATAACATATAATGATGGATACATGCATACACACATACACATGTGCATATATAGCCATTTGACATATATAGTTTAAATGGATTTATTTATTTATTAAATGTGCAAGGCAAGACCTTTAGGCTAACCCAAATCAATGGAGGCCACAATTCGAAGAACCTAATATATATTTCAAATGGATATATTTATTTATTTAAATGTGCAAGTTGAGAATTTTGGGCTAGCCCAAATTAGTGGAGGCCATAATTGGGGGGACCTACTCCCCTCTATAATTAACATTAAAAGGTTCTTAGATGTACCAACACTAGATTCCTCTAAGAGAAAAGGTCGGGTGTGTTGAAAGGTGTGCACCCTTCATCTCCTTGTGCTGTGTAGCACAATGCTTGGGTTTGTGACATGGATTAACCACCTCATGTGGATTCATTAACTGTAGAGATTGTATTAGGTATTAACATGTTGATCTTTTGGTGAAATGACAATTTTTTGTGCAAAAATTGGTATCAAAGCCCGGGTCATGGGTTCAAACCCCTCACTTGACTAGGGGATTGTTGCAAGGTGTGTAGCCTTGGTATCCCTGTGTTGTCCTATGTAGTGCTTGGGGTTCATGACATGGATTAACTACCTCCCATGGATTCATTAACTCTAGCAGTTGTATTAGGCATTAACAAGTTGATCTTTTGGTACAACGGTAAATGTCTGTGCAACAAGGTTGGAAAACCAACCATACATGCAAAGGTAGTGACCACACCACTTGAGATAACCATTTAGTGGCTCCACATGATAAGTATAATCTAGTCAGATATATATGCCAGTAGATTATAATAGATATACAAATTGGAAGTCTAAGAGTCACCACTTATAATTCCACCTTAGATGTCACTTTGAGGATTTGAATTTGGATGTCTATAATGGGAACTCAATGCATTCACCAATTGATATTAAACCCTTTATCCAAAACTTATACCAACTATGTAACCTCTAATTTATGCACAAATTCCCCACTCCACATGTTATGAGTAAATCAAGATTCAATCATTTTGGTGGCCTTGAGAAGGTTTACACTAGCCTAAGTTAGTTAGAGAGTAGTTCATAGAGGACATGGGGGTGGGTTTGGTTCCTTAATATCACTTGACCTTACCTTAATGTTCCTCCTTGGAAAAAATAGAACTGGGAATTAGTCAATGGAGCAACCCCTATCTCTAGTTATCCCCATTCACTACAAGGGAGTTCCAACCAAGTGAGATTTTAACCTAGGTCTATGAAATTAAAATTCTTTCTCCCTGTCACTAGACCCAAACCTATTAGGAATATATAGATGTTTGTGTGTGTGTGTGTGTGTATTTTTTTTATGTTTGTATGTGTATGAATATATGTATGTACGTATTTAAAAACCCTAGCTAAGTGAAATAATTAAAAGGAATAAATAATTGTCCCCATTCAATACAAGGGAGTTCCAACACTATGGGATTTTAACCTAGGTCTATGGTATGAATAACCCTTTCTCCCCACTACTAGATCCAAACCTATTAGCCATACATATGTATGTGTGTATCTCAAAACCATAAGTAATTGAAATCATTTCAAGGTAGAAAATAACTAGAAAAAATAATTTTAAAAACATTCATCACCAATATTATATATAAAGAAAGAAAACTAACATTTATTTGCTAAGGTTTACATTATTTTTTCTATATTTCCCTCCAAAATTCCCACATGCTCTAATGTTTAAAACGGTTTTGAACACAAAATTTTTGCACCAATATTTTTCCCTATAAATAAATTGTATAGTGAGGCTTAAATAACTTTTATAGGTGATATGTGTTGAACACCCAAAATACTGAGAGGGGGGTGAATCAGTATTCCTTGAAATTCATTAATTTAAAAGTGCATTCAAAGCATCTCAATGAACTTGTAGAAATTAAAATTAAAAATTAAAGCATGCATCACAATAGTCAACACAAGAACACCAAATTTATGTGGAAAGCCCTTGAAAGGGAAAAACCACTATGACGATTATCTCGCAATATATCATAACTGGTTACAATACATTGCAGGAGGCTCACTACTTGAAGGGATCACTACCCAGAAAATAGGATGTCTCACTACCCAAGGAAGATCACTTCTTCTATAATTGTAAAAGATATACAAAATATTGGCTCACTATTAGATTTTGAACTACTAACAATGCATCTGCAATATGCTAAATATACAATTCTAGTTAGGATCAATAAATTGAATTTACACTTCACTATTCACCACTATCACACTTTGGACTTCACACTCTCATTCATCATAATAGACTTCGTCTCTCTACACTTAATCTCAAAGAATTGAACTTCTATATATATTTATATATTCTACAAACAATCATATCATCAATTAGGCTAGTCTAATAAGATGAAACGTGTGACACCATAACTTGTCAGCTCAAAACTCCATCATACATACCTTGCAGAAGAAACAAAAATGTGTTCTTCACCAAAATAGGTCATCATGACCTATAATCACTCCTATGAATCTGATTCATACTCAACTTAATATTGTAGTTCCCCAAAACCCTTATGTCGACATCACACAACAAAATTGGTGAAGCAACAACTGAATGAACCAACTATTCATCCAAAAATTGACACACAGAGCACAAAACCACTTGAAACTTGGAGTCAAAACACATATGAAATCTTAAAAAACTTCCTAAAATACGCAAAGAACAATGATCATCTGTTATGGAATACAAAGCATTTCAACATGAACTCTGCAACTATAACACTATCACAACATAGCTTGATACTCTATCACTAATATCTTCAACTACGGAAGACACATAACCTTGAAAATTTGGATGAATCCTTCAATACGTAAAATTATTACTTCAAAACTGCATGACACAATATTGCATTGTGAAGCAATGCGAACAATAAAACTAATGCTTTGTTACATCACTATCTCAATCAAACACTTAGCCAATTTCCCAAAAACACTTGCTCTACTCTGAACTATATACATATTGATAAACCATCACTTCTACAATAATTTTTCATCAATGAAAACACCATACATCATCATGCCCATGTTTCCAACAATATCCCCCTTTGTCATTGATGGTAACACACTTCTCTACTTCACTCCCCTTTGATATCAAGGGAAAAGGGTAGTAAATATGCTTCATATAAGTACTTCACTCCCCCTTGATAATATATTTACATGAGAATAAATCCCCCTAACTATTTTATCCATCACCAAAAAGACAAAACTATACCACAACACCATCTACTAACTTTGCATATGTACATTGATATCAAAAATTGACTATATAATTCAAAAATGTACACCTTAACTGGATGAGGATAATATACCCTAATATGATGCTTTTAATTTTGCAAGGTGTGCCTCCCAATATTTCTTGGTTAAGGTAAGCATGTAGCTTTAGTTCTCAAACAGTACATGGAGGTATTCTCCTTCTTTCAGAGAATTAGGCACTGTTGTCTTTTACACAACCTTGTCCGCATGGGCCAAAACTTTAGTTAAAGAGGTAAGCCTTACACTTACTATATCTCAGAGTTGACTATACTACATGATGATTTTATCTTTTTTTCTTTCTTGCAGTAAGAAGAAACGACCATGTAGATTTTCAATTACTGCTCTAGTAGCTTCATCTCTATCATGCACCATATCATACACACTAGAGGTCTGAGTAATTTGAGACTTACTTAAGTCCATCTGATCCTTGATGCTCTTTGTAGATAATGGACACTTCAAACAAAATTGAAATAGCAATTTGGCCTCCTCCAAACACTTTTGAACTTCCTTCAAGTTTCCTTGCAACTTAGCATTAGTAGTAGCACATTTATCTGAGGCATTAGCTAGCATCTTATCATTTAACTTCCTTGCTACTTCCTTCTTAGTCTTTGCTTCCAATCCTACAGAGTACTCCTTAAAATATTCTAACAACAATTTTAACTATTGAATACCTAAAAAAGAAGTATCAATGGATACTCTGGGAAGGCCTTCTTGCAACACCTTGACTGCTTCATCAACTAACTCTATGCTCTTTTGGTGAGTTTGAATAATCTCCTTTCTTACAGAGGCATGCAATACATAACCAAGATGCAACTTATGTAGATGGGACATCTTTTCTATGTCTACTTGACCTTGTTGCATATACTCTAGAAGATATTTCAATGAATCTCTAAAGGGTTCAGAGGATTCACAACCTATTTTAGAGATTTTTTCTACATGAGTATCACTCTTCTCCTTCTCTCCACTACTAGAGAATTCTTTTGTAATCTTATCAACTTCCTGAGGAGGGACAGTTTGTTCCTTTTGAGCTTAAATCTTCTTCGAAAAACCTTTCTCATCTTATTTGTTCTACTCATTAGTTATCTCCACATCTGGGGATGCGTGTTATTTATTAACATTTATTCTTATAGATGCTCATGTTGCTCATTAACTAGCTCATTTATTTTTGAGAGGGGTGTGTCTTGCTACATTTGATCTTCATCACCTAGAAAAGATCCTAATTCTTTAAGAATATTTTCAACTATTCTCAATTTTTCTTTCCTTAGCTTCTCTATATCATCCTTGTCATTTCCAATAAGAATATATACTCTCTATTTTGTCCTGAATTGTTGGGCACAATTGAGATAATTTAGCTCTTTCCTCATGAGATAATGAGGAACCAATCTTCTCTAAAGCAAAAGTTTTCATCTTTTCATTTTATGCAACTTCCTCTTATCTTCTTGTACTCAGTACACCTTTTAGATCATTTGGCAACTGATCTTCTATATCACCTAGGCCATTAAATACCACCATGTATTTGACAATGGTCTCTTCACTTGTTCCCTTTATACATCATTAGCTTTCAGATATATTTGAGTTATATCCTTCAGAAGTCAAAACTATTTTATAGCACTAAATAATGCATCAAACTTCATGGGACCATGTTCATGAACTAGAGGGGTCTCCTCTTTCTTCTTTCCCTTTTTTGTATCGGTCTCTTCTCAAGCAAATTTTGTTTTTCTTTTCTAGACCAATTGATGTTCTTCCTCTTCCTCTTCTTCTTCTTCTTTTGGATTTACATATCCATTGTTTATTTTTCTTTCTTTCTTCTCTTTGGATCCTTTTGTTTCTTAGTAAGGTTGTATGTAGCTTTCTTCTTAGGATCACTTATTTATTTTCTTCTGGAAGTTTGGTAATAGTAGCTGTGTAGATTGGGGTCATTCCTGACCTTCTTTCTTTTGGTGGATTCTATGGAAGAGAATATGTGTTTTTGGATTTCTCCGTAGGGTCCTTAGGGGTGCCAAACTCCTCCAACTCAAATTTCATCTTTTCAACCTTTTGTTCAATACCCTTCTTTTTATTTTCAAGGTTTTCTTTACTTGATTTCTCTTCACAAGTACCAAACCTTTCAACTACTAGATCTCTAGGTTTTCCCAACACAATCTCTTCAAGACCAATGCATACAGACTCATCTACCTCATAAGGTAGCTCTAGAACCGATTTTTTTTGGGGTTCAAATTCTTCCATGTAGTAGTAATCTCTACTAACCATACATGCTAATTCATTCTTATACTTGTCCACAAATTTACTTAGAATCCTTTCTCTCTCTTTTGAAAATGTTTAAAGAATCCCTACAACATTGAATCACAAGACTCTTTACTATGAAATCTACTCAAATTTTTGGGATTAAAGTGTCTCAACCTTAGACTCCTAATATTGATTAATTTAGTGTATTATTTAATTTCCTAGGGTGTCATGTCATAAATTGGGACCCACCAGCTAGGTGGAATCCTTGTTGAAAGTGACTGGATGACACACCATCATCCCAAGTGGACATAGGTGTCCACTTTGAAATATTTGACTTATGAAAGATTCTATGACACGTCATAAGGAATCTTTATGTATGGAGAAAGTTGGCGCCCAAGTTGGGTTATGACAGGTTGTAAGAGAATCAGATAGTTTGGTCAGTTATGATGGATTATAATACAAATTCTATGATGGATCTTGTGGTAGATTTAATGGAATATTTATGATAGATTTTATGACAATTGTAAGGTATCTTTTGTAGGAATTTTTGAGCATATTCTGGGCACCCAATCTTGGAGAGAGAATATTTCGTGCTATGACGGTTGTAAGGGGTGTAAGGGAATATCATACATGTGTCCAAATGCATGTATATGGCATGGTATATTGTTCCATGTGTATATGGACATCCATCCTCTTCTAGATGCTTCTCTTGGATCTTATTCTCTATATATTGTATACCTTTCATTATAGAATGCATAGTTTCTTTGTAGGTATTGAAATGTTGTCAAATTCACTTCAATAATGGTGTTTATTTCGAAGCACTTGTTAAAGAAGCCTTGTGCTTGGAGCTACATTGTAACCTCTATTTGATTTAATATAGTAGTATTGTACTTTTGGAGGGGGGGTTTCTTTCTCGAAAGGGTTTTCCCCACGTATATCTAGTGTTTGTTGTTTATGTTTTCTTATAGTTCTATCTTTTATTTCTATGTGTTTCTCCTTACTGTAACTGTATAAGGTGTTAAAAGGATTTTTTTTGTAAGTCTCCCCTACTTAGATTAGTGTAGGAAGCTATTTCTACTCACCCAACTTCATTTCAGTTTGCATCATATCCCGGCCAGCCTTGATTCCTATGTTGGGTTAGAAGGGTTTTTTGAGCTGATCTTTGTTTCAGTGGGAGTTTTGTGAAAGTGTATTTTGTGACCTTGTTGCAAGAAAGAAATGGAAAGAACATCTGGGAGGATTGAGATGGAGAAGTTTAATAATGGTAACTTTGAGTTTTAGAAGCTCAAGATGAAAGATATGCTTGTAGATTGTGATCTATGGGTTGTAGTTTTTGGAGCCTAACCATTGGGCATGAAACAAGAAGATTGAGAACTCATGGATCAAAAAGCCAAGGGTCTCATTACACTTTATTTGGCTGATTGTTTTGTCCTGAATGTTCATGAAGACAAGAGTGTTTCTTCTTTGTGTAAGGGACTTGGAGATGCTTATTATCAGAAATCCCTAGTAAACAATATAATCTTGAGAAATATGTATTCTCTAAAGATGGAAGACCACCTAAATGCCTTTAACATGCTGATTTCTCAACTGGGTTCTGTTGGAGACAAGATTGACAAAGAAGATTGTTGCATGCTCCTATTGTGTTCATTTCCATACTAATGGGATCACCTGATGATGGCTATTGGAAGAACACCAACCACTTTCAAGATGGATGAGGTGGTTTCTTCGTTGTTATTTGAAGAGATGAAAATAAATTATTTCAAGATGGATAAGGAGGCCCTTGTTGTTCATGGTAGACCAAAGGAGAAAATAAAAAAGAAGGAAAATAAATATAAGTCAAAGTCTCTAGGGAGATCTAAGTCTCTTGGTAATAATTCCAAGGAAAAATGGTGGAATTATGGTGAAAGCAGTCAGTTTCAGAAATATTGCAAGAAGGAGGAGAAGAAGAAAAACAAGTCTCTCTGATTCTAAATCTAACAAATCATCCTAAGATGAAGTAGAAGCATTTTTTGTAGCCTTGGCAACCCATGCATCAAAATATTTTTTGTTGATATATTCAAGTGCATCCTTTCAAATGACCTCTCATAGAGGTTAGTTTTCAAAGTATGGAGAGTATGATGGCGAGAAGGTGTACTTGGGTGATGAATTTCACCTAAAGATCGTTGGTCATTGAAGAGTCAAAATCAGATTTATTGATGGAAGAGTGAAGGGGATTGATGGTTTCTTGTGTATCTTGAGTTTGGTGTGAAACATACTTTCTATAAGTAAACTGAATGATTTAGGAGTACTAGTAATTTTCTCTAGTGGAGGATGCAAGATGACTAGAGGAGCTATGGTGTTGGCTAAGGGTGTTCATGTTGGAATTTTGTACAAGCTATATGCATGGAAAATATAGTGCAATATTTCTTCTAATGTTCTGAAGAAGAGACCTTTGGATTCTTCATCCTCACCATCAGATCGTGCAGTGAAGAAGTAAGTTGCTGCTACATCTGATGGTCATGCATTTTGGGTACCTAAGGTTGCTCATCCTATGGAAATGAAGCTTCCTTAGAGAAGAAAATGCTATAGAACCAACAACTTGGTCACATTGGTGAGAAGGGTCATAAAACCCTAAAAAATAAGAGCCTTGTTGAAGGACTTTATGATTGTAATCTCGAGTTCAACTTTTGCGAACATTATGTTTATGGAAAACAACGCCGTGTTTTTTCTAATCTAGTTCTCACAAGTCTTCTAGGGTTTTAGACTATGTTCATTTATATGTGTTTGGCCTTTTAAATGTTCCTTCATTATCAAAATCTATATATTTTGTTTCTTTCATAGATGATACAGTAGAAGGACATTCATTAATTTATCGGAAGTAAAGCTAAAGTCTTTAGTCAATTTAAGGAGATTAAGGCCTTGGTAGAAAATAAACTAGTAGAAAGATTAGGTTTTTGAGAAATGACAATGGTGGTGAGTTTTATTTCATAAAGTTTGACAAGTTCTATAAAGAGGATGAGATTGAAAGACATAATACAACTCCTTACACTCCACAACAAAATGGAGTTGCAAAGAGGATGAATAGAACATTGATGGAGAGGGCTAGGAGTATGTTGAGTGGTGCTATTCTTGAGTAGAAGTTCTAGGCTGACGTAGTAAGCACTGCATGTTATCTGATCAATAGATATTCTACATTGGAGCTTGCTGGAAAGAAACCCATAGAGGCATGGTTTGGTAAAATTCCTTCGAAGAGACATCTCAGAGTATTTGGTTGTGAATCTTACACTCATGTTCTGATTGAGTAGAGGTCAAAGTTGGAGAACAAGGTAGTTAAGTGTATCTTTATCGTCTATGATGTTGGTGTGAAAGGATACAAGCTTTAGGATCCAAAATATCCAAATATTCTCTATGACATAAGTGTAATTTTTCAGAGAGATGAAACCTTCCACTATTGAGCTACAACTAGAGAAAGAGGAGAAACAAAATAAGGAGGTAGTTCAAATTCCACATAATATGAAGAAAGATGAACTATGCACTCCTATTGGACCTGATGATGAGGAGAGATAAAGAAGCTTAGAAATTTTCGAAGATGAACGAGAACCTCAACCTCATCCATTGAGGAGGTATACACATGTCACACAACAATAAGAAAGGTTTGTTTATTCATTATTGGATTCCAATTGCATTTTTTCTTTGATTGCTAACATTGATGAGCCTAAGACTATTAGAGAGGCTATGGGTATGAGTGATGCAAATTCCTAGATGAAATCCATGGACGAGGATATGGTTGCATTAAATAAAAACAAGTCTTGGGATCTGGTACCTTTTCCCGTTGGACGTAAGCCTATTAGTTGTAAATGGGTTTTCAACAAAAAATACGGTCTTGATGGCAGTGTTGAGAAGCATAAGGTATGGTTGGTCACTAAAGGGTTCTCATAGGTGGAGGGAATTTACTATGGGGAAATATTCTCTCCTATTGTGAAGCTGACATCTATTTGATTCTCATTATCACTTGTAGCAGTGTATGATTTAGAAGTGGAAAAGATGGATGTGAAGACAACGTTCCTTCATGGTGACTTGGAGGAAGAGATTTACATGTCACATCAAGAGTATTTTGTTGAAAAATATAAAGAAAAATTGGCTTACAAACTAAAGAATTCTATTTATGGTTTGAAACAATCTCCTATAATATGGTACCAAAATTTTGCTACCTATGTGTTATCATTGGGATTTCAAAGATCTGAATTTGGCCATTGTATGTATTATAAATATGGTAATGGTTGAATTCTCATTATTGTTTTATACGTAGATGATATGTTATTTATTGGGAATGGTAAAAGTATGGTTTCAAATTTGAAGTTTTAGTAGTCAGCACAGTTTGAGATGAAAGACTTAGGTACAACTAAGTACATTTTGGGAATGGAGATCATGAGAGATAGAGTGAACATAAAGCTTTGGTTAAGCTAGAGGAATAATGTGAACTCTGCATTGGAGAGATTCATCATGGAATATTACATATAGTTAGTTGTTCCTATGATTCGGGGGATGAATCTTTCTATGAATGACTGTAAAAAATATCCTACTGAGATGGAGGACATGACCATAGTACCATATGCAAGTGTAGTTGGTATTCTGATGTATGAGATGGTTAGTACAAGACTAGACATTGCCCAAGTAGTGGGAGTCCTTAGCCATTTTATAGCTAATCCTGGATGAGTGCATTGGGATGTGTTAAGAAGTTGTTGAGAAGATTTGGCATTATTTTCATTGATGTCAAAACCTGGGGTCTGGAAGGTTGTAATACATATGATATACAAAAATGATCTACCCTATCATATGCTATGATGCTAAGCAGTATGGATGTTATCCTTGATATGGATATGGTAGTACTTCTTTTTGGGACATTTGTGGAAGACAATTAATGCATAATAATGAAGACTAATCTTTTGATATTGGCTCTTATGCCTAAAGCTTATTCCAAGTATCCTTACTGTCTGGACATTCATGTAGCATGTTACAAGTTCTGGTATGTCTAATTGCATTCATGTGGTTGGTATTGAAATTGATGATGATCAAGATTTGGTCTTGGTTGTGGCGTTCCTATCAGCTCTGGAATATATCTCATGTAATTCAAAGTTTGCTATCTTTTGGTAATTATGCTTTGTGATGAACTTATCTTATGTATGACCTATTTATGGGTCTCGTGGTAACATGGTAAGAAGATCTTTATGCGTGACCTATCCTTTGGGTCTAGTGCTAGTGTACCAAGCCTTAATTGAATATTTCAAGGTTGTTCTTCAAGTCGACATGTTTTTCTAGGACGACTCATTTTTTTCTCTGGGTATATATATATTATGTAGAACATCTCTTTAGTACTGAAAAAATAAGTGTGGTGTGTGTGAAAAATGATAAGGGTGTGAAGGTTTGTTCAACAAGAAATAGAGAAGGAAGTGAATGCAAGTGTCAAGAAGTGATTAGTATTGCAGAGTTTGTGCAAGGAAGGTGGGCAGAATATTCTTGACTGGATCTGCTACAAACAGATATTGTGCTCTTAACCAGAACTAACTTCATGCATATGTAGATGCAGCTTCATCAGTTCATGTTTTTTATATTTTTTAATCAGATCTTTTTGTATTAATTGGGTAGTGAGCCCACTAACACTGAGCCTTACTTGTAGTGAGAATTTTGGTAGTGAGCCCTTGTAAAAATCACCTTAATCGGTGTTCTATAATTGAGAATTAGCATTCTCTGTGGTTTTTCCCATCTTGAGTTTCCACATAATTTCTGGTGTTCATTGTGCATGGTGTAATAGTGTGTTTTCATGTTCATATTTTTTTTATTATCTGATTAATTTAAGATTGGTCTGGATCAATTAAAGTCAAGAAAATTATTTTAGGTTAACTAATTCACCCCCCTCTCAGTTATCTGAACTGTTCAACATGATGTAGTTAAGAGAGTGTTCATATATTTATGAAGTACTTCCGAGTATGCTTTGTTTTTTCATGGTTATCCTATAGTACCTCAACATTCTATAAGTATTCATGGATATGTGGATTCAAATTGGGAATGTGACATTGACAGTAGAAGATCCACCAATGGTTACGTGTTTATGATGTTTGGTGGTGCTATCAGTTGGATGAGCAAGAGGCAGGCTGTACTCACATTTTCCATGATAGATGAAAAGTACATGGAAGCCACTCATGCTTGTGAAACAAAGAAAAATAGGTTGAGGGATCAAAATGAGGTTGATGAACTAATCATGACCTATTTTCCTTCTATTTTATTAGGAAATGATATCCACACAATGGAATGACTATCAACCTTTTGGTGAGTCAAGTCAAAGTGTGAATCTATTGATTTCCTTTTTTGTAAGGACAAGGGTCCTAATTAAACAATACTTTGGGGAGAAAGATTAAAAATAGAAAAATAACTCCAAAATACAATCTACAACTTGGATCTAATAGATTAAGCTCAATATTTATGGAACAAGAAATTAGATCACAGATCAGAGAGAGGTAAGATGATGTGTACTAGTCACCAAAAGTGCTCTATTGAAGCTAACCTAGGACTCACTCTCCCAGGGGCGAATGGGTCTTGAGTTAGGGTTTTTCTACAACTCTCAGGAGCCTTTTCTATAAAATTGAATCCTTCAATTTGCCCAAGTTTTAGGTTTGGAAAGCCGAAAATAAATTTTGCAATTGAGTTTCCATGAGATGACAACTTTGACAAGCTCTCCAATTTTCCTCTTTAAGATACTTCCAAGAATTCTTCCACCTCAATCTAAAAAAAACAAATCAAGAGGGAAAAATGTTTTTTTTTTGGTGAATGAAGGTTTGCCTTGTTCAAACCTCATTTTGGTAATTAAACCTTGGAATAAAATGAAATATCATGAAATAAATGATGAATGAAAAATTCTATGTCACAACTCACCAAACCCTTGAATGAACCTTGGAATGGAAATCTACAACTTACATAAAATGGCTTTAATGGATGTGGATCTTGATCTTGAAACTTGATTTGAAACAACTCCTTGAATACTTTGATGGATCATGAAATCTACATCATCATATTAGCTCCAATAACATGCAGATGCAAGAAGACTTTGATATGAAAATTATATCTTGATTTTTGCAATAATTCTTCACTAAATATGCTTTTGAATGCCTTGAATTTCTTTTGATCTCATGAAAATATTCACGAAAACTTTCTAGGTGTAACTTAGTGAAATGACCTTATATTTATAGATGTGTAACATTAATTTTCCAAAATTCAAATAACACAAGCTAACATATGAATATGGATTTGAATATGTTAAAATACTACCAAAACAATCATTTAAATTTAGGTATTAGGTCTAAGTGAGGACCCATTCCCCCATGGGTGTGTTGGGAAATTTGTGTCTCAACTTCCAGTTTGAAGACTCAGATTTTAGACTTGGCGAAAAAATATTTCTTTCCTCCTTTACCGCCATACTGCGCCTGGCTTATTTCTACCTTTACTACTTTACCACGATGGTCTGTCTTGACCCTGGCAGTACCACGGTGATGGGTGTGGTGGTTACTGCCTTACCATGTGCGATGAGTTTACTCACCGCGATGGTCGCATTAGGCGGTGTGCAACCTGCCTCACCAGTCACCACCTTACCGTAGTCAGCAAAGGCCTTCACCACGGTGGCCGCGGTGAAGCCGCCAACAGTGGCCTAGCGGTTACTACTCCACTGAGGGCGGTGATTAGTCTCACCACAGTGGCCATGGTGAGCCTGGTGATTGCTGCTCCATCGCAGGCAATGAGCCAACTCACCACAGTGGCCATGGTGAAGCTGTGAATGGTGAGCCTAGTGGTTACCGCTCCATCGCAGGCAATGAGCTCGCTCACCACAGTGGCTACGGTAAGACCGCCAGTGGTCACCGCCCTACCCGGGGTGGCCTAGCAGCCTCCACAGTAGCATGGTTTGACCACCAATGGTCCCCTAGACTGTTTACCTCTATATCGCGGTTAGGTCATTCAAACTCAACGGTAATGCGGTAGATGGCGAGGTGAGCTCGGACGAGCTCATCGCCATACCGCAGCAGGATGAAGTGGACTTGGTGGTGGTGTGGTGGAGACAAGGAGAGCTCAGATGAGCTCAAAGTAGGTTTGACCGAGTTGGAATCAGAGTCAAAGAGTGCCCAACGAATGGCAGATGGACACGTGGCAGGTTGATAGCATTTTCATTGGATAAATGCCAAAAAAACAGTAATGATAGTTATTGCAAGCCTTGTTCAACAGAATACAAAACTTGATTATGGCAAAAAATTAAATGCTTGGGTGTCTCGATGAAATCAGATTGGATCGATTGCGTGATTGGGCGATCGATGCATGAACCTATGTTTGTGATTGGTTGAGACATTGAATGAGATGTATGACTTTGTAAGTCGAGTACATTGAATATGTGAACCAAAAGGTGATGGTTTTGATATATAAGTAAGTTTCAAGTTGTTGCAAGGGTGGTAATAGAATTCATTGTATACTTCAAGAGAAGTATTGTAACAATGAGTAATCATTTGGAGAGTTGTTTTGAGCTGATCAAAGAGTAAGGGCTAATATTGTATGTAATTGATTATTACTGTAATACATCTGTTCTTGCTTGGTGTGGTGGGTTTTTTACCTGAAATGGTTTTCCCATGTAAATACTGTGTCATCTGTGAATGCTTAATATTCTGTTATCTCATTTATGTTGAAAATTGTATTCATCTCAGTAGTTTTAGAAGCTATTAGAATTCATTTTTGCTCTTCTCCTCTATTTTATTAGTGTTAAGGGAATATTCCACACTGTTGGGTCATTAGATCTATCCCTGTTTTCCCTTCAAGTGGTATCAGAGCCTAGCTAGTTGTGTTATCCTTGAGAGAAAAGGTCAATTTTTTGTGTTAATACTGTTTCAGTGGGAGTCTTGCATTGTTAAATCATGTTTCTGTTTGATATGGCGAGTACATCAGGTAGAGTAGATATTGAAAAGTTTAATGGCAAAAACTTTGAGCTATGGAAACTCAAAGTGGAAGACTTTCTTGTGGATAGAGACCTCTAGATTGTAGTGTCTGGAACTATGCCACAAAGTATGAAGCAAGAGGATTGGGATCTTGCTGATAGAAAAGCAAGAGGTCTGATAAGACTGTGTCTAGCCGATTCTGTACTCCTGAATGTCCATGAGGAGTAGTCTGCAGCTTCATTATGAAAGAATCTTGGTGATATTTATCAGGGAAAGTCTCTGGTAAATAAGTTATTCGTGAGGAATAAGTTGTACTCCTTGAAGATGGAAGAAGGTGCATCTTTTGTAGACCATCTGAACTCATTTAACATGAGTGTTACTCAGTTGGCATTTGTAGGTGTAAATATTGAGGAGGAGGATCGTTGCATTCTCTTGTTGTGTTTGTTACCTGATAGTTGGGATCATCTAGTGATGGCTATTGGAAGCACAACCACTGCATTCAAGATGGATGAAATAGTTGCTTTAATCTATCTAAAGAAATGTGAAGGAAGTCTTCTGAGATGGGAAAAGAGGCTCTTGTTGTTCGAGGTAGACCAAAGGATAAAGGCAAGAAGAAGGACAAGAAGTCAAAATGCAAATATCCAGGGAAATCAAAGTCTCCTGATAAAAAGTTCAAGGTGAGATGCTGGAACTGTGGGAAACCTGGTCACATCCGAAAGGATTGTAAGGAGGAGAAGAAGAAGAATGCTTCTGATAATGAATCTTCTCAAAGTGATGCAGACACCTTCATTTCAATAGCCTTGACAACTCAGGCATCAGAGGATGTCTGGCTGGTTGACTCAGGTGTGTCCTTTCACATGACATCCCATAGAGAATGGTTCTCCAAGTACGAGAAGTATGATGGTGGAAAGGTATACTTGGAAAGTGATTCAATGCTGGAGATCGTTGGCAGGGAAGAGTTAGAATTCAATTTCCTGATGGGAGTGTCAAAGGTATTGGTGGCATACTGCACATACCAAGTCTGGCTTGTAATCTTCTTTCTGTCAGTAAGTTAAATGATTCTGTTGTAGAAGTTTCCTTCTCAAGTAGAGGATGTAAAATGGCTAGAGGCACAATGGTGTTGGCTAAGGGTGTTCATTCTAGCACTCTTTTTAAGATGGATGCACGTCCTGTTCAATGTAATAGTGCCTCTGCAAAGTCAAGCAAAGCCATCCCTGTAGAGAAACATGAAGACACTTCTTTGTTTGAAAATTATTTGGAGGTAAAAATCCCAACAAAGAATACTATGTTGTGGCATCATAGACTAGGTCACATAGGTGAGAAAGGTTTAAAAAATTTGAAGAATAAAAATCTTGTAGAAGGGATTGATGATTGTAATCTTGAGTTTGATTTTTGCGAACATTGTATCTATGGAAAAAAGCACCATGTTTCATTTTACTCGTGTCCTCATAAATCTTTTGGTATACTAGATTATGTTCATTCTGATGTGTTTGGTCCAGTTAATGTTCCTTCACTATCAAAGTCTAGCTATTATGTTTCTTTTATTGATGACTGTTCGAGAAGGGCATTTGTAGACTTTCTTAAAAGTAAATTAGAAGTGTTCAGTCAGTTTAAATAATTTAAATCTTTGATAGAGAATCAAACTGGAAGAAAAATTAAATGTTTGAGGATAGACAATGTTGGTGAATTTTGCTCTGTAGATTTTGAAAGGTATTGTACAGATCATGGAATTAAAAGGCATAAGACAACGCCTTACACTCCACAACATAATGGAGTTTCTTAAAGGTTGAACAAGACGTTGATGGAAAAGGAAAGGAGTATGTTGAGAAGTGTTGGTCTCGAGAAAATGTTATGGGCTGAGGATGTGGCTACAACATGTTATCTGGTAAACCGATCTCCTTGGTCTACTCTTGTTGTTAAGACACCTTTGGAAGCATGGTCTAGTAAGAAGCCCTCTCTGAGGCATGTCTGTTTCTTTGGCTGTGAGGCATATGTTTGTGTGCCAAATGAGAAAAGATCAAAGTTGGATAACAAGGTTTTCAAGTGTATTCTCATCGGCTATGGAGTTGGTGTGAAGGAATACAAGCTTTGGAACCCTGTTACTGAGAAGGTTTTGTACAATAGAAGCATGATATTTCGTGAGCTGAAACCTTTAATAAGTGATCAACAACTTGAGACAGATCAAAGTGACAAGAAGAAGGATGTAGTTGAGATTCCCAAACTCCAGAAAGGGAAGAGCTACATGGTGTACCTGGGACTGAGGAGATTTCAAGAAGCTCTAAAAGTTTTGATGATGAAGAACCACAATCTCATCTTGTAAGGAGATCTACACGAGAAAAATGATAACCTGAAAGGTATGGTTTCTCATTGTTAGATTCAAACTGTGCCTATGCCTTAATTACTAGCATTGATGAGCCTAGGACTGTAAAAGAGGTAATCGACATCTCTGATTCGAATTCTTGGCTAGAAGCCATGAATGAAGAAATGGATTCATTAAAGAAGAATGAAACCTGGGATTTGGTACCACTACCTAAAGGGTAAAATCCTATTGGCTATAAGTGGATGTTCAAAAAGAAGATAGGTCTTGATGGCAATGTTGAGAAGTATAAGGCACGACTGGTTGCAAATGGATTTTACCAAATTGAGGGAATTGATTATGGAGAGATTTTTTCCCCAATAACAAAGTTGACATCCATCAGATTTTTGTTGTCATTGGTAGCTATGTATGATTTTGAAATTGAGAAGATGGATGTGAAGATAATGTTTCTCCATGGTAAGCTGGAAGAAGAGATTTATATGTCCCAACCTAAGCATTTAATTGTGAAAGGTAAAAAAAATCTGGTCTGTAAGTTAAATAAATCTCTGTATGGTTTGAAATAGTCTCCTAGAATGTGGTACCAAAAATTTGACACATTTGTGTTATCTATGAGATTTGTAAGATCAAAATCATTGTGTTTATCATAAATCTGAGAATGATCATGTTCTTATTATTACATTGTACGTGGATGATATGTTATTCATAGGAAATAGAAAGACTGTGATTTTTGATCTTAAATCTCAGCTGTCTGCAAAGTTTGAAATGAAAGATCTTGGTGCAGGGAGGTATATTCTGGGAATGGAGATAACCAGGGAAAAAACAAGCAGAAAGATTTGGGTAAGTCAGAGTAAGTATGTGAACACAATTTTGGAGATATTTGGGATGAATGATTGCAAGCAACTAGTTGTTCTAGTCATGTAGGGAATGAAACTATATGTTGAAGATTGTCCAAAATTTGTACTGAGATGGAGGACATGACCAATGTGCCCTATGCAAGTGTTGTTGGTAGTTTGATGTATGCAATGGTCTGTACAAGACTAGACATTGCCCAAGCAGTGGGAGTTCTAAGACGTTTTATGGAAAATCCGAGAAGATCACATTGGGATGTTGTGAAGAGAGTATTCGGGTATTTGAAGGGGACTTCAGATTATGCTCTGTGTTACCATGGCAATTTGGTTGCATCACAGAGGACTCTCAGCATTTAGGGATATGCTGATTTTGATTGGATAGGGGAAATTGACGGCAAGAGATCCACCAGTGGATATACGTTCATGCTTAATGGTGGAGCAATCAATTGGATGAGAAAGCGACGGGCTATAGTTGCTTTATCCATGACAGAGGCATAGTACATGGATGCAACTCATGCTTGCAAGGAAGCATTTTGGCTGAGGTGTTTATGTTCAAACATTCATTTCAATGTAGGGAATATCACTATTTGCTATGATAGTCAGAGTGCCATTTTTTTGGCAAAGAACCCGACTTTCCATGCCAGGACAAAGCACATTGATGTGCAGTTTCACTTCGTGAGGGACATGGTGGAAGATGAAAGAGTCTGTCTTCAAAAGGTCGACACTTTGAAGAATTTTGCAGATGCTTTGACAAAGCCGGTGAGAACAAACAAGTTCAGATGGTGCACAAAATCGATGGGCCTTGGGGCCTATGACAGTCAGTGATTTTTTATAGATTTGGAGGGAGATGGAAGTCTTCGCCAAGTGGGAGCTTGTTGGGAAATTTGTGTCTCAACTTCTAGTTTGAAGCCTCAGATTTTAGACTTGGCAAAAAATATTTCTTTCTGCCTTTACCGCTTTACCATGGCAGTCTGTCTTGACCCTGGTGGTACTATGGTTACGGACTTGGCGATTACTGCCTTACCACGGTAGTCACAATAGGCAGCTTGTAGCTTGCCTCACCGGTCATCGCCTTACCATGGTCGGTGAAGGCCTTCACCGCTGTGGCCACGGTGAAGCCACCGACAGTGGCCTGGCAGTTATCGCTCCACCACAGGTGGTGAGTAGACTCACCACGGTGGCCACGATGAAGCCACTAGCGGTGAGCCTGGCAGTTACTGTTCCATTGCAGGTAGTGAGTCGACTCACCGCGGTGGCCGCAGTGAAGCCGCCAACAGTGACCCTGGCGGTTACTGCTCCACCACGGGCAGTGAGCTTGCTCACCGCTGTGGCTGCAATAAGACTACCAACGGTCTGGCTGGCAGTCACCGCCCTACCGCGGGGTGGCCTAGCGACCTCCGTGGTAGCATGGTTTGATCACCAACGGTCCCTCAGACTATTTACCGCTATACCGCTACCGGGTCGTTTGGACTCGGCGGTAGTGTGGTAGATGGCAAGGTGAGCTCGAACAAGCTCACTACCATACCACAACAAGATGAAGTGAACTTGGTGGTGGCGTGGTGGAGACAAGGAGAGCTCAGATGAGCTCAAACCGGGTTTGACCAAGTTGGACTCGGAGTCAAAGAGCACCCAATGAATGGCAGATGGACACATGGCAGGTTGACAGTAGTTTGATTGGCTAAATGCCAAAAAAATAGTAATGACAGTTATTGCAAGCCTTGTTCGATAGAATACAATACCCGATTATGGAAAAGAATTAAATGCCTGGGTGGCTCAATGAAATTAGATCAGATCAATTGTGTGATTGGGCGATCGGTTCATGAACCTATGTCTGTGATTGGTTGAGATATTGAATGAGATGTATGAATTTGTAAGTCGAGTACATTGAATATGTGAACCAAAAGGTGATGCTTTTGATATGTAATAAGTTGCAAGTTGTTGCAAGGGTGGTAATAGAATTCATTGTATACTTCAAGAGAAGTATTGTAATAGTGAGTAATAATATGGAGAGCTACTGTGAGCTGATCAGAGAGTAAGGGATGATATTGTATGTAATTGATTATTACTTTAATACAATTCTTCTTGCTTGGTGTGGTGGGTTTATTACTTGAAAAGGTTTTCCCACGTTTATACTGTGTCATCTATGAATGCTTAATATTTTGTTATCTCATTTATGTTGTTTGTATTCATCTCAGTAGTTTTAGAAGCTATTAGACCTCGTTTTTTCTCTTCTCCTCTATTGTATTAGTGTTAAGGGAATGTATTTCGCACTGTTGGGTCATTAGATCCATCCTTGTTTTCCCTTCAAGGTGAATGGGTCCTAGGTCACTCACCTAGGACACACATTGTGCAATGAGAAGTGTTATGCTTAGGCATTAATGAATGTCAGGTTTCTTCTTTGGAAAATGAAATTAATTAGGCTTGGATTTGAATTAAAGAGTCCAATTAAGGAAAACTAACCTCAATTAATTAAAGGATCCCTAGATAAGTGTGAAAGTGTAAAGAGGTAAACTCTACAACACTAAAAATAAGGAACAATTAAGTCCATTTTAATTAATAGGGACCTAAACTTAATGTGAATATGTAAAATACATACTACAACACTAAATTAAGGCATAATTAAGTTCATTTTAATTTTAATTCCTAATTAGGCATGAAAATGTAAAGGGATAATTTTTTTTACACTACATTTAGCCCCCACTTTTGTGAGAGGATGACCTCATGTGAAACTCACACTAAAGTAGAAATTCAAGACACATGCATGCAACATTGAAAAATATACTCAATCATACAACACAAAAGACCTAAAAAAAGGAAAAAAGAGGGTGGATCAAGCCTCAATTGTTCAACGTGATGTGGAACATCTCTCAGTTGTTTGTCCAGGACGTTCACAAGTAGAACTCGGTGTCCATTATGCAAAAGAAGCGCATTGTCACTCCAGGCTAATGGAACCTCAGAATGTCCACTAGGTGAGCCCCCAATGGGTGGAAAATAAGAGAATCTTATTAGGCTCCCATACCATATCAAATGTATCCCTCTGAAAACTTCAATAAGGCGCCACAAGAACTTCAAGATTCATAAGGCCTAACAAGCCATGTTATGCTAAGCACTTATGAGCAAGGCAAGGCTCCACTAGAAAGAAAAGCGTGTTATGCTTGGTGGCCTTGAAAAAGCAGTTTGAGCTTTACAAGATTAACAATTTGTATTATGATAAACACTTATGAACAAAAATACAAAAGAATATTTGTTCAAAGGGATCTTGCTTAGTTTGTGTAAGGTCTCTTCTTAGGGAACATCATGCCTAATGTATCCAAGAGAGGATAAGTCAAGGATAAAATAATCTCAACTTAGGGAATGCAACACATAGCATCACCACTAAGAGGAAATTTGTACGCTAGGAGATATCATGATCTCAAAGAATATCAAACCCAATGACACCACCAAGAAAAGGATGCATCACAAGAAGAAATAAAATCACACAATGAAACATTAAGAATGCAAAAAATAATGCCAATGTATGCCCCCACTTTAAATAAATTTCTAGCACCATTGTTGGGAGAAATTTCCTTTAAAGTAGCCAATAGTCAATGTTAATTGATAAAAAGGACATGAGATATTATTCAAAAATCCCTATGCCAAGTCATATGTTTTTGAATGAAACTATGTCATGAAAAAGAGGGGAAGAGGTTCCCCCCAAAAGGAAAACAAAACACATAAGGGATCTATGGATTTGGGGTCAATATATATTTTCTACAATGTTTTTATAGAGCTTGAAAATGTCATCATTCCTCAAATACTTGCAGAACAAGAAGAATGACAAATAGAGAGAGAAAAAAAAGAAAAATATTTTGGGTCAACATGGAAGAGACCTAAATGTCTCAATGCCTTGCATCATCCCCAAAAGGAAAACACAAGACAAAGAATTTAGATAAATTTTTACAACATATAGAAGAATGTAGATACAATAGAGGAATGCACATGAAGATAGATACATCGAACATAATAGTATGAGGGATCACATCACACAAATAACATGCAAAAGAAAAAAAAAACAAGACTGCTAAGGCACATGCGAGTCAACCTATAGCAGATTATCCGAATACCAATCTTGATTAGTATATATAGAAGGCGGATAACTAGCCAAAGGGACAACATCAAGTGCCAAAACTAGGACAAGGCTATCTAACCTCTTGCCCCCACTAAGTGAAAGATAAGGATGAGCTAAGATGATTGATGAGAATGAACTCCTTGCAAGGAAAATGATTTGCAATAAATGTTAAACATGTAATAGTGAGAATGATATGATCCTACAACTATTACATGAAAAGGAGTAAAGCACCTACTTTTAGTCAAGATGAATCCCTAGGGGATCTAAATTTATTTAATGACGACAATTATCAGTGTGATTTCCAAAGAATCTATGATGGGCACAATATGGTCTATTTTGATCAGTATGGTTTTCAGTTAGATTTTCACGTTTAGGTGGTAAGTTGATTAATCCCCAATGTAAAAGAGTGTAAAAGGCCTTCTCATTCTTGGATATATTTAATAGGTCATCAAAGGATTCAAAAAGTTCATATATCTCTTGTAGCTGAAACTTTTGATGTTCATGTAGTTTCAAATTCTTCTTCTTTGTTTTGATAATTGTTTGGTCATCACTTTCATCTTCTAACTGCAATTCCTTTCCTTTTTCAAAAAAGGATGTGTTAGGAGTAGTAAAGTGGTCAGAATTTGTATTTTATTTTCTCTTATGTATCGGAAATGTATTGGAAATTGGTTGAGAAGGGGGAAAATTGTTATTAATGAGATGGACTAAGTTGCATGCAAATTCTATTCTTCTTCATGCTTAAGCATCTTTCATATGTTCCCTATGAGAGGAATGACATTAGCAACAATAGGTTCAGTTCTCACAAAGTCTTACAAACTTTTTAATTCTTCATTTAACCTTCGTATGTTTTCTTGCGGGACATTAGACACCATTGTTTCAACATCGTGCACATTGTTTGTAGGTAGGGAATTCATTAGAAATGATGTATGAAGACTATGGTCCATATAGGGTTGATTAGCAACACTATTAGTGAAAGAGATGGAGAACCCAATATCCATGGTGAATGGTTATTTTGGGATAACATGAGTATCGAACCACATATCACAACATTATTGCTCATACAAGTTTCACAAACTCAATGTATACCCAAAATAGAAAGAAGGTGAAATGAAATGCAATGACCTAGAATGTAAAGTGCAATGTAAATACACAATTTTTAGATTCTAAAAAAGTTAATTTTTGTTTACACTATGCAAAAATATGAAAATGATGTCTTGTAAATGCAATTTTGAAATCACACAATGCATTGGATTTATCAAATCAAGCTAAATACGATCAACTCCACTTAATAAAAATTATGTAAACTGAAACATAAAACTGAAAATAGCAAAGTAGAATAATGCAAAAAAGGATGTTTTAATGCCTACAAAATCAAGAAATGACCTTGATCAGGGACTCATTCACCTAGGGGAAAATGGGTCCTAGGTTAGGGTTTTTAAAAATGTTTTTGCAGATTTCTGAGTTGATTCTAGTGCTTTCCAAATTTTGATTTAAAAAAATGAGTTACAATTTGAATTTTCTATGAAATTAAGGTTTAATGAAAATGCAAAATATGAAAAAATGACAAACTAGGAAACCCAATTTTATGTGCAATTTTGATTTAATTTTCAAATGCAAGTGAATGATGATGCAATTCTACGTAAATGATTTGCAAAATGATTGATTTTTTGTATTTTTTATATTTTAAGAGATGCAAAAATGCAATGCTAAACCCATAAATGCAATGCAAACTAATGCAAGCTAAAATATCCTAAATGAGATTCAATTCAATGCAAAGAAATGCAAATTAATGCAAGATCTAGATCTAGGGTGAAAATGGACTCCAAAATTTAAAAAATGCAATAATCAAAGTCAGGTTCACCAAAATGAAACAAAGAAAAATAGGTTGAGGGATCAAAATGAGGTTGATGAACTAATTAGGACCTATTTTCCTTCTATTTCATTAGGAAATGAGATACCCAATGTGAAATGACTATCAACCTTTAGGTGAGTCAAGTAAAAGTTTGAATCTACTGATTTCCATTTTTTACAAGGACGGGGGTCCTGATGAAACAACACTTTGGGGAAAAAGATTAAAAATAAAAAAATAACTCCAAAATACAATCTACAAATTAGATCTGATAGATTAAGCTCAATATTGATGGAACTAGAAATCAAATGACATATCTAAGAGAGGTAAGATGATGTGTACCAGTCACCAAAACTGCTTTGTTGAAGCTGACTTGGGACTCATTCGCCTAGAGGCGAATGGGTCCTGAGTTATGGTTTTTATGTAACTTTTAGGAGCCTTTGCTATAGATTTGAATCCTTCAATTTTACTAGGTTTTAGGTTCGAAAAGACAAAAATAAATTCTCCGATTGAGTTTCCATGAGATTGCAACTTTTATGACAACTTTGACCAGTTCTCCAATTTTTCTCTTCAAGAGATCTCCAAGATTTCTTCCACTTAAATATGAAAACACAAATCAAGAGGGAAACATGTTTTATTTTTGGTGAATGGGGGTTTTCCTTTCTCAAACCCCATTTTGGTAATTAAACCTTGGAATGAAATTAAATAGCATGAAAGGAATGATCAATGAAAAATTCTATGTCACAACTCACCAAACCCTTGAATGACCTTGGAATGGAAATATGCAACTTGCATGAAATGGATTTAATGGATGTGGATCTTGATCTTGAAACTTGATTTGAAACAATGCCTTGAATACTTGGATGGATCATGAAATCTGCATCATCATATTAGCTTCAATAAAATGCATGATGCAAGAAGACTTTGGTATGACAATTGGATCTTGATTACTGTAATAATTCTTCACTAAATTTTTTCTTGAATTCTTTTAATTACTCTTGAACTTCTCTTGATCTCATGAAAATATTCTCATAAACTTGCTAGGTGAAACTTAGTGAAATGACCTTATATTTATAGATATGTAACATTAATTTCCCAAAATTCAAATAACATAAGTTGACATGTGAATATGGATTTGAATATGTTAAAATAACACCAAAAACATGATTTAAATTTATGTCCTAGGTCTAAGTGAGGACCCATTTTCCCATGGGTGAATGGGTCCTAGGTCACTCACCTAGGACACACATTTCTCAATGAGAAGTGTTATATTTAGGCATTAATGAATGTTGGGTTTCCTCTTTGGAAAATACAATTAATTAGGCTTGGATTTGAATTAAAGGGGTCAAATAAGGCAGATTAAGCTCAATTAATTAAAGGAGCCCTAAATAAGTGTGTAAGTGTAAAGAGGTACACTCTACAACACTAATAATAAGGCACAATTAAGTCCATTTTAATTAATAGGGCCCTAAAATTAATGTGAATATGTAAAAAAATATTACAACACTAAATTAAGGCATAATTAAGTTCATTTTAATATTAATTCTTAATTAGGTGTGAAAATGTAAAGGGATGCATTTTTCTACACTATAGCTTGTAAGGAAGCCATTTGGCTTAAGAGACTATGTTCTGACATTGGTTTAGATGCTAGATAGATTACTATTTATTGTGATAGGTAGAGTGTGATTTTCCAAGCAAAGAATCCTACCTTCCATGCTAGAAAAAAGCACATCAATGTTTAGTATCATTTTTTTTGTGATATGGTCGAAGATGGAAATGTGAACTTGGAAAAGGTTGACACTTTGGTGAATGTTGCAAATGCACTGATGAAACCAATGAGCACAAAGAAGTTTAGATGGTGCTTTGATTCCATGGGCCTGGGGGAATTGAGAAGATGATTCTATATGACTCTCAACAGGTCTTCGACAAGTGGGAGAATTTTGGGATTAAGGTGTGTCAACCTTAGAGTCCTAATATTGATTAATTTAATGTATTATTATATTTATTTGTTATTTTTAATTTCCTATGGTATCATGTCATAAATTGGGACCCACTGGCTAGGTGGCATCCCCATTGGAAGTGATTGGATGACACATCATCATCCCAAGTGGACATAATGATCCCACTTTAATATATTTGACTTATGAGAGATTTTATGATGTGTTATAAGGCATATTTATGCATGGAGAAAGTTGGCACCAAGTTGGGTTATGACAAGTTGTAAGAGAATTGAATATTTTGGTCAGTTATGATAGATTGTCTTATGGATTCTATGACGAATCTTGTGGTAGATTTTATGGTAGATTTACGACATATTTTATGACACTTGTAAGGCATTTTTCATAGACTATTTTGAGCACATTTTGGGTGCCCAAGCTTGGAGAGAGAATATTGCATGTTATGATGGTTGTAAGCAGTGTAAGGGAATATTGTACATGTGTCAAAATGTATTTCTATGGCATGGGATATTGCTCCATGTGTATTTGGATTCCCATCCTCTTCTATATGCTTCTCTTGGCTTGTATTCCCTATATATTGTATAAATTGCATTGTATAATGCATAGTTTGTTTGCAGGTAATGAAGTGTTGTCGTATTCACTCCAAACTATGTGTTTGTTTCAAAGAAATTGTTGAAGAAGATTTGTACTTGGAGCTGCATTGTAACCTATATTCAATTTAATCTAGTAGTATTGTGCTTTTAGAGGGTGGGGATTTTTACCTGAAAGGGTTTTTCCCACATATATCTGGTGTTTGTTGTTTATGTGTTCTTGTTGTTCTATCTCATTCTTTTTATGTGTTTCTCCTTACTGTAACTATATAAGGTCTTAAAAGGATTTTTTTTTTTAACTCTCCCCTACTAAGATTAGTGTAGGAAGTTATTTCTGCTCACCCATCTTCCTTTCAGTTGGTATCAGAGCCTAGCCAACCTTAAATCCTTTGTTGGGTTAGAAGGGCTTTTTGAGCTGATCTTTGTTTCAGTGGGAGTTTTACAGAAGTGTATTCCATGAAATTTTGTAGGAGAGATATGGAAAGCATATCTAGGAAGATTGAGATGGAGAATTTTAACACTGATAACTTTGATCTTTGAAAGCTCAAGATGGAAGATATTCTTGTAGACCATGATATATGGGTTGTAGTTTCTAGAGACAAACCATTGGGCATGAAACAAGAAGATTGGGAGCTCATGGATCAGAAAGCCAAGGGTCTCATTAGACTTTGTTTGGCTGATTCCATTCTCTTGAATGTTCATGAAGAGAAGAGTGTTGTTTATTTATGGAAGAAACCTGGAGATTTTTATTAGGTTAAGATCTTGGTAAACAAACTATTCTTGAGAAAGAAGATGTATTCTCTAAATATGGAAGATGGAGGATACGTGGTAGACCACCTAAATTCATTTAACATGTTAATTTATCAATTGGGTTTCGTTGGAGAAAAGATTCATGAACAAGATCATTGCATGCTCTTTTGTGTTCATTGCCAGAAAAATGGGATCACCTGGTGATGGCTATTGGAAGCACAATAGCCACTTTCAAGATGGTTGGGGTGGTTTCTATTAGGATTAGGTGTTGTACACCTTGAATAATGCTTATAATGTTTAATTTATTGTTATATGTGTGGTGCACCTAGGGGTACCTAGATGGATGTGCATCACTAGGATTTATAATTTTGGGCCTACTTTATGTTGTATGTAACATTGGGACTTAATTGTAAAATGTAATTATTTAATATTGGGGAATAATAAAATATAATAAAGCACCCAATATTATATGAGGGGTCACATGATTTTGTAAGTTCATGGTTTTGGGTATATGGTTTATGTAACACCACTTAGTGGTTTTGTGGGTGCTTGCTTCTATAAAAGCAACCACAAGGGTAGTTGTCTAGGGTTGGAGAGTTGTTGCAAGTTAACAGGCTGAGCTAGTGCATGTGTGAGGGTTTGAAGCATGGCATGGTATGTGTGGATTCATGCTTGGTCACATGGAATGAATGGATAGCTTGTGCTTTAGAAGTGTTCATGGAGTCTCTGAAGATGTATTGTAATGGGTTTTCATTGTTGAATAATACATGGAGTGTGGATGCTTTTGGAGGCTGGGCTTTTCCCTTTTGAGGGTTTTCCTAGGGTATATCTTGTGTCATCTTTGATGGGTATGTTGTTTATTCTCTTGCATGTGGATTTTGAGCCCTTATTTGCATTGTTTCTCTTTTGGGCTATGTGGAAATTGTCATTAGATGGATGTAAGTTTCCTAACAATTTCTTCTTTGTTGTTTGAAGAGATGTAGAGAAAGTATTTCAAGATGGCTAAGGAGTCCCTTGTTGTTTGACCAAAGGAGAAAGGAAAAAATAAGGAAAATAAATCTAAGTCAAAGTATTTCAGGAGATCTAAATCTCTTGGTAAGAATTCCAAGGCAAAAGGTTAGGACTATGGTGAAAGTGATCACTTTTAGAAAGATTTCAAGGAGGAGAAGAAAAAAAAGTCTTTCTCTAATTCTGAAAATAAAAAATCATCCCAAGATGAAGCAGAGGCATTTGTTGCAGCCTTGGAAAACCATGCGTCGAAAGATGTGTGGTTGATAGATTTATGTGCATCCTTTCATATGACCTCTCATACAAGTTGCTTTTTCAAGTATGCAGAGTATGATGGTGGGAAGGTGTACCTAGGTGATGAATCTCACCTAGAGCTCATTGGTCGTGGAAGAGTCAAAATAATATTTCTTGATGGAAGAGTGAAGGGGATTGATGGTTTCTTGCATATCTCGAGTTTGGCATGAAACTGACTTTATGTAAGAATTTACTAAATGATTTTGGAGTGCATTTTGTTTTCTCTGGCAGAGGATGCAAGATGACTAGAGGAGCTATGGTGTTGGCTAGGGGTGTTCATGTTGGTACTTTGTACAAGATGAATGCATGCACAATATAGTGCAATAGTTCTTCTAATGAACCGAAGAAGAGACCTTTGGATTCTTCATCTTCCCCATTAGATCATGCAATGAAGAAGTGTGTTTTAGCTACATCTGATGGTCATGCATTTTGGGTACCTAAGGGTTCTCATTTTATGGAAATGAAGCTTCCTATAGAGAAGACAATATTATAACATCAAAAACTTGGTCACATTGGTGAGAAGGGTCTTAGAACCCTAAAAAATAAGACCCTTGATGAAGGCCCTGATTATTTTAATCTCAAGTTCAACTTTTGTGAACATTGTGTATGGAAAACAACACCATGTTTCTTTTTACTCTAGTTATCACAACTCTTCTAGGGTTTTGGACTATGTTCATTCAGATTTTGGTCCTGTGAATGTTCCTCCATTATGAATATGTATATATTGTTTCTTTCATAGATGATTATAGTAGAAGGACATTCATTTATTTTATCAAAAGTAAAGCTAAAGTCTTTAGTTGGTTTAAGGAGTTTAAGACCTTGGTAGAAAATTAGACTAGCAAAAAGATTAAGTATTTGAGGACTAACAATGTTGGTGAGTTTTGTTATGTAGAGTTTGAAAATTTATGTAAAGAGCATGGGATTGAAAGACATAAGACAACTCCCTACACTCCATAGGAAAATGGAGTTGTAGAGAGGATGAGAAAAACATTGATGGAGAGGGCTAGGAGTATGTTGAGTGGTCCTATCCTTGAGCAGATGTTTTGGGCTGAAGTGGTAGCCATTGCATTTTATTTGATATTAAATAGATATCCTACATCGACACTTGTTGGAAAGACATGAATGGAGGTGTGGTCTAGTAAAAAATATTAGATAAAACATCTCAAAGTATTTGGTTGTGAAGCTTATGCTCATGTTTTGATTGAAAAGAGGTCAAAGTTGGAGAACATGATTGTTAAGTGTATCTTTATCGGTTATGGTGTCAGTGTGAAAGGGTACAAGATTTGGAATCCAGAAGCTCACAAGGTTCTCTACAGTAGAAGTATGATTTTTTGAGAGATGAAACCTTCCACTACTGACCTATAACTAGAGAAAGAGGAGAAACAAAATAAGGAGGTAGCTCAGATTCCACCTACTCCAAAGAAATATGAACTATGAACTTCTATTGGACTTGATGATGAGGAGAGCTCAAGTGACTCAGAAAGTTTTGAAAAATAAGAAGAACCTCAATTTCAACTTTTGAGGAGGTCTACACGAGTTAGGCGGCATCTAGAAAGGTTTGGTTATTCATTATTAGATTCCAGTTGCATTATTTATTTGATTTCTAACACTGACAAGCCTAGGATTGTTAGAGAGGCTATGGGTATGAGTGATGTAGATTCTTGGATGAAAGCCATGGATGAGGAGATAACTACATTAAAGAAAAACAAGACTTGGGATATGGTACCTTTTCTTGTTGGATGCAAGCCGATTGGTTGTAAATGGGTTTTCAAGAAAAAGTGTGGTCTTGATGGCAGTGTTGAGAAGCATAAGGAATGTTTGGTTGCTAAGGGGTTTTCATAGGTGGAGATAATTGATTATGGTAAGATATTCTCCATTGTTGCAAAACTGACATATATTCGATTCCTATTATTATTTGTAGCAGTATATGATTTAGAAGCGGAACTAATGGATGTGAAGATATCATTCCTTCATGGTGACTTGGAGGAAGAGATTTACATGTCACAACCAGAGCATTTCATTGAAAAAGTTAAAGAAAATTTTGTTTGCAAACTGAAGAAATCTCTTTATGGTTTGAAATAGTCTCCTAGAATGTGGTACCAGTAGTTTGATACTTATGTGTTGTCATTGGGACTTCAAAAATCTAAATTTGACCATTGTGTGTACTATAAATCAGATAATGCTCGTATTCTCATTATTGTTTTATACATAGATGATATGTTGTCTATTGGGAATGGTAAAAGTATGATTTCAGATTTGAAGTTTCAGTTGTTAGCATAATTTGAGATGAAAGACTTAGGTGAAGTTAGGTATATTCTGATAATGGAGATCATGAGATATGGAGTGAATCGAAAGCTTTGGTTAAGCTAGAGCAGGTATGTGAACTCTTTTTTGGAGAGATTCAACATGGCAGATTGAAGATAATTAGTTATTCTTGTGATGCAATGGATGAAGCTTTCTATGAATGATTGTCCAAAATATCCTACTGAGATGCAGGACATGACCAAAGTACCATATGTGAGTGTAGTTGGAAATATGATGTATGTGCTGGTGTGTATGAGACTAGACATTGACCAAGTAGTTGGAGTCCTTAGTTGTTTTATGGCTAATCCTGGACGGGTGTATTAGGAGTAGTTAAGAGAATGTTTAGATATTTATGGGGTACTTTTGAGTATGCCTTGTGTTTTCATGGTTATCCTATTATACCTCAACATTCTAAGTATTCGTGGATATGTGGATTTAGATTGGGTAGTTGATATTGATAGCAAAATATTCACCAATAGTTACATGTTTATGATGTTTGGTGGTGCTATCATTTGGATGAGTAAGCGGCAAGTTGTAGTCATTATTTCCATGACAAAAGAAGAGTACATGGAAGCCACTCATGCTTGTAAGGAAGCCATTTGGCTTAAGAGACTATGTTCTGATATTGGTTTAGATGTAGGAAAAATTACTATTTTTTGTGATAGTCAAAGTGCAATTTTCCTAGCAAAGAATCCTAATTTCCATGCCAGGTCAAAGCACATCAATGTTTAGTATCATTTTTTTTGTGATATGGTAGAAGACTAAAATGTCAACTTGGAAAAGGTTGACACTTTGGTGAATGTTGTAGATGCATTAAAAAAACCAATAAGCACAAAAAATTTCACATGGTGTTCTGATTCTATGGGCCTTGGGGCCTTGAGTAGATGATTTTGTATCACTCTCGGTAGGTCTTTGAGAAGCGGGAGAATGTTGGGATTAATGTGTCTCAAACTTAGAGTCATAATATTGTTTAATTTAATGTATTATTCTACTTATTTATATTATTTAATTTCCTATGGTGTCATGTCATAAATTGGGACCCTTCGACTGGGTGGCATCCTTGTTGGAGGTGCCTGGATGACACATTATCATCCCAAGTGGACATAGGTGTCCCACATTAGAATATTTGACTTATGAAAGATCCTATAAAAATTCATAAGGAATACTTATGCATGGAGAAAGTTGGTGCCCAAGTTGGGTTATGACAGGTTGTAAGAGAATCATATATTTTGGTTAGTTATGCCAGATTCTTTTATGGATCTTGTGGCCAATTTTATGGTATATTTATGATAGATTTTATGATAGTTTTAAGGCATTTGTCATAGGTTATTTTGAGCACATTTTGGGCGCCCAACGTTGGAGAGAGAATATTTCATTTATGGTGGTTGTAAGGGGTGTAAGTGAATATCATACATGTGTCCAAATGCATGCATATGGTGTGGGATATTGTTCCATGTGTATTTAGATGCCCATCCTCTTCTAGATTCTTCTCTTGGCTTATATTATCTATATATTGTATGCCTTGCATTGTAGAATGGATAGTTTGTTTGAAAGTAACGAAGTGCAATCGAATTCACTCTAGAACAGGTGTTTGTTTTGAAACACTTGTTGAAGAAGCTTTGTACTTGGATCTGAATTGCAACCTCTATTTGATTTAGTACAATAGTACTATGCTTTGGAGGGTGAGATTTTTTACCCAAAAGGGTTTTCCTCATGTATATTTTTTGTTTTTTATTTATGTGTTCTTGTTGTTCTATCTCATTCTTTCTATGTGTTTCTCCTTACTGTAATTGTATAAGGTGTTGAAAGGATTTTTTTTGTAACTCTCCCCTACTTAGATTAGTGTAGGAATATGTTCCTACTCACTCAAATTTATTTCACAAATGATCTCTAATTTTCACCTCTACGAGAATATTATCTTTCCATACAATATTCTTCACTCCAATCAACTTATTAAGAATATAACATCAAGAAAAAGATAAGATTTCCATACCAAAAGGGGTATTTTGAACCCTTAGAATTTTATAGATTTTCCAAAAACTGTAATATCAGGAGATCACTATTATCAAAGTATTTTCCTTCTTTCACCATTTGATAAGTCATGTGTATTGCAGTGGCAGTGACAAAAATCTCTCTAATTATGAAAAATATCTTGTAGCCAATCATATTGAAGCATATTTGATTGCCAAATCTTCAATCTCATTCACTGTTAGGGAATGCTTGTCAAAATTGGCTTTGGTAAGCTTCACCACCACTTCATTATTTACCTGCTTCATTGCTAGGACAAGTCTAGTGCAACTCAAACTAGTAACAACCCTACTTGCTTCTTTGGTTATCATATACACCATATCTAATCGCATGAATTTATCATGATTTTTTCTTAGAACATACTTCACCCATTCATCCTCAAAATAGAAATTAGGAAATTATATCCATACATCCAAGTTTTTCTCTATTAAATTGGCATACTCTAGTTTCAAATTGAAATCATCTCCAGTTAGCACATTTTCCCTAAACTCTGCTAACTTCAATGATCATATTCATCCATCTTTGAATGAATGTAAATTCACATATCTTTTGTGTGAAACATATATTATGGAACCCTAAAGAATACCCCTTCTTTATCCATTACCATTGATTTATATGGATGCTTCTTAAATTTAGGTCTTGGGCTCTCAAGCACATCAATAACTTGTGGAGTAAATATTTTGAACTTTTCTTGAGCTAGGGTTTACAAGAAATTGTAAATACCTTGTGAGATTCATTGGTAGGATTTCATTCAAAACTTCATAATCACTTCAACTCTCATTTACATTTCTCTCCTCTTCAAATGCTCGAACAAAAATTCCTTTTAGAATGTGCAAAATGAAATATAAACATTTTTCTGTGACGTAAGGTATGCATTAATTGCAACAATAAATTTAAGTTAGGTCAAAAGCTATCAAGCCCTCTTTATATCATTATAGACACTCCTAAACATTCCACAAATATCAATATTAAGAAATTTCTCACCAAAGATTTCACTAATATGATAGACACTCCTAAAGATGCACCAATATGCTGAAGACATCAACACCTTATCTTTGGCAAGGGTTTTAGAATTTTTTTTGTTAAAACTCTCCCTAAGCCAATGCTTTCTGTCTAGTATTTGAAGGAAATATCTACACCAAAATTTGGCACAAACTCATTCCTCACATCATTCTCTTCTTTTTTCTTCTAGATCTTTTCCATCTCCTTCTTTACCTCAACCAGATCAATCTTCTGTGTTGGACTGGAAGGTTTCACACTTTCCTCTACAAAAATTAGCTATGTATCCTAATTTATTGTATTTATAACATGTGCCACCTTTTTGTGGAGCAAAATTACTTCTTGCCATTTTAGATTTACATTTAGAAGCCTTATGCCCAAACCCATTACATGTGTAACAATAGTTGATGAATGATTGAGGAATTATACCATTATTGTAACCATTCATCATCTATCTTCTGCATTCACTAGTCTTATGACCAAATCCATTGCATGCATAGAATTGACTAGAAAATGATTGAAACTTCTGATTCATCCTACTTCTAAATTCTGCAGCTCTTTGTCCAAATTTATTGTAGTAATAAAATTAACCATTAAAATATGGGTACCTTTGTGCAACTGGTTTTTTGATAGGAGGTCTCTTGAAATATTTCTTCTCATTCCAAACATGTTTGATATTTCTCTTCTAATCTCCAGTCTTCCTTTGTTCATTATTCTCCTTTTTAACATTTTTTTGAGTTTGATTTTCCTTTGAGATTTCTCCTTTTTCAAACCCTAATCCTTCTTTGTCCTTTGAAGCTTTTTGACTAGCAAGCATATCATCAAGCAAGGTGAAGCTCTTATTGAATTTTTCCTCTTAAATATTTTCTTTCTCTATATTTTTCCTCACAGATGCAATCTCTTCTTCAAGCTTTGAGCATTCTACAAAATTTTCTTTCAACTTGGCATTCAAGTAGTCTTCAACCCTTTTTCCTTCTTCAACTTGCACTTTCATATTAGTGAATTTCTCATTTGATTACTTAAGCTTCTCATATGTCTCCTTGAGTCGCTCTTTAAATTTCTTGACTTAATTCCTCAGATTCATGATACACTCATCTACTTCATTAAGAGTTTTTTTTAGATATCTATTATCACATTCTGCTTTATCCAGGTCATCAAGAGTACATTTGAGCTCTCCTTCCATATCAACTTCATAGTCTTCTTTAGTAAACCCTTCCATAATAATTTCTTCTAGAGGGATAGGATACATCCTAGTTCCCATGTGTTCAACCTCCAAGATCTACCTCATCTGCTAAGTCAATTGAAGGAACCGAGATTTGATACCAATTGTTGAACACCTAGAATACTAAGATGGGGTGAATCAATATTCCCAAAAATTCATTAGCTTAAAAGTGCATTCAAAGCATTTCAATGAACTTGAAAAAATGGAAAGGAACAATTAAAGCATGCATCACAAAAATCAACACAAGAACACTAGATTTATGTGGAAAACCTGTGAAAGGGAAAAACCATGGTGAGAATTAGCTCACAATATATCATAACCGGTTACAATACGTTACGCAAGGCTCATTTCCTGAATGGATCACTACTTAGAGGACTCAATATCTAGAAAATAGGAGGTCTCTCTACCCAAGGAAGATTAATTCTTCTAGAATTACAAAATATATAGACAAGAGTGGCTCACTACTAGATTTTGAATTGCTAACAATGCATCTGCAATATGTTGAAGATAAAATTCTAGTTAGGCTTAGTAAATTAACTTTACACACTTCATTCTTCACCACTATCATAATTAACACTTCAAAATATCAATCATCATCATCTAATTCATCTCTCTACACTTAAACTCAATTAATTGACCTTCTATATATATGTATATATTTCACAAATGATCATATCATCAATTAGGTCAGCCTAATTAGATGAAACATGTGACACCATAACCTGTCGGCCCTCAAAATTCCATCATACATACCTTACAAAAGAAACCAAAATGTGTTAAATAAAATAGGTTGGAATGACATATAATCACTCTTATGAATCCACTCCATACTCAACTTAATATTGCACGACCCCAAAACCCTTAGGTCAGCACCACACAACCAAATTAGTGAAGCAAAAATTGAATGAACCAACTATTCATTCACAACTTGACATGTGAACCACCAAAATACTTGAAAATTGAAGTGCACACACATCTAACATATTCAAATAATTATTAAAATCTATAAAGAACAATGATCATTTGCAGTGGAATGCAGAGAATCTCAACATGAGCTCTATAACTATAAAAGTATCATAGCATAGCTTGATACTTTGTCACTGATATCTTCAACTATGAAAGATGTAGAGCCCTGAAAATTTGGATATAGACTCCTTAAATACATACCATTATTACTTCAAAATTGCATGAAAGGATATTGCAGTGTGGAGCAATACAAACCACAAAATTGATGCTCTATTACATCACTATCTTAGTCAAACACTTAGCCAATTTCCAAAAAATGCTTGGTCTAATTTGGACTATGTATGATGAAGGGTACTCCCCTTATTGGCTCAACCTCACAAAAAACACACAGATAGCAAAACCAATAAGCAAGAAGAAACAAAGAGATTTTATTTCAATTGAATGGAAATGAATATTACAACATTACATGGGCTTGATTACTAAAAACATTAGTCAAACATGCAGATCGACCTTCAAACTCTACTCCATGATCTCATCACCCACATGGTACTCCATCACCTTCTCTTCATCTCTATCTCTCCTTATATGTCTTCCACCAACTTTTCTTCTTCTTCTGGTTGGCTTATCTTATAACTACTCTTCCCCCTTGAGTTGTCTTAGTACCACCACGATCGTCCAATAAGCAACGAGATTCCGCAGGCAGTTACCTAGTTATTAGTAACTTCAATTCTATTCGTTTGCACTACGAAATCATCTTCAAATCTATGCTTCATCATTGGATCAATGCTAATTTCTGACCAAAATCATGTTGATTCACAACAAAGATGTGAAATCAATGGATTGGAACATGTGCCACCACCTCATTGGTCACCCTTTTCCATCTGTCTTTATGTGTTATCGCCACTTCCCTATTGGGTCCCACAAAAGTAATCACCTATCACTCCATCAGAGAGACTCCAAAATGAATCCTTCTGAAATGGTGAGGTCTTTTTGATGAAGTTCCTATTAGAATGCTAAAGGGACACTGTAACAACTCCCATTGAAATAAGAATGTTTCACTTATATGCTTGGTAGCCTTGACCGAGTGGTCAGTATTGCCTACATTTCATCCCTATCATCTTTGTACAAATACATCACCAACAGAGCTTGATATATTTCCAGAAACTTTTTGCCACTTGTCCTACTTATTTCATTATTCACCTTTATCGACACTCTATCAAGTTCCACTTGATCGGCATGTCGAAAAGACTAGCATCTAGGTCCCACCAAAATGTATCTGTCCCCTTGATAAAACACGTCATCATAATTTCAAAGGGACTCACTTTGATGTTCCACCAAAAATGATGTCAGCCTGATATGAGCACACCAATAACACCTTGTTGGAGTATCGAAGGGAATCACCACCAATTCACACTGACATTTGTATCTCCCTTTGATATGAAGTCTTTGCTACTATATGTTGTTGTTTCCCTCATCATCGCTATGTCGAAGGGACATGTAACAAGGTCCCTCCAAAATCGCAATGTCACATCGATGAACCTGTTGACCAATGATTGATGTTTCTTACTCCAAATCCAAAACTCCTATAGCCTTCCATACTCAGTGAACTCTATTTGATTCAACCCTTATTCCAAAGAAAAATACACTACTGTTTTTGGTTGATGCAAGATTGATCTCACACCCTGGATGCTCCTACATCAATGTACATACTAATGAACCATCACTTATACAATAGGTTTCCATCAATGAAAACACCATACATCATCATTTGCTCATGTTGCCAATAATAGGTAAAAATAGAAGAATACCTCTCTAAGAAAATATCATAGATCCTTAAAAATACACATGAACTTCAAGTGCTCTTGAATAAAGTGAGAATTTATATTATCTAGTTATTTGAGCCGTTTTGTGAACACATTTCAAAAAATATTTATTATGTGTGTATAACTGTAAGTCTCTTTCTCCATTCCCTCAAAATGATACAATACTGAATGAAACTAGCATGGGTATATTGATTTTACCATTACCAATATTATACATACATACACATTCAAAAATAAACATGAAAGAGAAGGTAGAGGTTAATAGATTTTTTATGGAGGCTAAGAAAGGTCTAATGCTATTATAAGGCTATCAAATATATAAAATATACTATGTCATCCATGGTTGCTAGTGGTATTGGTGATGATTTTATAAAAGGAAAGAGGAAGACTAGTGATAGTGAAGGGACAAGATAGATGTAGGTATGTTTGATATGTAATCACAAGAAGTGGAAAATGATTTCTAATTTTTTCTTTTTAATGCCATAACATTTCATGTGACATATTCTTCCTATTTCAAATAAATGTTTAAAGATAAATTTTTTGGGGCACTCATTTTCTCATTGGAGAAAATAAGTAATGTAGGAGCATCTAGGAGTACCAAGCCATCTTGCACACCCAAATTTTTATTTTTATTTTCTTGATTTTTGGCATGTTTGTTTTGCAGGCATGTTACTTTTGCCCTCTCTCATTTTCAGCTCTTTCATATGAAACCCCTTTTCATAAATCAAAAATATGCTTTGAATTTAAATTGAAATGATATTACAAATGTTGCAAATCAAAAATTATGCTTGGGAGCCAAAGTCCCATGCCTAATGTAAATTTATTTTTATTCATTTGTAATTCCCAAGAATTTGATTTTTTTTGCCATTAGTGCTTAAATCTTTTGGGTGCAAGTTTTGGAGGTAGTGGAGGTGCAAGAATGAGATAATGGATGTCAATTTAGGAAAATATTAGAAAAATATTAGGAAAAGAATAATTAAGGGGTTGAATGCATGAATCGCACGCCCAAAACGGAGGAGGTAGAAATTTGAATAACATTTTTGGGGTGAGGAAGATTGTCTGGGTTGTAACTGTGAGACCCAGTCTCAATAAAATGACCATAAATTTCTCATATGGTAGAAAAATAAATATTTTCAAAATGATCTAGAAAGTTGGGAACGAGGCACACAAAAATTTGAAATCATTTTAGAAGATTTATAAAAATGAGGGAGTAGTAATAGACAAAATGTGATGAGTTTTAGAAAAAATTGTGCAAGAAAAAGAAGAAGAGGGCAAAGTGGAGTTCAAGAGAAAAGGTATGAAGAGTTTTGGGGCAGTGAAAAGAAGCTACAGGAAGAGCTTGTTGAGAAAATTTGAATCTTTTATGTATTGATAAAATGATGTATTTGTTACAAACTGATTGAATGTAATAAGACAAAAATACTTGTGATTGCATTTCTTTTGGTTTTATGAGTTGTTATTATTTGTAGCAGAGTTATGTTGCATTGTGAGTTTGTGAGTATAAGTCTATCCTCTTTCATTAGTGGTATTAGAGTAGGATTTCTTGAGTGTGCAAGAAGAGTTCCGAACGTGAGGCAGTTTGCACTAGGACCTGGGGGTAGAATGTGTGTGATTTGTGTGTAGACAGATCACTGAGTGTGAGGTATTCTATACTTGAGAGGTTGAATATTGAGAGTATGTGGCAAGTGTTTGAAGAATTGTTAAAGAAGGAAGGTAACAATTTTATCATAGTTGTGTATGCAAGTGAACAAGATGGAGAAAATATTGTAGAAGTATGCTTTGAGAATAGTATGAAGAAAGATGGTGAGATTGTAGTAAAGGATGAGAAGGAGGAGAAAACTATAGCAAAGATTAAAGAGGTTTCAACAACAATAAAAGAGTTTAGCGAAATGGAGGACATTGAAGAAAGGGAAAACCAAGTTGCAACAGTTAAATAAAAGGTAAAACTTGCATTTTGTGATTTTGTTGATGATTTTGGTTTGCATGTTAATTGCATGAATGGGATGGATGGATACGAGGAAGCTAAAAATTATGTTGTAGTAGTAAGGAAAAGAGAAAAATCAGATTTTAATGAGGTTAGAACCAAATCTGATTTGTGTTTGACTGATATAACGAGTGACAAAGAAGAAATAATTGTAGCAATGAAAGTAGTTGATGAAAAGTTTAATCTTTTTGAATGTTATTATAAAAATGTATGTGAGTATAATGAAGTTACAAAAAAATATATTCCTTTGAAGGACATAGAAGAAATTGAAGGGGATGATTTATTTGTGCAGATAGAAGCAATTGAAAGAGAGTGGAATGAGAAAATTTTAGCTAATGCAAAGGTTGCAACCAAAGGTAAAGAGGGAATTTCAGATTCTACTACATGTTTTGATGATATTGAGAATGTAAAAGTAGATTCAAAGGTTGCAACAATAAATCCTTTGAAATTAAATGAGAGTGGTGAACAGACTAAGGTGAAAGTGAAGTTTTCTTAAAATTGTTTGATTGAAAGTATTGAAGATGACGATTCCTTGATAACAGAGCCTACCAATTTGTTACAAAATGTGGAGAATGAATCTATGGATTGTGGTACTAATACTAAAATGGGTGTTGAAGATCATATTATAGTAGCAGTATGTCTTTCTGAAGGCATAATAGGAGTGACAAACAACATTGGAAATTAGGTAAAGGGAGAGGAGAAAGGTAAAACAACAATAGAGGTAATGAAGTACATTTGTTTTGTTGAAGGTGGAGGTATATGTTTGATTTCTAATTCTATTGGAATATATTGGTGGAAGGTTAGATTAAAATTTTTGAAATACATGAAGTGTAGAGGAGTAAAGATGAAAGGATATAATATTGGTATCCAAGGTTTTTGGAAAAACCGTGTAAATTTTTTCATCAACGTTTCGGATTATACTCCATGATCCATCATCAGGATGTCCAGCAGATAGAGCGAGAAATGAAAAAGAGTGAGCAGACTTGGATATAAAAAGGTGAGGAAAGATGAGAGGGGGAAGGTTGGGGAGGTTGGAAGGCACACAATCCAAAAAATGAAGAGGGGACAAAATTGAAAATTCAAGGAATAAAATAAAAATGAAAAAATGAAAAAATGAAAAAGAGAAACGAAAGAAAGTACCCAAAGATAACATCACAGATAAATTGAAAAAATGAAAAAATAAGACAACAATTGTAAGGAAATAAATAAATAGAAAAAGATAACAAAAGTAAGGAAAGAATAAATAGAAGGATACAACAAATGCAAGGAAATAAAAAAGAACAAGGCCAAAGAGAAATAAAGAAGAAACAAAAATTAAAATCACAAAGTAACAAGAATTATAAACAGGAAATGAGAGCCAAAAATTGGAAAACAAACTAAAATTAAAAACAATTAAGCAAAGAATAAAATAAAATAAATGAAATGAATAAAGGAACCAAACCAACAAAGTAAAACTAAAGAACAATAAAGAAATAAAAAGGTCAAAGAACCATCAAAAGAATTAAAAGACAAGAATAGTCGTAGAGACATAAAAATTAAAAAACTAATTATACAAGAAAGAGGATAAAACAAAAAATGAAAGAAGCAAAATAACAGAGAAAAAATCAATTAGAAAGATAAAAAACAAACCAAAAAAATGAGGAGAAAAAACAAGAGAAAAGAATCAAGCTAATGAAAACGGAAGCCAAGAACCAAACCACTGAAAACAGAAGAAGAGGGAGAAAAAGAAAAAATTAACGAAGAAGGATAAATCAATTAAACAACATGTAAGAACAACAGGTCTAACAAGGAAAAAGAACAAAAGTAGATAGAAGATAAAATTAAGAGAAATATAAAGAGAAAGAACAAAAGAAAGGAGAAAAATGAAATAAAATCAAATGTATAATTATAATAAATCAAAGAGGAAGAATAAATAAAAGAAAGGGTTCAAATACAAAGCTAAAAAATAATAAAATAAATTAAAACATCAAAAGAGAAGAAATTAAAATCAAGAGAACCCAATAAGGAAATAAAGGAAGCACCAAATTAAAAGGAAATAAGTGAAAGAGGAAAAAGGGGGAAGAAAAGAGAGACGGGGATAATTTTTTTGACAAGACAAGCCTAAAAGGACAAGAAGAAGAGAGGGGCAGAGGTTGGCATAGAAGAGGGGAGAGAAGAGAAGGTGGAAAGGAAAAGTAAGGGGAGGAAAAGGGGGGAGAGAGAGGGACAATCAAAGGATGAACAAGGGTGAAAATGGGAACGAAAGAAGAAAAGACAAGGATCAAGAATGATTTGGAGAGTGGGCATTGAGGCTATTTAATAGTGGTTTTCAAGAGAAGCTTAGAACCCAATCCCCATCCCAGTTAAGGTTGGAGGGGTGATTATTGATTTCAATGGCCTCTTTGAGCTTTCTCTTAAAGAAGTTGTCTTCTTTGAGCATGATTTTGGTTTTTTCTAAGGCGATGTGATGCTTCATCTTAAAAGAGTGTTCAACAATAGCGGATTTTGAGATTCGATCATGTCTTATGTCGGCACAATGTTCTTTGATTCTTGTGTTGAAGGAACGACCTGTTTCCCCTATGTAGGAAACACCATTGTCATAAGAATGCATCATTGTAAGAAATCACATCCCATCCCCCAAAGACCCCCAAGATCATTTCCTCATGAATCCCACACCCAAAATGGAGGAGGCAGAGGTTTGAATGACATTTTTGGGGTGAGGAAGATTGTCTAGGTCGTAACTGTGAGACCCAATCTTAGTAAAATGACCATAAATTTCTCATATGGTAATGAAATCAAGATTTTCAAAATGATCTTGACAGATAGGAATGAGGCACCCAAAACCCAAAAACTGTTTTAGAAGATTTAAAAAAATGGAGTAGTAATAGATAAAATGTGATAGGTTTTTAAAAAAATTGTGCAAGAAAAGAAGAAGAGGGCAGTGTGGAGTTAAAGAGAAAAGGTATGAAGAGGTTTGGGGCAGTGAAAGGAAGCTACAAGAAGAGCCCGTTGAGAAAATTTGAAACTTTTATGTATTGAGAAAATGATGTATTTCTTTCAAACTGATTGAATGTAATAAAACAAAATTACTTGTGATTGCATTTCTTTTGGTTTTATGAGTTGTTCTTATTTGCAACAAAGATATGTTGCATTGTGCGTTTGTGAGCAACAATCTGTCCTCTTGCATTAATAAGTTGTACACCACCGTCCTTAATAAATAGTATTTTAAGGTGAGCGTGGTGATGGAGGAAATGAACCAAAATTGGTTAAGAGAGAGTTTCTCTATCATCATGGATGGGTGGATAAACATTGATCAATCATCAACACTATAGTCACATATTTAGCTATCTCTAATTTTATTAAAACGCTATTAATTATTCAAGGAAACACAAATATGCAAACTTTTAATTTCAAGTTTTGATAGAGTTCATAGAGAAGGCCAGGGCCTTAAATAGTTTATATGTGGCATGTTGATTCAACACATATGTGGAAATTAGATAACATGATGGCAGATACTGCTTACAAGCACATATTTTGGATCTCACTTTTTTTTCACATGTTCTAATAAAATATTAAAATAAACAGGGAAGATAAATAAGGTGATAAAAGTGGTGGTAAAAGTTAGAGATATTTAAATGTTCATTGTAACCACCACACCTCATTTGCTCTCTTTAATGCTTTATTGAAGTAGATTTTTTTTAAAAATTGTGGAAACTAGATATTCTAGTTACTTCATTTTGTTAGAAAAGATGCTTGAGATGTAGGAAGCTCTATGGTTGATGACAATTCATTCAAAATGGAGTATATTTCCCGATAAATCACTATTGAAGGAAAAATTATGAAAAATAAAATCCTTGATAGAAAGTAGTGGTTCATAATGAGCTCAGAGAATTTTATTTTATTATTAAATTATTAATTTATCAATATGTGTGACTTGATAATCCTATTGATATTTTATATTAATAGCATTAGCTCTTTATCACTTGAGTGTTATTATCTTTTTGGGTGACCCCGCAATAGTAAGTCCCACTTTTTAGCCAAAGTGGGACATTGAAATTGATATCTTTTACCAAATATTCACTATCTAACACTTATAACAACTATATCATTAATAATTTGAAGATGATGTGAACTGGTGATTTTTGAGATTTTATCTATAGATTATAATATATATTTAAAAAACATTAAGAAATAATTTGTGAATTTTTTTATGTAACTTATTTTTTATAGTTAACAATATGTTTAAAAAGTGATGTTACTTCAGTAAAGCATAACTATATTTGTATAAAAGATAAAATTATGATTTTTTAAACATAAATTCATAACTCCAACATCTAGTGTACATATATTTTTCATATTTTTTTGTTGCACATTTTATTTTATTTTTTAAAGTGAGATTAACTATAATTTAGACATGGGTTACTTTGATAATGCATAATTTTTTTGTATGCATTTGTTTTTTTTTCAATAATAACATCAATACCTAGTACAAAAATATTTTTCAAATTTATTTTAATCTATTTTACTATTTTTCTACGTGTGTGGAAGAAAGACCTTGATGATTATTGAAAAACCTATCTTTACTAGAAAATAAATAATAAATATAATAATCAAACTAAATATATTCAAAATTATACTCATTGGAAGTCTTATTTCGAGTGCTATGATCCTACAAATTATCTTTTCATATTCATTCCATTTTCTCATCCAACCCGAGGTTAGAAACAAAATCAATTGAAGAAAATCTAAGGGCTAAGATTGAAAGGTCAATTTTGGGGCCTTCACTCAAAGATATTCAAGGACCTTCAATTGAAGGTATTTCATTTCCATGATTTTTTTTGAAAAAACCCTTTGAACAAAGGTAATTTCCAAAAAAAATATTTTTTCTGTAATTTTCATAAAAGGAATAGAAAGGGACCTTTGATATGGTCCCTTTTTTATTTTTAAAAATTACCTTCATTCAAAGGTTTTACACCTTAACGAAGGTACTTTTTGAACGACCTTTGAATGAATCTATTTGAAGAAATATCTTCAAATGAAGGTGTTTATAATTTTTCACCTCCATCTGACTTGAGAAATCCCATGTCCCAAGTTTGGGACTCACTATTGTGGGTTTACCCTTTTTATTTTAGATATGTTTTTTCCTTTATCTCTCAATTTGTATATATGTTGATAGATATGCTAATATAGACTCTCCTAAATTTTCTAATACTAGCTCTGAGCATGAGGAACGTTCTCAAACACTAGCATCAAACAAGTTTCCAATAATAAAATGAAATAAAAAAGGTAACAATAATTGGAATGTAGTAGGGAACAACGGGAACTTAGATAAACAAGAGATTACAAAGAGGTATAGGATTCAAGAAGGCTTAAATTGCAACCTCCAAAATGAGGAAACCCCTCAAGGAAAAGTGGAAAAAACTCTTATGTAAATGAATGGCCAAAAAAAGAGAAGACAAAAATATAAAGAAGATGTGATTCCTTACCAAAAAAGTAATATAAATAAGATTAAACTTCCTAAATTCTTTAAAGGATTTACGAACTCAGTTGAAGGCCCACAAGAAATGGAAGTCGATAACCTTTAACTGCATTACCTATAACATCAAGGGGCTTGAATCCCTAGATAGAAAGTATAGTATTAGAAGATATATAAACCAAGAAAAACATAAAAATGTAATGTTATTATGGAAGAGGTCAAAAAAGTAAATTTTACTTTGGAAATGAACCTCAAGTTCATATGGAGAGACTCCTCTTATTATGCTACAAAGCATGGAAAAGGAAAAGGAGGATTTTTCATCCTACTTGTCAATAGTTGGACTAAATGGGTGAAAGCCCATGGAACCTCACCCTACAATAGGGCAGTTTGAGTCATTATTGAGAAAGAAAATTAAAAAATTGGCATATGTTCTATATATGCATCTAATGACTATAGGAAAAGATGTGAGTTGTGGTATTGGGTGTGCAACTTACAAGATGTACCATGGATTATTATAGGGGGACTTCAACATGATTGAAAATAATGAAGATAAAATAGGAGGAATTGTGATATGGGATGGAAATGAAATAATTTTTTTGTATAAGATGAAGAACAAGCATAGACTAATTGATCCAATATAAGGTACACAAAAAAAATAAAAAAAGATATGGTTTACCTAGTGCAATTATCAAAAACGGAATAGGAGAATATATTGTAGATTGGATAACATCTATGCTAATAATGATGTCTTTCAATTTGACCAAGTAAACAAGACAAATAGTAGAGTAAAAGTACATCCTTGGACCTTATCTAATCCCCACCTTGTATCTATAAAAATCTTAATTGATAAAGATAGATAATAGAAAACAGAAATATTTTTTTTGCTTAATGCAAGCCTATTAAATAGTGAGGATTGCAATAATGTAATTTTCACACTTAGGTAAATCAACAAAAGGATGCATAAAAATTTCTCAGATATAGAAAGATGGAACATCAACATAAATATTTGGAAAAAAATCTATCAGATAATTGGGGAGCAAAAAGAAAAGAAGAGTGCAAACTAGAAGAAAAACTCTTAAAAATAAAATTTAAAATTCAAGAAGAATGAAAACATATAAAAACAAAGAGGGAATTAATAACCACTTAAGGTTTTGTAAAGAAAATACAAAGACATAAAGATCATGGATTAAAAAGAGGACAAAATTAAATTCGATAGCCCATGGTGATAGAGGCTCAAAGTTATTTTTTAGAATGCTAAAAGACAAAGAAGCAAAAGAAATAGTAACTTCGATTTGGGAGGATGGGGGTATGATAAAAGACCTTGAAGAAATCCAAAAAATATTTTACCAATTTTAAAAAGATCTATTTACTTCTGAATGGAGTAACCTAGATAGCATAAAATAAAGAGAAGATTGCAAGAAACTATTTCCAACATTAGAAGGTTTCTGAAGAAAATGCAGAAATACTAAGAAAACAAATCACAAAGAGAAAATAAAAAAGAGATATAATAGCCTTAAACAATGATAAATATTTGGGGGAAGATGGGATTCCAATTGAGTTCTACAAAAATAATCTAGATTGGATAAGTGAGGACCTCTTATAGGTTTACAAGGAAGCTATTGAAAGAGGTTCATTAGGTAGAGCCATTAACAAGGGGATATTGAAGACCTATAACACTCCTTAATGTGTCATATAAAATATTAGAAAAATTCATAGCTTTGATATTAACATAAATCCTCCCAAAAATTATTAACAATACACAAACAAGATTCATAAAAGGAATAAATTCTTGAAAATCTTCTCAGTAGCTAGGAAGCAATGGATTGGGTAAGAATGTCCAACCAAAACATAAGAATGCTACTGTTATATTTTGAGAAATCCTATGATAGGATAGAATGACCTTTCATAATAATGATCCTATAGGTATTTGGATTCCCTAAAATATTTTGTCAAATGGTCAAAACCCTAATGGAAGATGCAACTACCTAAGTTGAAATAAATGGTTCCTTGATGAAAGAATTACAACTATAGAGATCTATAAGACAAGGATGCCCTCTATCTCCTTCATTATTTCCTATAGCTACATATGCACTACATTATATTCTCAGAGACTCATCATTAAGACCTAGTATCTAAGGACTAGCACTACCAATAATAAAGGTCTAATTAACATACAATTTGTAGATGATACAACAATCTTTGTAAAACTAGAAAATATTTTTTTTGAAAACCTAATGAAAAAATTGAATATATTTGGCAAAGATCTTGGGGTAAAAATATCTAAAGTGAAATCTATCATGCTAAGTTGAGAAACCTCCCAACCATATTGGTTTAGTGAACATGAATTCCAATGGGGAGGTCCCAAAAAAATTGTTAGGTATCTAGGGATACCATTTTCTATAAGCCCTAATCTAAAATATATGTGGGATTGAGTTAAAAAAATAAGATAGAATAAAACTAAGAAACTGGAATAAACAGTACTTATCAATTGTTGGAAGAGAATGAGTATGTCAAGATATACTATCCTCCTATAATATATACTATGCATTTTTAACAATTACTAAATTGAAGAGATATAAAAAATATTTAACAATTCTTGTGGTTAGATGGAAAAGGAAGAAAACATGTAATAAAATGGGAATGGTGTTGTGCATAGAAAAACAAAAAGGTGGATAGGAGTAAAATAGTTTAAAAAAAAGATTGCTTTGGAAGTGACATGAATTTGCAAAGCCCTTGGAGGATATGCGCCATGGAAAATTCTAATAATAAATAATATACAAAAATTTGTACCAAAACAAGCCAAGTCTTGGAAGAATATGCATCTTTGTGACCTAGTTTTTGGTAAATTATCAGTGTCCCTGTCTGGTTCCAATGTATTTAAGAGCATATAGAAGGAATGGGAACTAAGAAAATAATCTATCTATTGAAATAATGAAGAAGGAATACTTTGATGTGTTGTCATTGATGCCAATATTATTTGTTGACATTTTTGTCTAATTTGGTAAATAGTTTTGGTGACACTTTGATCCGGTAATTTGGTCTAGAATTTCTCATGTTATAAGATCATCTTATGAGGTTAAAATATGTTATTTAGGAATATTAAATTCATATATGATCCAAATTTCAGTTCTTTTGGATGAATGGGCTGAAACAATGCAAGATGGTATGTGTAATCTTGTCCGCATTCCTCCAGTGTTTGGAATCAAACTTAGAAATTTTGGGAGATTGCTTGCATATGTCATTAATTCATATATTCCATATGGCACATGCTTATATGATCATATGGATGATATAATTTTTGGTTAGATTGGTTTATTTTGTGATTAGGTCTAATTCCTGGCCGACCTAATACCTGATATATGTGCTATGAAGAGTGATATGTATTGCGAATGTTAAGGGGATCTATTTTAGATCCATGCCGACCTAATCAAGCTTTTCATATTTTATTTGAATGTGAAGAAGTTTTTTTTTCAAGTATGAAGTTGATAAAGTGTTTTTTGAATTAATTAGGGCTACATCTAATTAGGCCGACCAAATTGATGTATGCGGATGTAATAGGGTATATATGCGGATTTTTTTTTGAGTTGTAGCATGTTATGAGGTAGTAAGAATGCAATATGATGTGTGTGAGATCAATATAAGGGAAGAATTATTATGAATGTTGAGTGACTACTAAGTAGAGCAATATTTATATTTAGAGCTTCAAAGGAACTAAATTCAACACAAGAAAGGTGTACTTTGTATCAATTCACACTTTGTCTATGAAGCCAATTCTATTTTATATCTATTTCTAGTTTTGAGCCTTATAAGGATAGTGATTCCTTATAGTGAGCCCCTGTAATATCTTATAGTTGGTTATAATATATTGTGAGCTAATCCTCATCGTGGTTTTCCCTTTTTTGGGTTTTCCACATAAAAATACTAGTGTCCATGTGTTATGTAGTCTTGTCATCTCTTTCATGTTTACATTTATAGCTGCAATTAGATATATTTTGATTATTGGTTGGATTGTGATTAAATGTTTTAATAGAATACTGATTCACCCCCCTCTCAGTATTCTAGGTTTTCAACAATTGGTATCAAAGCCTAGTTCCTTTTGAAAATACTAACAGCTTGAGGAAGATCTTGGAGTTTGAACACATGGATAATAAGATGTGTTATATTCATTCAAAAGAATTTTTTGCAATTGAATACATAGAATAATACTGCATGTTTGACAAAGAACTTAAATCTCCTCTTGAAGATCTTGACAAAGTTGAAAGTGAACAAAATTCTAAAGGAAAGACTAGGAGAAGCAAATGAATACATAAAAAATTTGAGAGAAAAAATCAAGAAGTTCAAAGAAAGACATAGAGAAGTGAATGAACAATTGAAGTTCAGGCAAATGAAGATATCACTAGAATAAAAGTGAAAGTGGAAGAAAATAAGAGAATTGAAGTTTTTCTGAATGCCACTGTACAAATAAAAACTATTGAATGCACAAAACTTGAACAAGAAGTGGTAAACTTAAGATTGGAAAAAGCAAGAGCTCATGAGGAAAAATTCAAAACAAGTACTAAAATGCTTGATGAATTGATTGCAATTCAAAAACTATCTAAGGATAAAGGTGGTTTGGGATTTGAAGAAGGAGAAAGATCAAAGACAAATAAGACCCCTAACAAGGTTAAAAATCAAAAGAAGACTCAATGTAATGAAGAAAATTCAGAAATCAAAGAAGCAATGTTGGAAGACCTCCCATCAGACAACCAAATGCTCAAAGGTACCCATCTTTCAATGGTATTTATTTTTCATGCAATATATTTGGACATAAGGCTATAGAACGTAGAAGTAGGATGAATCTGAATGTTGGAACCTTTTCTAGACAATTTTTTTCATGCAAGAAATTTGGACATAGAGCTACTGAGTGCAAAATTCAAATGATGAATATATTTAATACTGGTAGAATGTTTCAATCTTTCAATAGTTAGTGTTATACATGCAACACATTTGGGAATAAGGCTAACCAATGCATATCAAGAACAAATGAAATTCAGTTTGGTCAAAAAAATGTTGTATGCTACACTTGCAACAAATATGTACACATCTCAAGATTTTGTAGAAGCAAGAATGGAAGGCAGACTAATCTAGGAAAGAGGAATGAACCAATCAAGAAAGTTGATCCTACTGATATAAAGAAGGAAATGGAGAATATTTGGAGAAAGGAAGAGGAACCTGAGAACAAGGGTGAATCAAATGCATCTATTCCCCATCTGGTGTAGATAATTGTTTTGAAAACTAAACCTAGGCATGGGCTTAGGGGGATCAATAACAAAGAAATCTAACAACCCCTTGGAAATATGAGGTGTCAAGTAGTGACACAAAGATATATGATGTAAAATGGCATTCTTAAGTTGGTAGAAAAGACCTCGATAGAAAATATGCAAATCTGGAGAATTATAGAGCATTTTTAGGGTTTATAGTGTATTAGTGAAGTATTTAATAGATTTTCGGGAATTTGAAGCAATAAATGTGGAAATTAGGGCAGATCAATAATGTATAAAGTGAAATTATAAGTTGTTTCTAATCACTTTTGCACATTTGAAAGAGACCAGAGAAAACTGGAGGAGAACTAAAAGTGATTCGAAGAAAATTGGTTCAAACTGTAGTTCCCATCGTGCACATAAAAGGTATTTATAGCTATATGTGCTTTGTGCGTTTGAATTAGAAGTGGTTTTATAAGAATTTAAGATAGAATTGAGGTTATAATGACTACACCGACCATAGTTGAGATTATTGAAAGACCTATAATGAAGTTTAAAAGGTTTTCATGGAAATTTTTTGACAATGAACTTAATGGTGCATTTTTTGAAGATCCCAATTAAGGTTTTTCCCATTAAGGACACAATAATCTATATACATGGAAAGCTGGAGGAGTATGATCACCAAGCACTTAAAAATCAATGGTCTAATGAGATGACTAGAGATTACTTTTTGGTAAAACCATAATATGTAAACCTAGTGAGAAAGAAGCTAGATATTTGGAACTGGTTACCTAACTTTCATAGTGATTTGGATGAAAAATATGTGTGGATAGCCCTAAGTGGAATCCATGAAAAACTCACATGGACAGATATGCCTAGATTAATATCTAAGGATGTAATTAAGGTCGTAATTGGATTGTGTGATACCGGTTTCGTACTGGTGCTAAAGTCTGTAAAGAATGATGTGGTTATGTAGCTAACTAGTGCCACATTTGATAGAAGAGCATTAAAAAATAAACCTATCATCAATCTTGTAGTGAAGTATGCTTTAATCTTGATTGACCACAAAATATAATTCACCAATAGGGATAACTCAATATCTGCAACTGCAATCTATGTTTCCCATGATATGGTAGTGAATATGAAGGATTATGAATTATGGGAGTTGCTCCAACAATTTTTTTTGGAGAAATTGAATCAAACTAAAGTGAAGAAGTATGTCTTTAAATTTGGATCTTTGATTGTATTCTTGTTATTCTAGTTTTTGAGGGAGCTACCCTGAAGAAGAAACATTGTATGGGATAGATGAAAATCGATAACACACCAATTTTTTTATTATTTACACAACATTGGAGATTATAAAACTTAGGATAATGCATTGACTGCATTTTTCACAGTATTCCAAAAGAACATGAATGATAGATAAATAATTCCTAACAGTTTAGTGGAGAAGTATGCAAATGAAATACCCTTTCTTGTATCCACTAATGAATTCATAATAGAGGTAGTTGAACCCATAACAATATGGATTGAGCCTCTTGAATATGTGATTACTAAGAATGAGGTTGAGAGATACATTGGATTATTGTTAAATAGTCCTAACTTGGACCCCTCCCTGCCTAGACATGGCACATATGAAGAGAAGTCAATTGAAGTATACTTGGAAACTTCAACACCTGTGAGAACCAAAAGAGTAAATAAACAAGTTGAACAATACTTTGGATTGCATGGCCTTTTAGATGACGAAGTAAATAAATTAAGGGAAGTTGCAGAAAAAGGGAAAGTAGTTGGTGAGTCCTCCAAACCACGTAGATCAAGAAGATGAACTTCCAACCCTGCCTCAACATTTCTAAAGCCATCTATCACAACTACCGTTAAAGGGAAGAAGGTGGATCTCAGTGCTCCGATAATAGTTGATGTGTTTGCATCCTTCAGACCCAACACTCAAACCACAAAGAGGGAAAATGTACCTTCGATAGAACCTCCTACTACCTCCTGAACGAGGAAGAAATAAAAAGAATCAAGAGGATGAAACTCAAGTGATGTTATACAAGAGGAGATTGAACTTGGTTTAGAAGAGGAAGAACAGATAAAGAGAAGAATAAGAAGTAGTGTCTCCACCAGTGGTGAAGGTGCCTCACAAGAGGCTAGCATTAAATTCAAGAAGGCTAAGATCAATATTGTGGATACCTCTGAAGATGAGGAGGTAGAAAAGGAGAAAGAATATTTTACAATACATGTTCAAAAAATCCTAACAAGAGAGAGGAGAAGAAAACAGATGAAGGCACATCAAAGCCTGAGAAGAAGTCCAAGACTCCTTCGATAAGAGCTCGTTCACCAATGAAGTTAGACTATTTGGTTAAGAATATGTTAGAGCATGATGGTTTGTTAGAAGCCACTGCCAAATTGTATGATGAGGTAGATGAGGATGATAAGAAAATAATTATAGATTTCATTATTCAATATATGATTATTTTAGATGCAAATATGGATAAATGAAAAAGAAGGTGACTAATGTTGTATGTAAAGCCTTGGTGAAAAGAAGACATGAAGTTGTTAAAGCTGAAAACAAGATTAAAATAGATGCCTAAAATGATATTGGATCATCTTTATCTAAGGATGAAAAGGCTACCTTGTTGGAATTTTAAACTAAATAGTTCAGGGTGAAGCAAAGAGTCACCATTATTATGGACAAAGAAAAGGACAATACAAAAAATTTGAAAGGAGAAACTTTGGATATAGTGAGAGATATGGCACACAAATTTGAGATGATTGTTTCTTTGTCATACAAAATAGCTCAAGTAAAGGAGCTTGGTAAAGATAAAGTTACTGATTATTTCTCCTATAACTAATCTGTTTGTTTTCAAGGAATTTGTAGAAGAAGTAAATGATTGTTTTGTAGAAGAGACTCCACATTTGTATATTTTAGGGAATGTGGTTGATGATACTCATGCTCCTTCAGAGACATCTGCTCCTCCGGAAGACACTGAAAATACAGGTAGTGAAATAATAAAGACCAAAATAATGATGATACCGATGATGATGTTGAAGATCACCATGAAAATCAAAATGAGGATATTGGAAATGAAGGTGAAGAAAATAAGAATGGAGAAGAAGAAGGTCAATATGAAAAGAATAATGATAAGAAAAATGATGAGGATAAAAGGAGGATGAAAAAAAAGAAAAACAAAAAGATTTCCCCAAGCCAAAAAAGAAGAAGAATAAGACAAAGAAGAGACTGAAGTTGAAATAAATGAAGAAGAAACCCAAAAGACCATGCAGCCATCAAAGTCATCTAGAGAATCCTTTGGTAATGCTCTCAATGGTCTTCTGACAAGAAAAATAAGGATTCAAACGACCTTTCCACCCTAGTTGATACAACTCCCACTATACCAAGGTAGTGTAGATCTGAATAAGATCTCACCCATTTAGAAGTTGGAGCTCGAAGATACTTTTCATGCCTTTGCAAGAAAGGAGATTATATAGACTCATCAAAAGGGGACTAAACTAATCAATGATGCCATCAAGACTATACAGGATGCTACCTCAGGTACCATAGTTGACAATTCTCTAACACCTATTGAGAACTTAAAGTTTTTGGTTGACTCCCTCAGGAAGTATACCTCTAACCTAAAGGAGAAAACTGTAAAAGAAGTGGAATCAAGATTTGCAGAGAAAATATTTCTTGAGCTACAAGATAGATGTGTAACTGCTCATAGCAAGGTGATGAAATGCCTAAAATAGGTGAAGGAATGTGAAGATGAAGCTCAAACATTATTCTTGTATTGCATGAGGTGGCCAGATGCCACTCAAGGAATTAAAGACTTAATGGAATCAATAGAGTCATAATTAGCTAATGCCTTTAGAGCTTGTGACCTTATAAAAGATAGAAACTATGCCTCTTGGACTGTTATTTCAGACATGTAAAACAAGTTTTTCACTTTGCAAAGACATAAAGAGGATGTTATAAGGCAGTTTGGAAAGCTTGGAGACTTGGTTAAGGCCAAGAATATTTCAGTTTCAAGTGCCAGGTTGTGGAAAAAAAAAAACTTGAAAAGATAAATCCTAATCCATATACTCAGGAAAAGGGAGAAGATAGCTTAGTGGAGTTGGAATCAATGTATAAGACGCTTGATACAACCAAGAAGATTTGGGATGAAGGAAAATATACTTGGGAAGCCATTCTCAAGGAGTTAGAAGATGCCTCCACCTCCGGATAAACACTCATGTTTTTTTTATTTTAGTTTCTTTCAGTTTTTTCTTTGTACATACAGTCGAATCAAAATTTTCGATAACTCATATGTACATATGTACCAAGTTTAGTGACTACAAGTATGTTACTGACATTACCCTTTGTCTTTGATATCAAAGGAGGAGAAGTTTTGAGAAGCTATGAGAATTTTTGGTGCTAGAGTTGTTAAATAGTTGTGTGAGGGAGAAGAATTGGGTGGAAGTTTTTTGGAGTAATAGATTTATTGAGAGAAGTTTTGATGTATGTTTGAAAGGGGGATTTAATACAAGTTTTTGAAGATAGTTTTGATGTTGATTTTTTGGAGATTCATTTTTGGAACATGTTGCCATCAATGAAAAAGGGGGAGATTGTTGAAATAATGAAGAAGGAACACTTTGATGTGTTGCCATTGATTCCAACATTGTTTGTTGACATTTTTGTCAAATCCGGTAAACAGTTTTAGTGACACTTTGATCTGATAATTTGGTCTGAAATTTCTCATGTTATAAGATCATCTTATGTGGTTATAGTATGTTATTTAGGACTAATAAATGCATCTATGATCAAGATTTAAATTATTTTAGATCAACAGGCTGAAAGTTACAAATGATAGAAGATTGACATACAATTTCTGTCTTATACAGTGCAAGATGGTATGTGTAATCTGTTCTGCATTCCACTAGTGTTTGGAATCAAAATTATAAATTTTGGGAGATGGCTTATAGGTTTCATTACTTCATATATAATAGATGGCACATTCTTATATGATCATAGAGATGATTGGTGTTGGTTAGATTGGTTTATTTTGTGATTAGGTCTAATTCCTAGCCGACCTAATACTTGATATATGCACAATGAAGAGTGATATGTATTATGAATGTTAAGGGGATCTATTTTAGATTTGTATCTACCTAAATCAATCTTTGCACATTTTATTTGAGTGTGAATAATTTTTTGTTTTAAGTATGAAGCTAACAAGGTGTTTTTTAAAATTAAATAGGGCTACATCTAATTAGGTTGACCTAATTGATGTATGCAGATGTAATAGGGTATATATGTGGATCATTTGTTGAGTTGTAGAATTTTATGAGGTAATAAGAATGTAATATGATGTGTGCAAGTTTTGATATTGTGTGAACCTATGAATTTATATGTGTGAGACTAGTATAAGGGTATAATTGTTGTGAATGTTGAGTGACTACTAAGAAGAGTAATATTTTATATTCAGAGCTTCAAAGTAACTGAATTCAACACAAGGAAGGTGCACTTTGTATCAATTCACACTTTGGCTATGAAGCCAATTCTATTTTGTATCTTTTTTTGGTTGTGAGCCTTATAAGGACAGTGAGTCTTAGTAGTGAGCCCCTCTAATATCTTATAACCGGTTATAATATATTGTAAGCTAATACTCATCATGGTTTTTCTCTTTTTGGATTTTCCATGTAAAAATCCTCTAGTTTTCATGTGTTATGTGGTCTTATGATCTCTTTCATGTTTACATTTATAGTTGCAGTTAGATATGTTTTGATTATTCACTGGATTATGATCAAATAGTTTAATAGAATACTGATTCACCCCCCTCATAGTATTTTCGGTGTTCAACACTATCCTAAGAAAGTATCTGGTGGATAAATTAAAGAAAATATTCCATATGAGATCTATATGGTGGAATATATCTCACAAGAACAAACCCTTGGTTCTCCTTCAAGGGTACTTTGTAAAGGCCTAGCATAAAAAAAGGAATCACCCAATTCTAAAATCTAATAAATAATGGGTAATTAATATCATGGGATTCTCTCAACCTAGAATTTAATTTACCTCAAACACAAGAAAATATTTGAATTGATTAAAAAACAAAATTTTAACTATGTGGAAAATATCCAAACATACAGTAATGAGATTAAGCAAGACAATGCTTGGCTAGAAGGTAGCATATTAATAGAGTTAAAAGAAAAGGAAATCTATAACATAATTACAGAACCACCAGATTTGATTAGTTATTTGAACAAAAGTTAGAATTTAAATTTGAATAATAGACAATGGAATTATGTGTTTAGTCATATTTGGAATAATGTATTAGAACCAAAAAAAATAGGATTTAAATGGATGATGCTACTACATAAATTACCAAATTTAGATTCAAAAAATAAGCCAAATGTATGTGATATATGTAAAAAAACTAAAACTATGACACATATTTTTTGACTATTTTTTCACTAAAGTGATCTGGAATTTAATTCAAATAGAATTAGAATGGTGGGGGGAATGAAAGAAAAAAGAAAACAAGAAATAATAATGGGAAAAATCGAAGGAATGGGAATATTAAATAAGCTCTACTGGTTAATCTTTTCTATAAAAAATTATGGCTTTTATGGAAAGCTATGAATAATGAGAAATACCAATGCATTAGGAGAGCTCTTACTGAGTCTAATAGAAGACTCACCATACACAATATTTACATGTAGTTGATTATCACATTGGAGGTAGCCAAAGAAATTTTTAAGAGGTTGATGGATACAAGCAAGGTGGAAATAACTAGAGAAGAGGTAAGATATGCAAGTCAAAGGATATATTGTAAATAAAATAGTAGACTAGACATGGGGGACTTAATGATGGAAGCAAGAAATATCAAAAATGAAAGAAAAGGCCACAAGCAAGAGAAAAAGAGGTGGTTTGAGATACCATATTAATGAAGGAAAAAAATTCACTATCAAAGTAGTAGGATCTAATGATAATTTATTAGTTGAAGAGCCACCTTGTTTGGGCTAGGACAAACACACTGAGAGTGTCAATTTCAAAGAATTATAAAAATAGGATAAGTAGAATAGTAAGATTGTGTTTTGAAGCCCTGTGAGGCAATGACTTAGAGACCCTATGAGGTCAGATTGAAAAAAAGAGACACATATAGTCAAATATATTATGTAATAAGATCAACATATATATACCCTGATCCTTTAGATCCTTTTTTGTAAATTGTATTGAATAAAAAAAATATAGACTCTCCTAGTTATGGAGAGATGTATGGGATATATATAATTTGACAATACTCTTAGAAATATGAAGTAACCAATTCATAATTTTTTTTTTAATTTGGATTATATGAGGATCATATTAATCCCATTATAACACAAAAATAGAATGCTATGAACATCTTGCTTCATATGACAACCTTTGCTCTAAATCCTAATTGGTATACATGAAGGGCCAAGAGAGTGCCTCTTTCTAATGCTAAAATATAGAAGAAGGGTTATGAAAGGCACTAAAAAAGTGTATTCAAATTATGAGTATAGGAAAATTTAATTTAACCATAGTGGTTTTCCTTTGTTAGTCTTCATAGTCCATCATTTAACAAACCAAATGGAAGGACATATAGAACCAAATTAGCTTAATCTGACCATAGTGGATGGTGGAAATTACATAGAAAGAATACACCAGAGTTGAGGATGCTTATTGTTTGATTCCTTTCATAGGTTACCGATTCCTCTATTGTAAAGGAAAATATAAGTAGAGAATTTGGTGGAAATATATAATTCCTTTAAACTTTAGTTCAATTGATTATGGGGTATTGACAATCTCTACCTTTATGATGGAATGTTGATCTTGAAGTTTTCACATAGATTGATGAGAAGGATGAAAATAAGAGATTGGTGGGTATTTCATTGGATGAGGTAACCCTTGATATTAGGAGTGAATTATGTTTAGAGTCAAATTTTGATTTAGGTAAGGATGAGGTAGAGGCATAACAATAATATATCTTAGATTATCTAAATTTTATCAATTTTTACTTGTAATATTTAGAATTTTTTATTTTGTTTTATTATGTATATGCACATTAGTAATAAAACTCTGATTGAATTGATTAGGTATTTAAATTTTGTTAATTTATATGTTGATTGATATTAACTCTGAATTCATATTCATGTTTAATACTATGGTTTTATAATGTACACAATGAATGCCTTATGTATCAACAATAGATTTTTTATCTAAGGGATTGAGCTTAATTTGTTTAATTTAAGTGTTGGTTCTCATTGTGGAGACACAAATCCAAACATCTCTAGAGACATCTTGTAGAATTCTAAGTTGTGGTCTTGTGATCTTCCATAATTTACTTCTAATGTAGATGCGGTTTATAAATAAATAAATTTCTTAATAATAGCTCTTAATTTTTATTACACCAAAGGTGTTCCCTATATGAACCCAATTGATTGACTTATGTGATCATCGATCCATATTTATGGAGATACATGCAAGATGATTGCAACATCTACAACCATTGGATCACTTTTTTCTTTTTCTTTTATTGCTATATTGTTATTATATTATTTTTATCTTATTATCTTATCTTATCCTTTTTTTTTAATTTTCAATTTTATATTTACATAATTATATGTTTATATGTTTATATTATATTTAAATTATTAATCAATAATATATATTATTTAAATTCTATTTAATATTGTATAATAAATTAATTTAGTATTATTTTATAAATATTTATTTATTAATTTAATATTATTTTATAATTATATAAATAATCTAGTATTATTTTATATATATTTATTTATTGATTTAATATTATTTTGTAATTATAGAAATAATATTATTCTAGTTAATATCATGGTAAAAATGGTGCAAGAGTGCGAGGTGATGAAATGCGAAGGGCAGAGGATTGAAGCCCAGAAGGAGCTGGAGGGTGGACTGTAGAGGCACGACACACCAAAGGACGGTATTAGTAACCAGTGGGATCGGTCCCAATGGAAAAGGAGAACCAAAGTAAAGAAAGGTGGAGTGATTAATTGGAGCATTCAATACCACTAGAAGAATTCAGGGAGAAGATTAAGAATGGGTGATCTGCCTATGGGAAAGCAGGTAGGGATGCTCATGCAGAAATGTATAGACCTCAATGGGTGCTAAAGAATGGAATTTGGGTCGATAAATGTCACCCCTATTATCAACCAAAACACTGGTCAGGAGCTAAAATCGATCAAAGATAGAACTGCTCAAGGAAATTTGATGGCCAAGGGCCCCCATGGGTGAGACCCTATCGCTATACCAAGGCCGATGATAATTGGGGTAGGAGGCAAAGACCATGCAATTGGAGAAAGCAAAATTGTCGAAGAGCAAATGGGTGGTTCAAGAAAAATCCAAGATCGAACAGAGATATGACCAAACATTTGTTCCAGGAGGATTTGAATGAGGCATGACACTTGACAAAAGAACAGGGTAAGAACAAAACAATCGAGGGTACCGACCCTTCAAAGCTTGGTGGAGAAGATATTGGTAAGTCCCCTCAAATCCCATTGCCCTTGATTTATTTAAAAAATGAAACAGTCAAAAGAACTAGGTATTTAATTCAATATATAGGATTTTTTATCAAATGAGGCGGTGAAGGTCACAAGAGCCAGGAAGTCATGGAAAAATGGTGCTTAGAAACTTGGGGAGACAAAATAGTAGTGAAGGTCCTCAAATGTAACTTGTTTTTTTATCACTTTCCCTGGGCAAGGAGAAAAGAATAAGGCTTTAAAAATAGGGCCGTATTTTTTAGATGGAGCTCAAATGCATCCCTTTGATTGGTGCCCTAATTTTGACCTGAGGAAGCTAGGGCTTGAGGAAAATGTCATTTGGTTACGATTATACAACTTACCCTTAGAGTATTGGATGGAAGATTCTCTCAAGGAGATTAGGAGGCAGTTGGGAAAATTCAAATTTTTAGATAAAGCTCAGGAGGATTTTGAAAGAGGTACATACTTCCGGCTATATGTAATAGTGGCACAAGGCACTTTCCAAGTGTTGTGGAACTCATCTCAGAAATGGGCGCTTGGAGGCAAGAGGTGATAAGAGAAGATAGCCTATAGCTATTCCCTAAGTGTAAATTAGTGGATCATGGTAGGGATACATGCTCCTCTTGGATTGGGGTCAACAACCTCAATTTGTATATGGTTGAGAAAGAGTCACGATTAGCGATGGTGAAAGTTCAAGAGATAATTTTTCCAATCGAGAACTTGGAAAAAGAACTTGTGGAGTCAATTTGGCCTCCAAAGTCAGCCACAAAGGGAGCAAGAATGAAAATCGGGCTCTTGGTGGATCCACAGGTGGAAGAGAGCCAAAACACATACAAGTTAGTCCAATATAATTCGTCAAACTCCACAGATCTAGGCGTCCAGATTGAGGAGGGATTCCCTCACCTCACATATATCCAGAGTAGGGACCAGCTAGCGAAGAACCTAGGGAGGAGGCTGGTCGAAGTAGGGTTAGAGGAGCTAGAGGTAGTTCAACTAGAGGCCTGCACCTGTACTAGGGATATGGAAGAGGGATTAGAAGACAGTCAGGGTCAAGGAAATTTGGGATCTGAATCAAACTGTGATGAAAGCTTTGAAGAGTATCAAGAGGGTATCCTGGCTAAAAGAGGGATTGAGAAAATCCCCTCAGGCATAAAAACTCCAAGGATTAAGTCTGCCAGCAAAAGAGGTCGTAAATACAACAAGGAAAAACTAACTATGGCAGGAACAACCAAGGGCCAAACAAAGTTGGGCCAAAAAATCCTTAGAAACAAGAAGGGAATTCCCCAACCTAAGGAACCATGAGGATTATAAAATGGAATGCTAGGGGCTTGAATGCCCCTAGAAAATGGTGTCACATTAGATGCTAAGTAGAAAGCAATAAATCAAAAATATTACTCATTTATGAGACAAAATGGAGTAGGGAATATCAAGAGAAGAAGTTGAAGTATTGGAAAGGATGGGAAGGGGCCCTCAGGGAGTCAATTGGGGCTTCTAGAGGACTGGGAATAGTATGGAACCCATCCACAGTTTGTTGTAGTCTCCTAGAGTCAAATCAGAATTGGTTGATGGTATCGGTAAGGATGTACCAAGGCAATGTAGAGTTCAAACTAATCAATGTGTATGGTCCTATGGCTTCAATAGAGAAGAGGACCCTTTGGGGGGCAATTTTGAATTCCCTGGGACAACTCAAGGAAGATAAAATCTTGATTGGTGGGGATTCAATGCTACCTTGAATAATTTAGAAAAAACAATGAGGTATAAGAGTAGTTTCCAAGCCCCAAATGGACTTCCAGGAATTTGTGGACAATAATACATTGAGGGAGATACAGAAAAAAAATGGAGTGTTCACTTGGATAAATAAAAGGATGGGCCACACGGGTATTGTAGAGAAGTTGGAAAGGTTTCTAGTGGTAGGGGATTGGAGCCAGGTGGTGAGTCTAATGGAAGCCACAATCTTGCCCTGGAGTGGCTCGGACCACTTCCCAATACAATTAACAATTCAACTAGACAAATTCAAAGGTGGCCCCCCCTTTCGCTTTGAAAAGATGTGGTTGTGGGATCCGGATTTACAAAACCATATATCACTGTGGTTGAAAGAGGTCTGGGTAGGAAACTAGTCTTGTCTATTCTCCTTTCAGAAGAAACTCTCCCATATCAAAGCCAAATTATGGGTCTAGAATAAGGAGCATTTCAAAAATATATTCAAATAAATTGATAAGATTGAAAAGGAGCTCAGGGATCTAAATGAGAAAATAATAGAAAATGGCATGGGGTAGGAGGAGTTCCTAAAGGAAAAGGAGTTGTTAAGTTCACAATCGGAGATCCTGGCAAGGATGGAGAGTCACTGGAAAAAATTTTATAGGGATTTATGGCTTCAAGAAGGGGACAAAAACACCAAATATTTCCACAACACAACCTTGGTCAATAGAAGTAGAAACATGATCACATATCTGGTAAGGGAAGATGGGACTGTAGCTAGAGATGAGCAGGAGATCAACCAAGATGCTATCAGGTGTTTCAAGTATCTTTTTGATCAAGAGGTCCAACAAGCAGGGACGATCAAGAAATATTTCATTGGGGGAATTCCAAAAACAATCTCAAAAGCAGACAATAGGGAACTCATCAAACTTGTCTGTTTGGAAGAGGTAAAGAAGGAAAATTTCCAGATTGGCGTTGATAAAGCCCCAAGACCAGATGGATTCCCGACCTTCTTTTATCAGAGTTGTTGGGATATTATCAAAGAGGATCCAATCAAATTCTTGGAAGAATCTAGAAGGAAAACCACAATGCTTGGTGCAATGAATCACACTTTCATTGCACTCATTCCAAAAAGAAGAAGCCAATTGCATGGGGGACTTCAGGCCGATCTCTCTATACATAATACAATTTATAAAATTGTAACCAAGGTAATTGCAAAAACTCAAACTGGTGATCAATAAGATAATCTTTGAGGAGCAAAGTGGATTTATCCCAGGGAGGTCAATTGTAGAAGGTATAATTGTGGCTCATGAAACAATCCATACAACAAGGAAGTTAAGATTTCCAAGCATGATACTAAAGCTAGACATCCTAAAGGCCTATGATCGGGTGGATAGACAATTCATTCTAGATGTATTGATTGGGTTTGGTTTTGATAGAAAACTTGTGGAATGGATTAGCAAGGTGGGTGCATGGAAATGGGTAGCCAATTTGTGGCCACTTTAAAAAAAACTTATGAAAAGTCATAACACGAGCACGTTATAAAGCGCTCGCATTATTGCATGTGAAAAGCAAATAAAAAAGTGAAACTCTGTCATTTTGATTTCAATTGTTTTTCTTCTCCCTGTGGCCAAAACCCCCATTTTTCACGCTTGTGTTCTAGGAGGAGGAATTTTGCAAAATTCTTCACCAACAATAGTTATTTCTTCACAACGATAGTGCCATGACAAGGAGGATGTGTGAGAGGTAAGGATTGTTTGGTTTTTGTTTTGAATTTGTTAGTTTTAGGTAGAATTTGATATATATTTGTTTGAATTTGTAGGAGATGCAAATCAACCTGCAAACCCTCAAAATCCTAAACAAGAAGAGCAACCAAATCCTCAAGAAAAAAATCAACCACAACAACAACCTCCTCCACCAATCACTCAACCCCCTTGTGAAACTCAACAAAATTTAACGAGTGAAATTGAGAACAACAAAAATAAAATTGAGGATTTAATCAGTAGGTTGAGTGATCCAAATGGTTCAACTGTAGAAAGAATGACTCGAGCAAGTTCATTGAAAGATATGTTAACAAATTTAGATTCAATTAGAAAACAAATAACTGGATGACAAGATAGGAGATAGAAAACTAGGGATTATTATGTGAATAAACTATCATATAAAGATGTAAAGGATTTAAAAATTATAAAAGGTAATTTGTGCTCATTATTCACTGACCCACGTACAAATCAAAATCTTACCCTCAATGCGAAGAGGTTTCCTATTCATTGGTGCCACCACCAACAAATTAGGAACCCGTTTTATGATAGGTGGTACATGGTCTTCTATTACCCACCATGCAACAATTGCGAAGTTCCGCAATATTTCCTTAGGAAACTATACAGTGTTCATTTTGAAAAAAATCCCAAATTATTTTGAAATGAGGGATTTCCAGGGGAGAGGTGGGGGGTCGGCTCAAGATAAACTCGGTGCACAACCGGATCCTACGTGGCAAGGTAGATGAGATCTCGCTAGGCCGCATCATGAGCACGTTGTTATGCCTTCCATCACGAAGGAAAGTGCTGACGTAGAGACATTGCAGGCGATCAATACTTTGACCCAGAGTGTCATCCATCATACTAGCCCTATTATATAGCACCATTGAGGGGAGTCTTCGAGTGGTGGCCTTCAAACACATGTGTGTCAATCTTGTGGGGTGACTTGTTCATATGACCCCATCGACACTCAGGAGGCTGCTATGCAAGATTCATCTACAACTATGGAGATGGAGATGGTAGATAACATTTTACATGAGGCATATGGCATTCATAGTCAGGTAAAAGTTAACATTTTCATTGAATTTAATTTATTAAATTTTAATTTTGAAATGCAAGATTAACTAAAAATGTTTTATGATTTTAATAAAATTACAGGGTCACAGTGTCGAGATTGGATACATCGGCCCTCCACCTACTTATTTCTATAGTACCCCTATCACTGGGGTATGTAACTAGTAAACAATTATAAATTTATTACATGTTAATAACATTATTTTACAAATGGTATTTTAATATGCGATTTTGGATGTTGAACAAGCTAATATTGGAGGTTTTGAGGGAACACTTCCTATTGGCAGTGGATTTACTCAAACCTACACGGAGGTATTATAATAAAGAGTTTAACTAATGAATTTTACTTAATAGATTTGTGTAGTTTATATGCACATCGTTGATTACATTCAATAATTTGTTGTTTTATTTTCACATGTTGCAAGCCAAAACACCTCTGAATGTGACAAGGGCAATGGAGATTGGTTTGTCATCTGCTATACAATCATTGATGACTCTGATAGGGGAAGTATGAGGCAAATTAGTAAATTTCAATTTACATTCATTGTTATAGATGTTAGTTAGTGAAAAATCAAACCATTATTGATTCACGTAGTTTAATTTCTATTTGTATACAGGGCTTGAGAATGCCTGAACATGGGCGTGAGAATATTTCCCTTATGGAGAGAGATCATGAGATGATGGCAAGTGATTATTTTGTCAAATATATCATTTTTTATAATGTAATTTCTATATATTCATGTCTTTACTTCTTATTGTAACAGTTAAAACTTCACCATGAACTAAGCTAGTTTATTCCTCCCATCCAATTAGAAAGTGGTGAAATATGAAATGACTTAAAAGTGAACAAAAGTATGTTTGGAACATAATGAATATGTAGTACAAATTCTCATATGTGTAAATAGATATGGGGATGAGATATTTTGAAAGGTCAGATCATTGGACGGTAATGAGTAAGCATATCTAAGCTATAAAAAAAGAAACTTATCTATCTGGAGGCCAACTTTATGCAGTAAGCGCATCTAAGTCATCAAAAAATAAAATTATCTATCCGAAGGTTGGCTTTTTTCTGATTTTCCGATTACAATTAGAAAAAGAAACTTAATTTTTGAAAATGAAATTCCATTTCGGTGGGAGGTCCCTTTATTTGGAACGATTTTATGTTATAGAATTGGTGATTCCCATTGAGAGGTTCATTACAACATCACCGATTCCAATCCAATCTGATGGAATTACGAGAGAACAACTCCTCACTTCTTGTGAGACCTGGCTCTTCCGATTTGAATCGAGAGGGGACTACGACAATGTCGGGAGGAAACGCTTCTATGAGTGAATGCTATCCAGGTTTGATTGCAGCAATCCAAGAGCCTTAGACAACATATTTTTTTAAAGTAATTTAAAGGAAGTGAGTATATAAATGACCTCCTATTTTCATATGGTTCAAATTTTTTAGCGAAATAACGTCAGAAATTATCTAAAGGGCTAGCAGGTTTATTTTCTACTTTAAGTCATAAATCACTTTATTCGTCTGGGAATTTGTACTACATATTCATTTTATTCCAAACATACTTTTGTTCAATTTGAAGTGAGAAATTCCAAATTCTCCACCCAGGCTCTTCTCGAAAACCACCCATCACTACTATCAGATTATTACTATTCTCCACTATCAAATTATTCCTATTCTCGACTATTTAACGTGTAAAATATAGACTTCCCCTAATATTGATAGATAGTATAATATAGAATTCCCCTAATATAAACACTAGGAGGAGCAATAGGAGCACTCCTCGAGCACAGCAAAAATGAGTGACAGACCTATCGCCATCCGATCAAAAAGCAAAGGGAAAGAATTTATTTCCATAGTATGGAGAGCAATGACTTTTGATTCTAGAGCCCTTTGTTGTATGCCTACATGGTAGTTTTGTACATATTATGTATTGGACATATTTGAAATTTTATTCCTATATGGAATTCTCGTAAGCCTATATGGCTATTTTGAACATATATTTCATAATTATATCGACATATATTGATGTATGCCTACATGGCTATTTGGTTAATACAAATATCTTTTATCGATGGTGTCCATATTTTCATTCTAAATTGATGGTTCAATAGATATGAGTTACGTGTATTCAAGTGTATAATTTACAACTTATGTGTATACTTTGTGACTTGCGTGTGTTCCAATGTATACTTTGTGGCTTACATGTTTTCATGCGTATACCTGGTACTTGTGCATATACTTTGTATTAATTTGTGTATACTATGTATTTATGTGCATACTTCTTGAGGCTTACGTGTATTTGAGTACTTGTGCTTCCCTTATTCACATGTACATGCTTAAATTATTCATGTGTATACTTATTAATTGGTTAGCCCTAGCATTGATCATTGTTGTCCTTCGTGCTTGGTCTTGAATATTATTTGATTGATGCTAAACAACTTTATCTAAAAGAAAAAAACACATTTTCAATTGGTATTCCATGAAATGATTCATAAAAAGATTCCAATATGTTCTTGATGCTTCACCATATAAACACATCGAAAGACTTATATGTCAACTTTTTGCAATATTATTTCTTGTATACGAAATGGACTTGCAAGAAAGAAAGTTATAACTTATAATACAAATAAGAAATGGACTCAATGTTGTCCTAGACCCCCGAATAGGTCTATTTAACAAAGAAACACACTCTCAATCACTCTTCCAATTGCAAAGCACCATTGGGAAACATTTACTAGTATGCAAATCCATAAAATCCACAATTTTTAGGGCGTGATTGGCCCTCTAACTTCACTATCCTCGAAACCCTCACTTTTCTCAAATTTCATGAGGGTTTATTGAAAACCCCATATCTAGATGTCATACAACATCAAAACCTCTTCCAACAATCTTCATTCTACCTGCACAAACTTAATTGACCACCAAATTATGTTGCCCCTTGACTTTACCCACTTTTACTCCCTCAAACCTCTCTTTTTCATTTAAAACCCCTCTATTCCCAATTAGGGCATCATGCCATAATATACTTTGACCTCCCTTGTCCTTGCAGACCATTTGAACACATCAAACTCCACAACCTCACCCTATTTCCAACCTATTCTAACTTATTCTCAAGTAATTTCTTCTTTTCACCTCGTCTAGCCTTGCTTTTAAGGCCTAGATTCTGAATTTTGAATAGGGGTAGCATTAGTAATCTCTTCCAATGCCTTTACCAATGCTATTTTCTTATTTGCACTTACATAATTGACTCAAATGACCCCACACTAACTCAAAACTAAAATCAATATTACATAATGGGTTATCATGGCCTTATTTGACATTATAATGACTAAAACCACTGAACTAGACCTTCTTCATCAAATGGAGGAACAAGGTGCTCTGCACCAATGATCATACTCTTTTTGTGTGGAATACTCAGACTTCTCAACCATCATTTGTATGTTTTTCTTTTCCATTGTTTTGCATGCCATCATAAGGGATCAAGCTGATTGAACACAACTCAGATCAATTCTGTGTGTTTGGGTGTGAAAGAGGACATGCCTAGCATAAAACTACCTATTGGAATGCTTTGGAGCAATTAATTTGGTCACATGAATTGGAAAATGAAATTTGCACCACTTTGCAACTTTACACTGCTTCCATTTGACACTTTTTCCATCAAGTGAAAATTGGACACCACAGGAAAACAACTCTGAGATAACAAAAAATGAGAGAGGTTATTGTAGAGGGACCCAACACAATCCCATAGGCTCAGATGGAGAGTTCTTAAGCATCACGGTTTCTGAGTAATAGCCCATCAAATTTTGTTTCCCTTTTACACTTTGGACCCTTAAGGGATCGATCTGGTTGAACGTAGCTCAGAGCGATTCAACATGTTTGGGTGTGAAAGAGAACCATGCCTAGCGTAAAAATACCTATTTGAATGTGTTGGAATAGTCCATTTGGTCACACAATTTGTAGAATGAAATTTGCACTACTTGCATTTGACAATTTCCATCAAGTGAAAATCCGCCACCATAGGAAAACCACTTCGAGATAGCCAAAATCGAGAGAGGATTTTGTATAGGGGCCCAACACAATCTTGTAGGATCAGATGAGAAGTTTCTAAGTGTCATGCTATCCAAGTAACAACATGTTAAAGTTTGCAGTCATTTTGCACTTTGGAAGCTAAAGGGATCGATCTTGTGGAACGTAGCTCAGAGCGATTCCGCGTGTTTGGGTGTGAAAGAGACCATGCATAGTGTAAATATACCTATTCAGACATTTTGGAACAGTCAGATTGGTCACACGAGTTGCAGAACGAAAGTTGCACCACTTTGTAACTTTGCACTGCTTGCATTGGACACTTTTTCCATCAAGTGAAAATATGCCACCATGAGAAAACCACTTTCAGATAGCAAAAACCAAGAGAGTTTTTTGTAGAGGGGCCCAACACGATCCTGTAGGATTAGGCGATAAGTTTCTAAGCATCACAATATCTGAGTAACAACATGCTAAAGTTTGCAACCATTTAGCACTTTGGACTCTTAAGGGATCGATTCGGTTGAACGTACCTCAGAGCAATTCTGCGTGTTTGGGTGTGAAAAAGGACCATCCCTAACGTAAACATACCTATTCATACGTGTTGGAACAGTTTGCTTGGTCACACAAGTTGCAAAATGAAAGTTACACCACTTTGCAACTTTGCACTGCTTGCATTTGACGCTTTTTCCATCAAGTGAAAATTTGCCACCATGGGAAAACCACTCTGAGATAGCCAAAACTGAGAGAATATTTTGTAGAGGGGCCCTACACAATCCTGTAGGATCAGACAAGAATTTTCTAAGCATCACAGTATCCGAGTAATAGCATGTTGAAGTTTGGAGCCATTTTGCACTTTGGACCCTTAAGGGATCGATCTGGTTGAACGTACATCAGAGCGATTCCGCATGTTTGGGTGGGAAAGAGGACCATGACTAGCATAAAGATACCTATTTGGATGCATTGGAATAGTCCAGTTGGTCACACGAGTTGCAAAGCAAAAGTTGCACCACTCTGCAACTTTGTACTGCTTGCATTTGACACTTTTTCCATCAAGTGAAAATTTTCCACCACGGGAAAACCACTTCGAGATAGCCAAAACCGAGAGAGGTTTTTGTACAAGGGCCCAACACGATCCTATAGGATTAGATGAAAATTTTTTATGCATCATGGTATCCAATTAATATCATGCTAAATTTTGCAGACATTTTGCACTTTGGACCCTTAAGGGATTGATATGGTTGAACGTACCTCAGAGCGATTTCGCATGTTTGGGTGAGAAAGAGGACCATTATTAGTATAAAAATACCTATTCAGACACATTGGAACAATTTTCTTGGTCACACAAGTTGCAGAGCGCAAGTTGCACCACTTTGCAACTTTGCACTGCTTGCATTTGACACTTTTTCCATCAAGTGAAAATCTACCGCCACGGGAAAACCACTATGAGATAGACAAAACCAAGAGAGGTTTTTGTAGAGGGGCCCAACACAATCTTGTAGGATCAAACGAAAATTTTCTAAGCATCACGGTATTTAAGTAATAGCATGCTAAAGTCTTTAGCCATTTTGTAAATTGGACCCTTAAGGGATCGATCCGGTTGAACATACCTCAGAGCGATTCCGCGTGTTTGGATGTGAAAGAGGACCATGCCTAGCGTAAAAATACCTATTCAGATGTGTTGGAAAATCCACTTGGTCACACGAGTTGCAGAGAAAGATTTGCACCACTTTGCAACTTTGCACTACTTGCATTTGACACTTTTATCCATCAAGTGAAAATCCACTACCACGGGAAAACCACTCCGAGATAGCCAAAACCGAGAGAGGTTTTTGTATAGGGGCCCAACGCAATCCTATAGGATTAGACGAGAAGTTTCTAAGTGAAAGGGAATAATTTTTATGGGGTTTGTGTTGTTGCCCCTGTAGATTTTGATGGAAAAGGGCATGAAAAATAAGGTTTCACCCTGGGGTTTGATAAAATATTGCATGTAGAGGCTGGGTGATTGTATTTTGAGATTTTGCAGGTGATTTTAAGAAGGTTTGAGGTGGTGGCATGTTCTGGTAAGGTGTGGAATCATTCCTTTCAATAAACCCTCTTTATACTAGCATAAAATAAGGGTTTTGGTTTGGCATGGTGGAGTGAGTTTCTCCTAAGACAAACTGTGTATCTAAGGGTTTGGATACATGATAATTGCTTCCCCAACAAGTTTAGGGATTTTTTGAATGTTTAAAGGTATGTTTGTAAATTACACTTAGTTAGCCTAATGAGGACAATGAAGGTCATTTTTTATGCACATGTTCCAAGACAGTCACTATTGATTTTGAAGTATGTGTTGTAACTCAATAATAACTATCTAGATCAGTCATTTTTTTTTTAAGTCATTTGATAAGTTTTCTTCAAAACACCACTTAGAGCCACACTTTTCACTTGGAAATTCATCACAAAACCCTGTAGCAGCAACCCCACCTTTGTTTCTTGAATACCCCTACACAGATAAACATACACACACCTAAAAAATCCTAATAATAACTTACTCCACTGATCTAAACTATCAAATTTGGTGGAGTAGTCATTATTGGTTATCTAGACTCTCAAAACCCCAATCTTGAGGGTTTATAGCCCAAGTTGAGAAAAATCAGTTCAAACTAATGATAAACTCAATGGATACCCTTCTAAATATATTAAAATTAAAGATACTTCACTATTCTACCTTAAAAAATAAGATTCAAGGCCTTAAACTATTGTACATGTTGTACAAGTTAATGAACAACAGGAAAAACTCATAAAATCACTAAAATAGGGACTTTATTGATTGTAAATATTCAAGAATACAAAAGATCATTGTTTTGCTTAACCTCACATGCTTTATATCACTTCTCTAATCACCTAATGAACTCTTTGAAACTTTGAATACATTACATATGACCTTCACATGAACTTTTTCACATTGTTTACATTTCAAAATTTAAATTTTGCAAATTTGCCTATTGAAAGCATTTAGAGAACAAGGTGCTACTGCACCAAACATGAACTCCAAAATTACAATATTTGAGTAAATCTCATTACAAGTAAATCTCATTACAATGCCTTAGGTACTTCATTCTCACAGATCTTTTACAATGTCACTCATACATTCAAGATTCTCTTTAAATGTCTACATCATAGATGCTCATTACGAGGTTAATTTCAATTGAGTAACTTGAGATTCCTTCGCTAAGATTCACAGGCTCTTTTTTAATGGCTTGAAATCAGAATTGAGATTTTTCAAGATCATCAAAATAAAGATGTTGCATTAGTTTTTTGGCTGAGATTCTCATTGATGGCTCATAAATCAACATTTTCTGCAATGAGAGACCAATCAACTTTTAGTAGTTTACTTACAAATACATAGAGTAAAAGAGAAAAAGAAAGAGCATCCACAATGGAAATGAAATGAAAATAGATGGAAGGAACTTACAGATATGCATGCAGGTCTCACAACTTAGTCACTCCTGGTCATACATCTTCACTGGGAATTCCAACATACCTATTGCACACAACACCTCTCATGAATAGAGTAAGTTGAAATTTGAGATGCTCTTATAATTTCTACATAATAGTTGCTCATGATAAAGCTAACTTGAAATTCCCTCACCAAGCTTTGCACACACTTTTCTAATGGTTTAAAATCATGATTGATATTTTTCAAGATCATCAAAATAAGAATGTTGCATTTCTTTTCTGGCAGACATTTTCTTGGATGGCTCATATATCTACATTTTCTGCAAGGGGACACCAATCACTATTTAGTAGGTTACTTACAAATAGGAAAAGTAAAATAAGATGATAGCATTGGCATGAAACAAATTAATATAAATACAAATTGTATAAATTAATAAGAACCAATGTGCATACACTTACAAAATAATTCAATGAACCATCCAGGTCTACTCTACTCTTTATTGTGTCAAGTATTGCCTCATGGTCAGACTCACAGACCTTCCACAAGGTCTTGTTCAAAGGTTTGTACCCCCATATTTTCTCAAACGAACATTGGATGCCACAAAAAGGTTAAATAATGAAGAATCTTAAGATACATGTCAAAGTCTTGAAACACCCAATGTTTAACACTCAAATGTGGGTACCTTCTAAGCCACGTTCTAGTAACCACAATTGAGCCTGTAGGGTATTCAATGTTTTCTCCATCTATAACTGGGGCCTCCAATTTATTTTTGAACTCAACACAATGGCATAAGTAAGAGTATGTTCCCTCTTCATTGTCTTCATTTGCAATAACTGCATAAACATGCCTTGCATTGATATGTGCAACAAATTTCTTGAAATTAGTCAAAATTACGAATACACTACAAAGTAAGATAATGATATGGAATTTCAACAACTAAGCAAGTAGATATATCACTTGGTTGAACTAGATCTTGTAGATACAGAAAATTAGTCTAGGCCTGCAAGTACACATTCGACATAATTTTCTATTTATCCATGGTCATGATTAAATAATGTCAATTATTTAATTACCCTTTCTAATACATATTTCTTCTATTAATTAAAATACCCCTTTTAATTAATTCACTAATTCTTTTATTCAACTATTGATTAATTAAATAAATCAAATTTATTTAATTATTTCACTAACTAATTAATCCTCCTTCTCAATTAAATAATTTATTATTTAATTAAACCCCTTTATCCATAATTAAATATTTATTATTTAATTATTCAATTCCACCTTTTCAAAAGTCAATTAAATAAATTATCTTTATTTATTTAATTAAATATTTCATATTTCGAATGTTGAATTAAATTAACATTTAATTCATTATTTAATTATTTATGCCACATTTTTTTGTCAATCATTTATCTAATCATTCACTCACCTTCTGAATCAAGATCTATTTTTAGTTCTCCAGTTATCTCTGAATCCAATAGCTGATCATCTCTGCAAGAAGACTCCCTGTCACAACTAGTCAGTTAACTAGTTCTAACTCATATGCATGTATGCATTTATTAATTAAATATCTTTAATTAATTAATTAATTAAATTATACATTCGAATTCTTCATCTTCGAGTTCTAACTTTGTCTTTGACATTCAAAGTCTATTTCTTCTGCTTTCGAAGACTCTTAACTGAAGATTAAGATCTTGAACTCTAGTTCTTTATATTTTCAAACAGTCTTGACACAAGATTAACTTATTGTTCTAATTTAGTCTTTATCCTGCAGTCTTTTTTGACTCATGTTCTAACTCACATTCTATCTGACACACAACTCACATCGAATAACATTCATCAATCTAAGCCGATCGTTCGAAAACCCAAAATCTATAAAATGGTTTGTCATTATCATTATTCCTCCTCCCGAAATCATACACTTTTGAGAAGAAACTTATCTTTGATATTTTTCTTAGACATTCGATGAAGTTATGCTTGCATCAAACACAGAAATCTGAGGGAAATAATACTAAAAAGGAAAAATGGAGAAAATGAATCAAGATAATTCAAAGGGGTGAATGCATATTTGGTGAGAGCTTTCCATTTATTTGTTTAGTTTATTCATGTTTACTTTCTTCGTTCTTTGTTGTTTTGATTTAGATTATTTTTTAGTTTAGAATTGATCATTGTAATTTGTGTAGCTGAATTAGCCATTTAATCTTTCAAAGGATAAATCTAGATCTTACATTTGGTGAACCCGATGTGAAGCACACTTCAAATCTGTGCAACTTTTTTTCATTTTTTCCATTTTTCCGTTTTCCATTTTTTTGTTTTTTTTGTAGGAATAGTATGGCGAACCACATCTGTTCAAGAAAATGATGCATCTGTATTGGTGAGCCGCATCTTCTAAAACCTATACCACATCCGCCTTCACGCATCGCATCCGAGAATTCCCGAATTGCATCCGACTGTCAACATTTTGACCCGCGATTGTCAAAACGAACCGCATCCATAAATTGATTTTGAGCCGCATCTATGGCTTGGAAGACCGTATCCGACTATTGTATTTAGGGGGATTAACTTAGTTTTTGCAAGATGAAGCATAGAAGACAATAAAACCAAAGACAATATTTTCTGCAGGTGGAAAGCTGAAGACAAGAGCATTGAACTACTGATCCATTTGCATGCAGGACCTAATACCTTTGTTTTTATTTATTTAAAAAATATTTATGTTTGGTAGATAGATAACTGTCATTTGGATTAAAAAGAACCACTGTTTACTTTTTTTGGTGCGAAAGCACAATTTGTAACCCCACAATTTGGTACACCAAAGTATCCTCTCCCCTTGCACATTCATGCGATCTTGGCTGCAAGAGAAATGGTTACTAACTCTAGAACTTGGGCTTGTCTTGGTGGGAAAAATTACTCACCCCAAGACAACTCAGACCAATAGCAGGCTAGACGTCAAGCGACTTCCAATCGGTATATAAAAGTGGATTCTTGGGGAAAGCCCAAGAATCACGCACACTATTCCGATGAGATGGATAGAAATGGACTCTCACTAATATTGGATAGTGCCCCATGAACGGAATGCCCTTACTAAACACCTTGTTGTAGTTTTTCCAAAATCCTACCTATTTGTCGGCGCGACAGGGTCGGCCTTGTGAAGCCATCTTACATTCTTACGGTTTATGTGTGGAGATGAGATGTATGCCATGAGAGTTTTATGGGTTCAGTAGCTTGGCTTCCCCATATAAGTGAGTGTCGTGGAGGGGATCCAGTGGGGTCAAGCTACTAGTCATCCACCATAAATATGCGTAGCTGAAGAAATCCAAATAAGAATTCAACAAGTATTGTCCAAAAACCCTAGGTTGTAAATGTTTTCGAGTCTTAACAGTTCTATCATCACAAACTGAAAATACATTGATTTCTATACTTTTGTTTGTTGTATTCATCAAAAATTTTGATAAACAAATGGAGTTAGTCAAAAAAACTTTCAAAAAATAGCAAACTATCAAAAAGTGAGTCGCAACTGTCAGTTTAAACACCGCATCTGTCTTAGCGAGTCGCATTTGTTAGGGTAAACACCGCATGTGTCTGTCAAAACATTTTCATTTTCCCAGTCTGGATATTCTGAGTCACAACTATCAAGTTCAGAGTCACATCTATATAAGCAAGCCGCATCTATCAATTTTCAAGCCACAAGTGTCTGTCAGAAAGTTAGTCCATATTACGAGCCGCATATGAGTCAGTAAGTCGCATCTGTCAAACTGTAAACCACATCTATCAGAAAACAACAACTTCTTGTCAAAGTTTAGAACCAGGTTTTAGTCAAAACGTCGCATGCATATTGTAAACTCGCATCTATCAAGAAAATCTGCAATTGTCTGTCAAACACCGAAACTAGGTTTTTAGTCAAAATATCGCATGCATGATCATGAACCGCATCTGTCAAATTTAGAACTGCATTTGATATGTGAACCGCATTTGACTGTCAACAGAAAACCTCAAAAACCGCAAGCTATGTCTGAAACATTACTGTCATTTTTGCTTTTGTTTCTAAAGATCAACCTTGGAAAAAAACTTAAAAATTTTCTCAAAACCTTGTATTATTAGGTGTCATATACATCCTAGTCATAGTCATCCTAAGTTGCATGCATATAGATACTTCCTAGGAAATTGCATATAGTAGAATAGAACAACTTTCTGCGTCATTGGATACGTTCATGTCCTGATTTGTCCTCATCATTGAACCTAAGTCACTTTAGTCCTATCAGTGAATCTTTTCAGGTCAACGGTCTAGTTTGGGAAATTCACCTTGGCAACTGTCCTTGTCCTACAATTAGGTTCCTTGGTCAAACACAAATCATTGCATGCATTTACTCCATAGGTGGTAGGTTATCCCTATTTTAAAATCATCTACCATCATAGTTGATTCGAGATTTTGCATATTTTCTGTCATATCCTAAGTCATCTTAGTATACATCATTTTAGAAATATTTAGTAACATCCTTATTTGTCAGAAAATCCAAAAAAACATAGAGATAGGTCATATCAGTTTTAGACATAGTCCACATTTCCCCAGTTTGAGCAACTTTTCATGGTCGAAACAAGGTCTCAAAAGAAACATAAAGCAATGTCGGACCCTAATGAATTTTTCAATCCTTTTGGAAATCAACCATCAGGGAGTGAGAGACCACACAAAGCTTTGCTTGCAAAACACATCACTAGAGACACCCAAGGACAAATCTTTGTTGAAGACATAGACGTCGTTGTACAAGATCCTGAGTTTGCATCCTTTATGGATGAGTGTTTGGATAATGATCCCCAATGATATCTAGCAAAGTAGCTAGTAGAAGGTTTACAGTCCCTTTCAATGTAACACAAGGTTTACAATTTACTGCGGGAGTAACATCATCCAACCCCTTTGGAACCAACATTACTGGTAAGAGATCCAAAGTCGACACGAGAATTCCCATACCAATTCAGAACATTCAGATAGGAAGGATTCCTATTCCAAATCAGAACATTCAGACAAGAAATATTCCTATTCCAAATCAGAACATTCAGACAAAAAATATTCCTATACCAAATCAGAACATTCTAACAGGATATATTCCCTCAAAAAATCACAACCTGTTATAGAACATGGCATATCAAAACACCTACATTGATCCAAACAACTCAAACAACATGTCCTTGACACAATTAGATGTTCTCCAAAACCAAATCAAAATTCTTCAAAAATAGATGGACAACATTTCTATGTCAGGCAAACAAACTATCTCAGTGCAAGATCTATGTCCATGTCCTTTCAACAAAGCACTTTACATGACACCTTTCCCCCACAGATACATTATACCAAATTTGCCTAAGTATAATGGGAGGAAGAATCCTTTGGAACACATTAGAGAATTCTCAACAGCATGCATGGACATATCATATGACCCCACATACTGATGACACTATTTTGCGAACCCTTATTGGGATAGCACTAGAATGGTTCTCCAAATTACCATATGGCATATGATCCTGGGGTGAATTAGCTAAAAAATTTGTCAGACACTTTGCCTTTAACATAGACAATGAAATAACCATAGCTAGCTTGTGTCACACAACACAAGAATATGGTGAAACTTTCACCACTTTCTTTCAAAGATGGAGAAGTCTAGCTAGCAGATGTCTAGTTGAAATACCCAAAAAGAAAAAAGTCACAATATTCCTCGAAAACATCAACCCAAAACTGAGAAGTGACTTAAGGGTACATTGTTGTACTTCATTCCTAGACTTGGTACAAAAGGACATCATCCTTGAAAAAGGCCTTATAGACAAAGGAGAAATTAAGGTACTAGGCAGAAATCCGGTTGTTCAACATCAAAACGTTCCCAATGATAGAAGTAAATTCTAGCCTAGAAACAAAAATGTTGCAAATGATGGCATTGATGCTAAAAACATACATACAGGACCAGTTATCACACTTAGAAGTTATAACCCCAATCAAGACATGAAAAATAGTCCAGATCAAACAACAAACTATGTCCAAAATTCACAACAACAATGACAGCAAAGGAGGCTTCCTACACGTGAATTTACCCCTTTAGGACAACCAATCGAGACATTTTTCATAGAGTTGATTAAACATAATCTCTTTAAACCTTTGGAACCAAGAGAGTATGATCCTGGACAGTGTAAACCTTCATGGTGGGATGATAACACTTTTTGTGACTATCATCGAATGAAAGGACACAACCTACAACAATGTCGCCAACTGAAGAATATTATACAAGAATTTGTTGAAAACGGGACCATAGAGGTCAATGGGCAGAAGAATACCAAGAACAGTGATCATAAGGTTTTCACAGATTAGTTACATGACCACATGAAAGGAAAAGCCTCCAGTTCGGAAAACAAGAAATCTTCGTCAGCCAATTACACAAACACCAACTATGACTATGGAAAAGGAAAGATCATATATACCCTTCAAGCTACAAATGAACATGTTGATACCATCACCATTAAGAAGCATCCTGAATGTGCTATAAACACAAGCAAAACAAAAATCACTATTTTAGGTCCTTCTTCTGATCCACCTACATAGTCCTCCAAATCTAGATACTATCTCCTTGATCAATTGAGAAAAACCCCTGCACAAATATCTATTTGGAATTGTTGACTTTATCACCTAAGCATCGAGCCATTCTCGACAAAGCCTTATAGAATACGACTATCCCTATGGACTTAGATGTCAATCATTTCGAGGAAATGGTATGATATTTAACCAATTCCCATCATGCCACATTTTCCCAACAAGACTATTTGAGAGAAAAGACTAATCATTATGACCCATTACATCTTGAAGTCTTAGTCCATCAAACCAAATTCAGACGAGTCTTGGTAGACAGAGGAGCAAGTTTGAACTTGTGTACCCTAAAATTGGTTTAAGGCATTAGGATTCTTAGAAGAATGTGTAGACACCTCAAAGAGTATAGTTATCAAGGCTTATGATGATGAGGAAAGATCATCCAAAGGAGTTGTCACACTTCCTATTAGAATTGGTCCAATAGTCATGAACATCAGCTTCCAAGTCTTGGATCTCACCCTTCCGTATAACCTATTGTTAGGTAGACCTTGGATACACACAATGAAAGCCATACCTTCCACATATCACCAATGTCTTAAATTCCCCCATAATGGCACCGAGATCACTATTGATGGTGATCCAGATCCTTTTCAATACTGCACAAGACTAAAGGGAATCCCACAACGACAGGTACCTGTTAATCAAGAAGCTCCATCATCACCCACTTTATCCCTATACATTGATCCATCACATCTTACCAAGTCCGTTTCATTCAAACTATCATCATCCACTCCTAAGGTCGAGATCCAAGACAAGGGTTGTGGAGAACACAACATGAAGGCATCCTATTGTATCAGTCAGTTGATTCCACCTAAGGCATATGGCTTGCCCCTGGCAGATAGAAGACAATCAGTTGTCACATTTCATGTTCCCCCTACAATGACATTGACCAAATGGGGAGAATGAAGTGAAGAGGAAGTGGATCAAAGTGATATTACCTCTTGGTTGTACCAGGAAGACAATGAATACCCCTCGTCATCTATTCAAATAGCTAAGAATCAATATGGAAAAGGCTTTAGGATAATGCAAAGTGAAGGCTATGATGGGCATAGTGGGTTAGGACTACATCAAAATGGAAGGATGAAACCAATCATTGTCTCACCATGACCGAAATATCTAGGGCTAGGATTTCAACCGCTTAGAATTGGTTTTCCTAGTACTACATCACCATTTCAAGAGGAAGTGAGTGCTTATGCAGACATTGAGACATCTCATGAACCACTTCCCCCAGTTTATGATGAATCCACAATTTACGATGAATCCCCTGACTCGAGCGACTATGAATGGGATTCCCTTTCCTCTACTAGTACCATGAACCTAGATAAGCTATTTGGAGAACTTGACCTCATGATAAAATCCTTACCAAAGTCATCTAGTCCCCGTCATAAGAAACACTTGTCCAAAGAAGAATGTCTTAAGCACTATTATTGGAAAACCCTTGATCATGCATCTTGGGTACCTGACGAACCATCTTCTGAAAACTTAGTTGTTGTGATAGTCCCACATCAAAATTTACCTACCCATAGGAAAAAGACCAAAAAGGAGTTAGTCCAAAACTTTTGTGACCATGTCAACCATTTGATATTCACCTTGTCAGCTTCCACCTTTGATAACTCCCATGATGACATGCCACTCATATATCTTGAACTTATTGAATGGGATCAACAAGGTACACCCATCTTAGATACATTCAAGAATGACGAAGCATTAGTTGAGTTCATGGGACTTCGAGAAGGCATACCTACAAGGGATCATAAAGCTTGTTTTACCATAGACTTGGGTAACAAAGCATATTTTGGGGAGTCTATTTACACCTCTAGTTGCAAAAATGAGAATAAGAAGAAAAAAGACAATGAAAAGAAAAATGATGAGTCCCTAGGTGAAAACTGAAAGGTGCCTTTGGATGAAGAAATAATCAAAATAAAGGACGTATATGAGGGCAGAAACCTCTCTGAGGCACCCAAGGATAGAGGTTTAAATATTCTCCCCGTTGAACAGGAAAAGTCATCGATGCTAGTAGAAGAGTCTATTGCAGTCAACATAGGTCCAAAAGAAAATCCTCAAATGGTATATTTTACAACTTCTTTAATTGAGACAGAACAACCTAACATGCCTGGGCTAGATCTAGACCTAATATTGCACCATCTACCTTTACAACCAAGTATTAAGCCAGTCAAACAGAAGTTAAGGAAAATGCATCCACATATTGCTCTATTAGTCAAAGCAGAACTAAAGAAACTCTTAGATGTAGGATTCATAAGGACCATAGACTATGCAGATTGGATATCAAACCATGTACCAGTGACTAAGCCAACTAGGGGCATTCGCATTTGCATGAACTTTAGAGACATCAACAAAGCATGTCCTAAGGATGACTTCCCTTTGTCGAACATAGACATGATAGTAGATCTTAAAACAGGATACAAGATGCTATCCCTCATAGATGGTTTCTCTGGATATAACCAAATCAAAATCCCAGTTGAAGACCAACACAAGACAACTTTCACGTGTCCATGGGGCACATACTGTTGGAATGTTATACCTTTTGGCCTTAAGAATGCATGAGCTACCTATCAACGGGCCATGACTACTATTTTCCATGATTTTATACACACTCTCATGGAAGATTATGTAGATGAAATTATAGCTAAATCAGAAACAAGGGCAGATCATTTGAAGGTTCTAGACAAGATATTCCAGAGGCTAGAGAATTACAACGTCAGACTAAACCCAAAGAAATGTGTCTTTGGAGTGAAATCAGGGAAAATTCTAGGGTATATCATTTTTATAAGAGGCATAGAAGTAGATCCAGAGAAGGTAAAATCTATCATATAAATGCCTCCTCCAATTAGCATAGGTCAACTACGGACACTACAAGGAAGATTACAGTCGATCAGGCGTTTCACAGTACAACTGGCAGATAAAATACACCCATTTCAACATCTACTCAAGAAAGGAGTACCATTTGTGTGGACACCTAAATGTTAGGAAGCCTTCCAAAAAATCAAGGATTATTTGCTCACTCCACCTATCTTAATGCCACCAACAGATGGGAAGCCATTGATACTATACATTTCAGCAACTCAGTTGGCATTAGGAGCTCTTCTTGCACAAAATGATGATCAAGGTCATGAAAGAGCAGTCTATTACATGATTCATACCTTGATAGGATATGAATTGAATTAAAGAAACATTGAACGTGCCTGTCTTGCGGTAGTCTTTGCTACTCAAAAACTTTGGCACTATATGCTAAATCGTCAAACAATGTTGGTTGCAAAGATTGATCCCCTCAAATATCTCCTAAGTAAGGCAGCATTAATAGGCCAATTGGCTAAATGGGTTATGATACTTAGTGAGTATGACATCCAATATGTCAAGAGGAAGGCTATAAAAGGATAGGTGATTACAGATCAGTTAGTCGACGCACCTATGAAGGCAGACCATCCTTTAGTGGCAGATTTTCTTGACGAATTTCTCTTCAACATTGACATAAAAACCGAATGGAAACTATACTTTGATGGGTCACATACAAATCATGGTTCAGGAGCAGGTATCCTATTTGTTACACCTTAGGGAAATAATATTCCTAAATCATTCGGGATTTCTTTCCCTTGTACCAACAACATAGCAGAGTTGAAGCCTTAGTAACAGGACTAAGAATGGTAGCACAATGGAAGATTAAGAGTCTACATGTTTTTAGCGATTCTCAACTAGTAATCCAACAAGTAAATGATGATTATGAGACTAAGGATGAGAAGCTTTCCCCTTACAAATGCATGGCTGATAGTTTCAAGCACTACTTCAATGACATTACCTTTTAGTAGATACCACATATTCAGAACAGGGCTGCAGATGCTATGGCAACCGTGGGTTCCTTGTTGGATATTCCGAGTAACGTGCCTAAGTTTGAGTTTTTGGTTGAACAGTTGTTGGTCCCTACCTATGATGTCCCCTATACTGTGATGGTGTGTACGATTGTTGGTCCTACATCCCCTCGGTATAACGAAGTATTCAATTACCTAAAAGACCAAGCCTTACCTCTAGACTTGTCCAATAACCAATGCAGAAATTTTATCCGTAAGTCAGCTAAATACACCATCATCGGAGATACCCTATATAGATGTACCTTAGATAACGCCCTAATGAGATGTCTCAATGCTGAAGAAGCATAAACAACTTTGAGAGCGGTGCACGAGGGTATATGCGGATCCCATTCAAGTGGTCCTACTTTGACCCATAAGATTAGGAGACTAGGTTATTATTGGCCTACAATGGAGAAAGACTCATATATCTTTGTAAATAAATGTAGACAGTGTCAGATACATGGAGATTTGATAAGAGCACCAGCACAGGAGCTTCGTTCAATTACATCACCATGGAATTTCACCCAATGGGGACTGGGCCTCATAGGTAAGATACACCCTCCATCATCCAACGGCCATAAATTCATCATAACCACCACCGAATACTTCACCAAGTGGATTGAAGCTATTCCCATGACCTACATCACCAACACGCAAATATCTAGGTTTATCCTTAACTATATCATTTTTCGGTATGGTGTACCCCAATCCATAATCATAGACAATGGCCGCCCATTCAAGAACCAATAAGTACACCATCTATGTGAAGAGTTCCATATCAAACATCATTTCTCCACCCCGTATTACCCACAAGGTAATGGACAAGCCGAGGCATCTAATAAAACCATTGTTAGAATCCTAAAAAAGATTGTCAATGATGATGGTTGTGATTGGCACCTACATCTTAATCCCGACTTATGGGCTTAACGCACTAGCATCCATACTCCCACTGGCGCCACTCCATATTCACTAGTATTTGGGTCCGAAGCTATCTTACTTATTGAGGTTGAAATTCCTTCCCTGAGGTTTCCTTGAAAGGTCACATTGATGATGAAGAATATCGTGTATCTAGGTTACAAGAGCTAGAACTATTGGATGAACGAAGACAAAAAGCACTAGACCAGTTGCAAGCATATCAAAATTATCTTCATCGTAGCTATAATAGAAGAGTTCTAAATAGATACTTTGACATTGGAGACCTGGTTTTAATGGAGAATCCTAAGAATCAAGTTGAACAAGAAAAGCCAGGTAAGTTTGAACCTAACTGGTTGGGGCCCTATATTGTCACAAAATCCTTTGGATCAGGAGCGTATCAACTCTCTACTCCTGAAGGAAAACCACTTATGTCACCCATCAACAGTCTTCATCTGAAGAGGTTCTATGCGTAGCTTCTGAGAATCTTAGGTCTTAATCTAGAAAAATACAAAAAAAATGGAAAAAACAAAAAATGGTTACCTTGATGAAAACTTGGCAAATAGGCATCTTTGTAACACCAAAAAAATTGATCAAAATAGTCAAGAGAAATAATCCGTCCAATAGTGAAAACCACTTCGGTGGTGCTATGGATAAGTACCTTGGTGAAAACCTAGAAAATAGGCGCCATGTGTAGTCAAACTCGCTCTTTCGTCTACCATCATTCCAATAAGACTTTTTCGCCATCCTTCATAATAAATGGTTGTCTTATCCATTGATTGGAATGATTGACATCAAAGTCCATTCCATCACATTCCCCACTCCCTCTCAAAAGTCTTATTCTCGACTGGGGGAAAATCCTTGTTCTATGCCATGAGGACCGTGTACATAACATTTCACCATCGAAAATGTCTTGAAAAATCCCAAAAACATTAGAAAACTTCAAAAATCCAAAAAAATCAAAACATGTCAGAAAATACCAAAAACAGAGTCGAGTTAGTCATGTTAAGTCAGTCGTAGACATAGTCGAACTACGTTGCCCTCTGCAACTGGGATGTAGGCAAGGCCATCAATCGATGTGCCCCCAAGGCATTTGGTTTTTCTGTCTATGTTTGTCATGTATCACACATTAAAATCATGACTCTTTGTACATTCAAATTCATTGGTCATGTCGAACTACGAGGTCTCTGCATGTACAACGTAGGTAAGGCTAATCAATCGATGAGCCCCTGAGACTGCACTAGGTCAGTCCAATAGGGTTTATTACATTCACTATCACACACGTTGTGTATCATCAGTTTAAGTACATATCTTCAGTCCTTTAGGGTCTCATGTCATACATTGTTTATACACACACTATTAGTCAGTTAAGGAATCAAAACAAGTCATGCATCAAAAAGGAAAAACATCTCAAATTCATTAATTCAACATCATATACATTTTCAGAATGATCAACTTATGTCTTACACAAGATATGTCTTTCTTGTCAACGAACATCGTCAAATTGTCATAGCCTCATGTTGCTTATCACATCAACGTCATCAGGCTCCAACATCTTATACGACATGTGTCTTTTCTAAAACCAGGCTTTGTCATGCCTTATACAGATAGTCACCAAGTCGAAACCAAACTCAACGTCTTATGCGGTATGTGTCATCTTTCACATTACGCTATGTCAACATCAAACAATAAAACAATCCCACAAGATCAAGTTTTGGTGAATAGTTTTATTTGGCTTTATGACTTTATATCTTATTTTGTCTTATCTTTTTATCAATTTGTGAATTATTCTGGTTACTAGCTTTCTCAAGGATGTCCCTTGAAGGATTTAGAAAAGAAAGGATGTCTCAGGACGTCAACTACCTTTTTAACTTTGGGTTTTGAGTCATGTTACTAGTTTCCTCAAGGATGTCCTATCAAGGATTTAGAGGAGCAATGACGTCTCATGACCTGTCATTTATTTGTTTGTTGTTTGTGGTTTGTCAAGACAAAACAACTGGGGAAATCTTGTCCTTAGTATGAGTTAAGACACTCCTTGTCTACGACTGTCTGTTTTTCGTAGATGGATGACTTTGTACACTATGATCTATCTCATATCATAGTGTGTATTATCCATTTGTGTCATGTCCCGCCCAATGATGATAAAAAATTGCAAGCTTAGCATATCTAGAAAAATATCGAAGATCATATGTTTATTCTCAATCAACCACCTTAATTATTTCTTACTAACATTCTGAAATCATTCATGCTAACATTTCTTTTTTTCGACATAATAATAGCGTCCTGTGACACAACAAAAAAATAGATCATTTGCATATACATACACTTTATAAGCATTTTATATAGTTACATTCACATTTTAAACATATAGATAGTACCATTAACATCTTCATTGAATACATTCGAATCATGACATAATAGGCATTTCATCATCAAAAGATACATAATAGAAATATTACATGTACATATCACCATCACATATAAATAAACATCATATAACATATTACATTCATTATCATATAGCGTCATCATAAAAATCATAAATTGCATAAACTCATAACATGAAGAAGCATCCATTCATAACACATGGACATACATCATCTAGGAAACATAATCAAATAGAACTAATGCATCATCCATAAAATAGAATTGCATATCATATAAAAGTCGCCAAAAATCATATATATATATCGCTCAAAAAACGTGTCACAATGCAATATCAGAATGTATCCATAAATAAAATGAGCTCGCATGCTCTCTGATCAAAATACAATGTCTACATAATAACAAGTGTCACCGTGTCCCACTGCCACTGTTGTCACATGGTGATGGTGGTAGAAAAATCCTCGAAGGTGCTCTTTGTGAGGTGAAAGGCCTCTCATATGGACCTGTCCTCGGTGGTCCTAGCACACCCTCTGTACTCAGTGTCCTCGTATGACTCCTGCTCTGTGACCTATGACTGCAAACCATTGAAAAGCTAGGAGCTCATCTCTTTGCTGGCACCACTACCTCATATAGATCCCTGTAATATGATGCTCTCTCAACTGATCTGACTAGCTCACGAGAAAAACCATCAAATGAGGAACCACTGCAAAGGCATTTGACCTCTGTAAACTGTTGCTCTATCTCCTATCATCGGGCTATGGTCCGATCCCTCTCCATAAGTGCACTATCCCTCTCTGCATGGGCACTATCTCTCTTTGCATGAGCACTGTCTCTCTCTATCCACATAGCATCAAGATCTGCTATCATCAGTCTCAATCTCTCCTGCAAAGCCTCCCTGTCACCATCCCTAGGTGTATCATCCTCTCGTCTCCCCTCCATAATCCGATCTCTGAGCTCTCTCTCCTGCTCCTCCATCGGTGCCTCCTCCTCAACATCATCCTCCCCATACCCTGCTAGAATCCCAAGAGCATCGATATCCATGCCAATATCCATATCCGCCTCCTCATCCTCTGCAACATCCTCTCCCCCAATAGCCACATCAACTACCTCCTCAGCAGCCTGCTCACCTCCAACCTATGCATCAGATCCACCTTCGATGTCCAACATCGGTGCATCAACTACCACTGCCTCTCATAGGTGAAATTCCACCTACCTGACCCCCTCTCCATCCTCTCTATCCTCATCTACCACCTCTACGACCACCCCCGCCTCTGCCATCACCCCTCCCTCCAACTCTACCACCTCTACCTCTCCATTGTCCTCTCAGCCCTATGCCTCATCTCTCAACTGATGTCAGTTGATCCGGATCTGTGTAAGGAATCAGACGATGCTCTACCCACCATGCATCGTATGCAACCGTAGTCCCTGGATCTCCTAATCCGTCTCTCCATCCCCACTATACTAGTTGTAAGGCCTGTATCTCTACCTCCGCAGTAGCTACTGGAATCATGGGCCCCTAGTGGGAACCTCTCTAGATGAATGAGAAAACTCTGCTATGCCTCTAGGCTCATCCTGAACCTCTCTAAATTATTTCAAAACATGATCTAGAAAGTTCCTCTCTATGATGTGCATGCTTGAAACAGTCCTCCCAATGAGGTACTGTGTCTATCTACAAAATGGAAAATGTCTATCCTCATCCATCCACTCTTCACAGTCCATGTATTGTCTCCAAGTGAATTGATGTAAAATATCAAGTGCATGTCTCCAATATCTAGTATCCCCCAGATGGCTTTGTGTGATGTTTCCTGTGTACTGAAAAATATATGGAGATCTCGCCCGTCGCTCGATAGTAACCGAAGGATGAAAAACAACTATCCTCTCCCATGCCCATACCATCAGCAAAGTGGTCCCACAACTCATCGATTGTGCGTCTTTGTATGCAATATCATGTAAATGGAAGTAAAGCATCCCTAATAGACACGGACCCCAGCCATTCAAGGTCTCTCTCTCCAACATGCCCACCAACATCTCCCCCCATCCCATAAGAAACCCATGACCTTGTCGATCAGGTAGTTCTATCCCACCAATCAGTGTACATAATATACAGTCAATCCTATCATATCTCTCTACCAACACTGGCCATCTGATCTCATAATGCTCAATCCTGAGCCTCCTAATATCATCCACCTGATAGAATCTCACTAACTCCGTCAATTCGCATTGGGTATCATACATCACCCACTCTCCTCTGATCGAAAGTCTCAATATCTTGTACACATCCTCCAATGTGACAGTCACCTCCCCAGTCGGAAAATGAAAATATGAAGTCTCGGAGTGCCATCGCTCGCACAAAGCGGTGAGCATCCCTTTGTTTGCCCGAATAGTAGGCATCAAAAGACAATGATGAAGACCAAATCTCCACAAAAGATGTATATTTGTGCTAGTCAAGCAATCTCTCATATTGAAAGTGTCCGGATGCGTCTCTCGAGTGTAAATAGGATCTAAAACAACCTGCATATCAACCAACATGTCAAAAAAATTCAGGTTTTTCCTTAGGAATTTTTTTTCAAAATATTTACTAGCCAAATGCGGCTCGCAGTAACAGATGCAGTGCATTCATACAAATGCATTGCATGACAAAGAATTCGCATTGCATATTTCATATGCATTGCACATCACCAATCCTATTTCTACCTAAATGCAAATGTGGTCCAAATAACAATTGCGGTGCATTTTCTCTAACCCGTCAAACTACTACATATGCATTTCAAAAATGCATATGCGGTTCACTAGCCTACATGCGTTTATCCTAAATGTAGATGCATTTCATAAATACATATACGGTGCATTTTTTAACAAACGCATTCAATGCCTAAATTGCCTAACCTAGCCTAGACATGTTTTCACATATGCGTCGTTCCACAGTCAGATGTGGTGCATACAACGACATATGCGTTGATACTCAAAGACCGTATATGTTAATTAAAGTTTCAAGGCCTAAATCTACGTGCAAAAATAAATTTTAAAGGCTCATTTTCGGATACATACTGGTGGTCCTACGTCGGCTAGTCGCCTGAAGGTCTAGATCCGATATCCTCGATGCGCAACATATGGAATGGGAGCCATCTTCGTCCGCTTATTAGAGAAAAATCTTACTTCTTCTAACTCCTCTAGGTGCAAATGAATTGGTTTTCAACCAAATTCTTATTTATAGCCAGGGTTTGGGTGGCATTTCTTCTGACCTACTCTATTGGTTGCTTAACCTTTCAACTTCAAATGACCTGTACACATCTGTAACATCTCCAAATTCAATTCCGTCAACTCCATAGCATTTTTGGTCATCAAATTGACTTATCGGGAATATTTCTTGATTTTTTTGAAACTTTTCCAAAATTGTCAATTTTCCCAAGGAGGTATACCCTACATTATTTCATGTTGGGGCACAACCGAGGCATAATTTCTTTGACACAACACCTAAACAACATTTTATCAAAGAGGGGCAAACTGTAGATACCAAAAGTTGGTCTAGGCCTGCAAGTACACATTCAACATAATTTTCTATTTATCCATGGTCATGATTAAATAATGTCAATTATTTAATTACCCTTTCTAATACATATTTCTTCTATTAATTAAAATACCCCTTTTAATTAATTCACTAATTCATTAATTCTTTTATTCAACTATTGATTAATTAAATAAATCACATTTATTTAATTATGTCGCTAACTAATTAATCCTCCTTCTCAATTAAATAATTTATTATTTAATTAAACCCCTTTATCCATAATTAATTCAATTCCACCTTTTCGAAAGTCAATTAAATAAATTATCTTTATTTATTTAATTAAATATTTCATATTTCGAATGTTGAATTAAATTAAAATTTAATTCATTATTTAATTATTTATGTCATATTCTTCTATCAATCAGTTATCTAATCATTCACTCACCTTCTGACTCGAGATCTATTTTTGGTTCTCTAGTTATCTCTGAATTCAACAGCTTGTTAGGAATAAGGTGTCTCAACCTTGGATAATTCCTATTCTTATTATTTGTTTTGTAAAATGTATTTCTTGCAGATAATGTAATTAAGTGTGAGTGTACATGTCTAGTTTGCATGTTGATGTGTCACTCCACTTAATGTGTCGGCATCTTGAATTGTGTGTAAGGAGATCATGGCTGAAACGGTTATGACGGATTCCTATGACACGTAAGAGCTATGTCTGGAAGATTCAATGACAGGTGAAGACATGTGGCAATGATAAAGTTGAGAACTGTACACTCTTCCATGATAGTGGGGTTCGGGGCATCGCCCCGAAAAAAATTTTCGAGTTCCTATTTTCTCGGAGAATGGTAAAACCCTAATACAGTTATCTTCGGAAGTTGCCCTAAAAGGGAAGCGCATGATATAAGCATTTTTTAGGGTTGCGAAGATTTGTGATGTGAGTGTATTGTTGGAACGTTTTTTCATGCTGCCGCATTTTGTCTTCAAGAGTTGGAAATCTCCTGAAAGAACTTGCATTGCAAGTGTGTTGTAACCGTTGTGTTGAAGATAATACATTGTGCAGGTTTTGGAGTGCTGGGGTTTTTTACCGAAAGGTTTTCCCCAGGGTAAATCATTGTGTCATTCTTCATTTTCTGTATGTATGGTATATTGCTGCAATATCTTTGTTAAGTAGATTAACTAATCTGAAATTGTAAGGGTTTAAAACGAATTTGCACCATACTTTCCTTAAGAGATTAGTGTAGGAAGCTGTTTCCGCACCTGAGTTTCCTTACACAGCTGATCATCTCTGCAAGAAGACTCCCTGTCACAACTAGTCAGTTAACTAGTTCTAACTCATATGCATGTATGTGTTTATTAATTAAATATCTTTATTTAATTAATTAATTTAATTATGCATTTGAATTCTTCATCTTCGAGTTCTAACTTTGTCTTTGACTTTCAAAGTCTATTTCTTCTGTTTTCGAAGACTCTTAACTGAAGATTAAGATCTTGAACTCTAGTTCTTTCTATTTTCAAATAGTCTTGACACAAGATTAACTTATTGTTCTAGTTTAGTCTTTATCCTGCAGTCTTTTCTAACTCATGTTCTAACTCACATTCTATCTGACACACAACTCACATCGCATGACATTCATCAATCCCATCTGTCAATCTCTCTTTCAATTTGAGTTGATCGTTCGAAAACCAAAAATCTATAAAATGGCCTATCATTATCATTATTCCTCCTCCCGAAATCATACACTTTTGAGAAGAAACTTATCTTTGATATTTTTCTTAGACATTCGACAAAGTTATGCTTGCATCAAACAAAAAAATCTGAGGGCAAGAATACTGAAAAGAAAAAATGGAGAAGAGCAATTGAGATAATTCGAAGGGGTGAATGCATATTTGGTGAGAGCTTTCCATTTATTTGTTTAGTTTATTCATGTTTACTTTCTTTGTTCTTTGTTGTTTTGATTTAGATTATTTGTTAGTTTAGAATTGATCATTGTAATCTGTACAGCTGAATCAGCCATTTAATCTTTCAAAGGATAATTCTAGATCTTATAGATCTGATACATGGTCAAATCCGACCAATGATTCCATTAGTGTCAGTTCTAATGTCGTCGAAGGGTGATACATGTCAAGTGAGCTAAGATAACTTGTCAACCATTTTTCAGCCCACTCCCCTGACTCACAATCATTCCAAGCTTGCATTGTACATGAAAAAAAAAAGCATGCCATCTTTCATGTATCGATACTCCATGAACCGACATTTGAGCTAAGGAAAGAGTGTTCCTCGCTCGATTCTGTTAGTGTACAACAATCCTCATATGGTGCAATGTTAGTATCATCCATCAACCAAAATAATCTATGAACTGAAGACATACCTTCATTACCTAGACCCATCGAAGCATTACACCACTCGACGATTGATTTTTCATATGTCAACTTTGCACTGTCTTTATACTTTAACTCTTCTCGTTCTAATGCTCTTTTCACACATGCTCTTGCACCATCATGCTCCCCCTTTCCATGCTCGACCTCACAAAATTTCCACATATGTTGAACACCTATAATGACATGCATCCTACACAACCAGTAGAACATGCACGAGTTCTTAAACTATGTTGCACAGTTATCCGACCATATTATCTGCCAGTCATATGGTATGCCACTCTGAGGCAAATCACTATAGAACATCTAGAATCAATCTTGCACAAACTTTGGAGAATGTGTGTGATCATCACTAATGTAAAAGTGGTACTCCTTCAATACCTTCCTTTATCTATACTATCAGATGTATGAATGAATGTTATGTGCACAAATATTGAAACCTGTGTGGAGTTGTAATACTATGACTATACCTCACATTGTGGTTGTAGAGTTTAGTTCTCCACAAATTCAACCACTGATACTATGTTTCCAATTGGAAAGGTGTCATTTCATAGCTTGAATTGCATGTCCAACCATCGGGCTTTATGGGTATGCATCGCATACTCAAATAGTATATTGTCACAAAACATGGACATAAAATGGTACACTGGAATCTTCTCAATAACTAAATCACACCATTTTTCTTGAGACCCATCTTTTGTAGCATATGCCATTGTTTTATACTTCCCGAACTCTACTAGTTTATGTCCCACCTCATTTGTGCTTTCCATATGTTGATATACTGGCATATGCTCGAAGCCACCGCAACGCTCACATGAAGCATCCAAGCATGTTGTCCTGTAGAATATCTGGCCATCCTCTATTTCACATAATTTTTTTTTGATAAGAACTCTCTTGAATATTTTGGTGGGGCTTCTATGCCACAATCTTGCAAAACATCGTTAGTATGCAAATCTAAACATATAGAACGATAAAAATCATAATGGTTAGAGAATTCAATATGTAGTCTACAACAAGTAGTACATGTGTGATTTATCTTGACATAAAAAGGTTTAAGAATTTCAAAAAATCTTTGAGAAATACTAATTTGAGAATAATCATTTTCAAATTTATGAAAAAAACTGGGTTTGAGTCATATCCAAAAAATTATTTGGATGTGGCTCATGATTCTAACTACCAATTCTAATTCTTATCACATCCCTTTGATTCAAAGATGGCCTTGTGTTATTCTTCCAATACTCTTCAATTAGTGTTCTCAAGGCTTCAACAACTTCTTTATATTTTCGTGACAGTCTCCCTGAGAATGCCCATAATTCATTTCAATTAATGCCCTCAATTCTTTGTCATCTTTGAATGGCTCTTCATAATTTTTTTTTACTAATTCTCATTTGTTCACTCGTCTTTCTAATCAGACGATCTCTCTTTGTTTGACAACTTACCAAATTTGATGTAATGACATGTCGAGTGACATTACTATCCTTTGAGCATGAGGTCTTACCCACACTCTCATAAAAATCTATTAGATTCTTCACAATAGTGTCTTCACTTGATGCACTCAATGTTCTCCACCCAAGAGTCTTCATGATGTTCCTATACTTTACACCTCCCATCATTTCAACAAATAGTTGACATCTTGCGATCTCATTTAGCCTTTCAAAGAATGATTTCCAAATCTTATCAGCATATCTCCTACAAGTGCGTGTTGAAATCTTACCTTTCATCTATTGCAAAATCTCATCATCAATATTAATCAAATACTTTGGATTTCTATGCAAAATTATAGGTGGTTTTATCCTAGGTACATACATCTCAACATTAGGAATTTCATCAATATTTAATTGAGGTGGGCTAGATTGCGTACCTTCGATCGAGGGTGGAGAAGAAGACATACCTTGAGGTTCAAGTGGGGATGATGGCATACCTTCTTCATCAAATTCGAGTGATGATGTACTCTCAACTTGAGATGTGTTGGATGGTGTCCAACTATATTCACTTGTGGTAGATGGTTTCCCTCCATATTCACTTGTGGTAGATGGTGTCCCTCCATATTCACTTGCGGTAGATGGTGTCCCTCCATATTGGCTTGTGCTTAATGGTGTCCCTTCATATGAACTTGTTGTAGACGGTGTATCTCCAACTAGAGTATATGAATCTGTCTTACCACGATGCTTTTGCATTCGTGCCTTTTGTGCTACCAATCCCTTTTCTCTTTTTGATGGTTGAGGTTCCTCTTCAATTGGATTTTTTCTTCAATCATTTCCAATTTCTTCTTTTCACGATATGCCGCCACCCAAACTCTCTCCTTTTCTTTGAAGGTTTCATTCTCTTCGTCTGTTAGTTTCCTCTTTGTTCATTTCTTCGACATGGCAGATAGTTTTATCTGTAGCATGGTAATGAGATGAATATTAGTTCCTAAAAAATTTATCCATTCAAGTTAATCAAAATATATTCCATTCAAGTCTTCATAAAGAATACTTACAATCATCCTATACAAGAGTTAACCTAGCATAGACAATTTAGGTCACATTATGTAAATTGGCCCATTCCACTCATTGTGATTACTATAATTGGTGTAATGGGTCTGCATCATCAATAAATAGGTGAGGGAATGTTATTTGTGTTCAGGGGAGGTCTAAAAGGGTGTTGGGCATGAAGCCCTAGAGTGAAATTTTGTGTTTTCCATGAGATTTTGAGTGGTTTTGATATGCTAAAGTGTGTTTTGCATTGGGGAAGTGTGGCTTCTTATTGAATTGAGTTTTTTCAGTCCATTTTAGACCTGTTTGAAGTATTCATAAGATTGTGTGAGGGTTGGATGATTTTTTTTCAATAAACCACTAGTTTCTTGGGTAAAAAGGAGGGTTTTTGGTGCAGGGGCACCTACACCTTGGGATAAAGGTAAAATGAGTCTTGAAGAACCAATAGGATGATTTGATATCTTTGATGCATGAATTTATCTTCACTTGAATTAGGTTTTGTGTTTGAATTCCATTTTAGATGAGAGTTTCAGTCATTTCTCCAAGTCTGCCATGTTTTGACAGTGTAAGGGTTTGAGGCTATAATGTATTGATTTTCACCAATCCACCCACTATAATGGATATGTAACTTAGTGGATTGGTGTGTAACATAATAAGGTATATTTCAATTTTTTTTGGGAGTCTAGAAGAGCATGGGTTTGGTTGGTGGAGTGATGCACTAGGCTAGGCAGAGCACATTTCTATGTGAAAGTGAATAACCATGATGGTGAATCTGAAAACTAATGAGTGTAATGGCATTGTGAATGTTTGATAAGTTTTTTCAGAGGTATTGGAAGGTGTTTGGACCCTTGGGAGGACTGGGAGAGGCTTAGAGTTGTGAAATCCTTGAAAACCCTTATTTTTGCTTGTGTTTTGGAGGGTTTCTTGGGACAGTAGGGTAATGACCTTATGTGGGAAAAGTAATCATGAAATTGGTGGTTTGGTATCATGAAAATTGAATTTTCTTGGTGTTTGAGTGGAAACCTCACCTTTAAAAGGTACTTCCTTTGCAAATTTGGGCTAATTGGGAAACCTTTTACTAGGTAGGCTTATTTGAAGTCAAACATAGTCCAAAGAAGCCACCCCTGGTTCTGATGTATATTGTGTGGCCCTAAAAAGGGTATCTTAATCAACAATTTATTTTCCAAGTGTTTTGGGAAGTTCTTGAGAAAAGTGCCTGGAATCGGGTTTGGAATACTGCTAGGGGAAGCATGCTTAAAGGGTGAATATTGGTGAGATCTTTTGAATCTATTTTGGAGGTTGTTCAGAGATCATTTATTTGTCATTTGGAGTAGGTCTCCATCCCTCTTTGCATCAGTTTTGTGATTTTGCACTTTGGTGAGTGATTTTATGAAAAAAAATGGTGGAATCCTTGGTTTAATAACATATAGACTGCTGCCCTATTGAGTTTGGTGTTTTGGAAAAGGATTGAAGATAAGGTCCTTTGTAAAAGAGGCCTAATTTGAGACCTAGTTAGTGTACAAATCCAGTTTTGATGAAGTTGTAACAAAGAATCCTATTGTGGATTGTATGAGTTGTTAATTGTGAATTGTTGTTGTTGGTTGATTTTGTGTTGAGTTGTTTTACAGGACCTCCCCTGATTGCTTCAGTACACAAGCTAAGTCAATTCTAGGCTGTGTATTTTGGTGGAGTAGGTTGTTTCTGGGTTGTGTAAGGTGTGTGCATGTTGTTTTTTGCAAGGGAAAACAATAATCCATCATTTGGTTGTTGTCCTCTCAAGAAATATAGAAATTGACTCCTTGTGCAAAATGATGTTATGACTATAATAATTAAAGATACTGATGGATCCGTGGTTTGTGAATGTGTATTTGGTTTATTTCAATCAATAACATGCTAATTATAGTGTCTTGGATGTATGGATAAGGGTTGGTAGTTACCTTCCATGATTTGTTGTTATTTTGCCATGTAAGTTGCAACATTGAGTTCTTGAATTAGTGAATCATGAACAAATTGAATGGTTCTGAGTTTCTAATTAGGTTTATGATATGTTACAATCAAATTTATGATGGTTAATCTATTTTTGAGTCTGACAAAGAGTTGAATCCAAGTTCTAATGTTTTGTGGAAATATGAAATCAAGTGAAATTGAAGGATTTTGATGAAAAGATGACTGAGTTTGTTGGTTGATATTCTTCAATTTTAGTTAGGGTCAGAAGTACCCTTGATGATTTATGGATCTTGGTAGATGCTCTACATCAATTTTAAAATGGTAATTGGAAAGTGTATATAATTGTGTAATTTAAAATGTGCATTGACAACCTAAGGTTATAATGACAAAAAAACAATGATCAACATGGAATATGCAAAATAACAAAAATGAAAGCAAGCCATAATAGAATGAAAGAAAATGTGTAAAGACTTCACATACCTAAAAAACCAGACTTTCAAATGGAGGAATTCAACCCAATTATGTAGCCTTAGCTTCTTCTTTCATCAAACTCCACAACAATTTGAATTTTTCAAAAGCTTGTTCCCCTCCAAACTTCAATTGTATATTAGTTTTCAATGGAATTAAAACTTGAATTGATATTATATGTCTTTCAACATGAAAAACCTTCTCTTTCATGCAAAGGTGGTAGAAATATCATGGAAAAGGTGGTGGAATGTTAAAAACATGCTTGCACACTTAACAACAACATCAAAAAGCTAATTTTTGTCAAAGCACACATAGAACCAGGAGAATATGCAGAATGTGGGCCTTGAGATCATGACTATATTGAGCATTTTTACCATTTTTAGTGGAAGACACAACATGCTCGCATTATAACGTGAGTGTGTTATTTCTTGCTAAAATGGTAACATCTCTACTTCTTCAAAACATGCTCGAATTATATGAAATATGGTTTTCTTTAATATATTTATTTTCTCCCTCTTTATTTTAGGGTTTAAGGGGTCGGGATTAAGGGTAGAGGGTGTATGGTTGAGAGAAAGAGAGTGGGAGAAAGAGATTTGGGAGAGAGGGATAGAGAGAGAGAGAGAGAGAGAGAGAGAGAGAGAGAGAGAGAGAGAGAGAGAGAGAGTGGGAGAGTGGGAGAGAGGGAGAGTGGGAGAGAGATATCTAGGGTAGAGGGTTAAGAGTTAGAGGGAGAGAGAGGGAGAGAAAGAGGGAGAGAGAGGGAGAGAGGGAGGGAGAGGGAGAGGGGGAGAAAGAGATAGTGGGAGAGATGGAGATAGAGAGGGAGGGGGAGAGGGGGAGAGTAGGAGAAAGAGAGTGGGAAAGAAAGAGGGAGAGAGAGAGGGGCTGGGAGAGAGGTAGAGGGTAGAGGGTTAAGAGTTAAGGGTTTAAGGGTCAAGGGTTTAAGGTTTGATGGTTTAAAGGGATAAAGGTTAAGGGTTTAAGGGCTAAAGGGTTAAAGGTCTAAAGGGTTAAGGGTTAAGGATAGAGGGCAGAGAGAGAGGGACTAGGAGATAGATAGAGGGTAGAGGGTTAAGAGTAAAGGGTTTAAGGGGTTAAGGGTTTAAGTGTTAAGGGTTTAAAGGGTTTAAAGGGTTAAGGATAAATGGGAGAGAGAGGGACTGGGAGAGAGATAAAGGGTAGAGGGTTAAGAGTTAAGGGTTTAAGGGTTAATCCCTCAACCCTCAACCCCTATAACCTCTTAATCCCTCAACCCTTAACCCTCAACCCTTAAACCCTAATCCCTCAACCCATATACCCTCTAATCCCTCAACCCTCAACCCTTAAACCATAATCCCTCAACCCCTATATCCTCTTAATCCCTCAACCCTACACCCTTAAACCCTAATCCTTCAACCCCTATACCCTCTTAATCCCTCAACCCTCAACCCTCAACCCTTAAACCCTAATCCCTCAACCCCTATACCCTCTTAATCCCTCAACCCTCAACCATCAACCCTTAAACCCTAATCCCTCAACCCCTATACCCTCTTAATCCCTCAACCCTAAACCCTCAACCCCTATACCCTCTTAATCCATCAACCCTCAACCCTCAACCCTTAAACCCTAATCCTTCAACCCCTATACCCTCTTAATCTCTCAACCCTCAACCCTTAAACCCTAATCCCTCAACCCCTATAACTTCTTAATCCATCAAACCTCAACCCTCAACCCTTAAATCACAATCCCTCAACCCCTATAACCTATTAATCCCTCAAAACTCAACCCTCAACCCTTAAACCCTAATCCCTCAACCCCTATACCCTCTTAATCCCTCAACCCTCAACCCTTAAACCCTAATCCCTCAACCCCTATACCCTCTTAATCCCTCAACCCTCAACCCTCAACCCTTAAACTCTAATCCCTCGACCCTTATACCCTCTTAATCCCTCAACCCTCAACCCTTAAGACCTAAACACTCAATCCCTATACCCTCTTAATCCTTCAACCCTCAACCCTCAAATCTCGACCCTTAAACCGTAATCCCTCAACCCATATACCCTCTTAATCCCTCAACCCTTAAACCTTATTCTCTCAACCCCTATACCCTCTACCCTATACATTGGACCCTCAACCCTAATCCCCTAACCCTATACCCTCAATCCTCTACCCTCAACCTTAAAACCTCAACCCTTACACCCTCTACCCTCTACCCTCTACCCTATAACCTCTTAATCCCTCAACCCTCAACCCTCAACCCTCAACCCTCAACCCTTAAACCCTCTACCCTAATCCCCCAACCCTTAAACCCTTAAACCAACTTAGTAAACTATCTACCCTAATCCCTCAACCCTCTTGACCCTTAATCCCACAACCCTTAAAACCTTAAACACTCAACCCTAAACCCTCAACCCTCAACCCTCAACCCTTAAACCCTAAACGCTTAAACCCTCTACCCATTACCCTCTACCCTCTACCCTCTATCCTCTACCCAATACCCTCTACCCAATACCCTCTACCCTAAACCCTAATCTCTCAACCCTAATCCCCCAACCCTTACACCCTTAAATCTAAGAAAACTCTCTACCCTAATCCCTAAACCCTCAACCATTAAACCCTCAACCCTTAAACCCTAATCCCTCAACCCCCATAAACTCTATCCTATACATTGGACCATCAACCCTAATCCCTCAACCCTATACCCTATACCCCCAACACTCAACCCTCAACCTTAAACCCTTAATCCTCAACCCTCAACCCTAAACCCTAAAACCCTAAACCCTTAAACCCTCTACTCTCTACCCTCTACCCTATACATTAAAGCCTCAACCCTTAATTCTCAACCCTTAATCCCTCAACCCTCAACCCTCAATCCTTAAACATTAAACCCTCTACCCCTATACCCTCTACCCTTTACATTGGACCCTGAACCTAATACTTCAACCATAAACCCTCTACCTTCAACCCTAAGACCTTAACCCTAAACCCTTCAACCCTAAACCCTTAAACCTTGTACCCTATACCCTCAATCCAATACCCTCCACCATTGACCCTATTCCCTCAACCCTCAATCCTTAAACCCTAATACCCTAGAAACCATCAAACCTATAGGTCCTCCACCCTAATCCCTCAACCCTATACCCTCAACCCCTATCACTTTATCTCTATTTATACATATCACCTCTCCCTCCCTCTCTCCCTCCCTCCTACCCTCGCTAATTGTCTCTATCTACCCTCTCCCTCTTTCTACGTACCTCTCGTTCAATCAATCCCTGCCACCCTCTCTCACTCCCTCTATCCATCTTTCTCTATGTCCCTCCCACTCTCTCCCACTCTCTCCCACTCCCTCTCCCCCTCTCTCTCTCATGTATCTCCCTCCCACCCCCTCTCTCTCTCAGGTCTCTCCCTCTGGCAACCTACCTAGGTAACTCTCTTTGTCTCTCTCCCCTCTCTCTATCTATCCCTCCCACCCTACCTAGATGAGTCCCTCTCACTCGACCCACCTCTTTCTCTACCTCTATCAAGTCACTCCCTCCAACACCCTCTCCCTCTCTCAGGTCTCTCACTCACACTCCCTCTCTCTCCCACTCCCTCTCTCTCACACTCCCTCTCACTACCTATCTCTCAAGTCTCTCCCTCTCACCCCCCTCACACTCTCAAGTTTCTACCTTTGGCACCCTACCTACATAACTCTCTCTTTCTCTTTGTCTCTCTCTCCTTCTCTCTCAATTCTCTCTCTCCCACCCTCTCTCTCCCTCTATCCCTCCCACCCTACCTAGCTAAGTCCCTCTCACTCCAACCCCTTCTCTCTCCACTCCCTCTCTCCAGACTCTCTCTCTCTCTCTCTCTCTCTCTCTCTCTCTCTCTCTTAAAATTCTCCCTCCCTCTAAAGACATACATAAATACATATATACATACTTACATGCATAAAATCATAATACATATGTACATACAATCCTACATCCATACAAGCATACATACATACATTTGTAGATACAATCTTACATACAATATACATATAGGCATACATACAAGCATGCATACATGACATACAAGCATACATGTACATACAAACATACATTCAATAGACTGAAATATAACATAAACGAGGACATAACTCGAGCACATTCCAACACGCTCGCATTATGTCTTAGTTGACATGTTTCCTGCAGAAGCAAAAAACCATGTCAAAACTGAGATATAACGCGAGCACATTATATATTGCTTTGGGAATCCCCAAGCCTTAGGATTGGTATTTTCCTTGTAATACCAACCCATAGGTTTGGAGGGAATTCCCAATGACTAGAGACGCGTTTTTACAAATTCTACCATATTTCACATAATTGAGTTCATGCTCACCGTTAGGATTGCACGTGGTTCAATATCAAACAAATCGAACATCTGGGTAATGTTACATTCTCTCTTAGCTATCCAACGATGTGATTTTTTTTCACTTTCTAACAATGTTAAGCCTTTCATCCATAATTTATTTTGTTTGTATGTCTCTTTTTAGGCAAAAAACAATGTTTGGTGTTTTTTTTGTTATAAATTAATCGCTCATTGAAATTTTAAATAAATCACATTTTTAGAAACTAGAATTTATTCTACAATTTTATTTTATTTTAAAAAAATTTCAATTATTTTCCAAAATTTGTATGGGTAGCATGGCCAAAATTCTATTTTTCAGGAAGTGTCCACTTCGAAAATTAGTAAAAAATCAAATATTCATTAAAAAATTATCAGAAAAATCGTGCATCAACTGCATACTATTAGCTAACTTCTGACCGTTGCGATTTTAAAAATACTAAAAAAAAGTTCACCGTACGAGGGTCATACAAGAGTTGCTATGTTATGTTTTTCTGACAAAAACAACACCAATTTGTGTACATCCCTATTTTGAACCCCTTAATATCAACCATTTTAAAAATAAATTAGTAGTTTAGAAAGTAGACTTGGAGCACTTTGATCCTTGTTTTTGTTCCATCTCAAAATTTTGAGTGTAACTATCATCAATTTCACGTCTAAGGTTAATATTTCCTGATTTCATAAAAAAGTTGTCCACTTAAGTCCCCTTTTTGGGAACCATCTTGGTGCACTTACCTAGCAGCTATATTGTAGCTCCAATAATTTCAATTCTGGTCAATGGAGTGGCCCAAGGATTCATCAGTTCCTCTTGGGGATTAAGACAAGGGGACCCCCTCTCCCTCTTGCTATTCATCATTATGGCAGAGGCCCTTGGTAGGAAAACTGGCCAAGCTAAGATGGATGGCTCTTGGAAATGGATTGAGGTTGCCCCGAGGGTTGGGCTAGCACTCATCAACAGTTTGTGGATGACACCATCCTGTTCGGACAAGCCTCAAGGTCGAAGGAAAGGAAGGTAAAGGAGTTACTAGATGACTATAGTAGGGCCTCAGGACAGGCCATCAATTGGAAAAATTAGAAGCCTTCTTCCTAAACGTACAACCTAGCCTTCAATGGGACCTCTCAAGGATTTTGGGAGTAAGAACAACCAGTCTTCCTGGGCAGTTTCTTGGCATGCCTTTGTTTGCTAGGGCCAATCAAATCGGATTTTGGGACAAGCTTGTATAAAATTACAAAAAGAAGATGGAGTTGTGGAAAGGAAAATGGCTTACGGGTATTTGCAAGATCATCATGGAAAAAAAAGGCCCTTAAGTGACAATGGAAATTCAGAAAATCAGAGTTAGGAAACTTGACGTAAAAATTTGATTAAGTTATCCATATTATTTCAAAAATATGTAAGAATAGAATTTGTATCAAATTGAATGTAGTTTCTAGACTACTAGGTTAAGTTTTTAAAAAAAAAATCTATTTGGTGAAAATTTGAAATTTAAATGCAGTAGTACTTAAAATTCAGGGAAAAAATAAGAAGTAGGTGTCTGTCTGACCACCCTAACCACAATAAAATTATAATATTTTACATATAAGAAGAGGACTCATGTCCTAATGTGATGCTTATTTTTTTTGTAATTTTTTTCCAAGTAAATAATTAACTATGAATTTTTTATTACAACTTTTAAAAAGTATAAAAACTCATATGTCTAACCACCTTAACTTGGTCAAAATTTCATGAAATTCATTTTTTTTAAATCCTATAGTATGCAAAGCATAGAATGTGACACATCTTTCGAATTCAAAAAATGTGATACTGTTTGAAAGCTATATATATTTTCAATCAGCCTATCAATCAGGACTTTAGTCGTAATTCAAATAGAAAATGAATAATAATTATTTATTAAATTCAAAATAAACCATAATTTATATTGGTGGAAAGATGAGAATCTCCTTTAAAAACCCTTTGTGTTTCATTAATTTTGGGTAGAAATAATTCATCAACCACATGGGGCATCATATCACTTACATATCACCACTTTTTGGCCCATCATGATCTTGCATATACCCTTACCTCAGCTAGAAGGTTACTCATGGTTAAAACCATTTTGGCTGCCATCCAATATATCCGATGTCTTGCCTGAAACTTCCCAAGAGAATTGCTGACCAACTTAATCAAATCATACGCAAATTCTTCTGGAATGGGCCAGAGGAAACTAACAAGGTTTCACTCTTAGCCTGGGACAAGGTATGCAAACCTCAATTGGTAGGGGGTGTAGGTATCAGGAAATTGAAGGTCATGAACCAGGCACTGGGAGCCAAATTGATTTGGCAAATGTAAACCAACAACCAAAAGTGGGTGAGAATACTGAGGAAAAATTACCTAGATTCAGATGACCCGGTGAGTATAATCAGAATACTCAATCCACCAAAAGGTTTGACAATATGGAACTTCATGTGTGAGTGCAAAAATATCATTTTTAGGCACATCATGTGGGAAGTTCATAACGGGTAGAGTGCCTCCTTTTGGGGAGACTCATAGGATGGATTCCCAAAGCTAGGAAATATGGACTTCCTGGCAAAGATCAAGGTAGAAACAGTCAGGGTTTGGGGTTCGGAGGTTTGTAATTATGAAAAGAAGGTGTGGAATAATGGAGTGCAACATTGGATTTGGAAAAAACTTGGTGAGCTCAATCCTCCTGACGACCAAAAAAAGGCTTTTGAATCAATCTTGAAAGCAAGGATGATTCCTGCAGGGGATGGGGAAGATATATCTTGAGGTGGGGGGCCTTAGCAGATGGCGAGTACAAGGTCAAGATTGGGTATAAGCTCAAATAAAGGGCAGAGTCTAGAAAAATCTGGCCAAATGCGCTCTTTTGGGGGAAGGATGTCCTGCCCAAGGCTAGGGTATTCACCTGGCTAGCCAGCCAAAATAAAATTCTAACATAGGAAAGGCTAGCAAAGTTGAGGTTCAAGGGCCCCAATAGATGTATAATGTGTAAGAAAAAAGTGGAAACAACAACTCACCTTTTTCTCTCATGCCCCTATGCTGAATTCTACTAGAAGAACATTCTTGGGATCCTAGGGTTTCTGACACCATTATCAATGAACCTCTAGGACTGGTTGTTAGCATGGCCGAAAAAGACCAACAAAGGAGTTTTTAGTATCATTTGGAGAATAGTGCCTTCCACGATTTGTTGGGAACTCTGGAAGGAAAGGAATAGGCAAATTTTTGAAGAGCACTCCATGGGCAAAGAAGTGTTAGCGAGGTGTCTAGTTGTGGTGGTGGTGGAGCTGGTAAACACAACAACCAAAAGGCTAACCCTTCCAAAAAAAAAATTCTCCAATAGGGATATTGAGCTCACCAAAAAATTTGTAGGATTGTGCATCCCTCCTATCGTCGGTGTCGTGGATGCCACCTCGAAGGCCGAAATCAGAAGGAAAATGGTGTGGCAAAAACCGTTATCAGGGTGGATCAAGATAAAGTTTGATGGAGCCTCCATTGGAAACCTAGGAGTAGATGGTATTGGATGTGTGGCAAGAAACTCTGAGGGTGTAGTGGTCGCACAAAAGGTGAAGCACATTGGCCAAGCAACAAATAACACAATAGAATTTTGTGCTGCCATGTGTGGGTTGGAACTAGGAAAATCCATTGGGGTGACGAAGCTGCATCTAGAGGGAGACTCGCTATTAACTGTGAATTCCATCAGAAGCAATTCCACCCCCAACTAGTTATTGTGCCGATGGCTGCCTCAGATCAAGAACCTCATCATCTCCTTTGAGGAATTCTAAATCAGCCACATCTATCGTGAGGGGAATACTGTGGCAGACAGGTTGGCAAAAGGGGCGGTGGTAGAGGACGGGAGTGGTCAAGGTGATGACAGCTAAATGTTGGCCCTTGCAAGATGTCAAAAGAAATGATAGGATGCCTAGGTGGTTGTGTCTAGATTGATTCATATTGATAGAAGGGATCTGGTTGGCAACCCGTAACCCTCGAGACCTGTAGCCTATATGAACGACAAACCTTGGAAACCCAAAAACGCCAAACATGGCATGAAATCGTCTTAGGTGAATCTCGGCGATCTACTCAAGACAAGGAAACTTCACCTCTAGTAGAGCACTTGGAGAATGTTGGACCTTTGCATTTAATTTAATTCATGTGAAATGAGTGCAAATTGATAACGAAGTCAATGAGGTGGTATGCAGCTATAAGTGTTGGTGGTGACCTTCAAAGGGCCACATTTGGAAAGTTGTTATCAAAGTGTTTGGAGGATATAGGTGGTAAGATGAGGTAGTATGGATATGCCCGTGTGCCTGGAAATGACCATGACAATGGTGCCTTTCCAGGGTGAGGTGATGGATGTCAGGCTGAGAGGGATTCTCTTTGTTAAAGACAAGCTGGTCATTCATCCAGTGAGGGAGGTTTTGGGATGTGAATTCATCTGGACATACCATAAGCATCGACTCAACATGGAAATATCGGTGATGTTCCTGGCTCTCGCACTCTATAGAGGTATGGCAAAGCTGAAGGTGAAGAATCTCTGCCAGAGACTCTTCAAGCATATATATATGGGAGAGATTGATGCGGTGCTGGATAATATCGATGAAAATGGGTTGATTCCTATTCCTTAACACTACTATCTAACCAAAAGATGGGGAGCAAGGCCAATCCCAAATTTTCCAATCATCTCTATGGTTGAGCCTGAAGACTTGGAGGCGTGAGGTGGGGACATCGATAGAAACCTCAACTTCTTAAGTTGCAAATGTCTGCCTTCCTCCCTCCCATGACAAAGGAGGAGTTGGGGAAATTCATGGCCTACGAAGGATTTGAGGTGGACAATGAAGATACCTTGGTGGAACTTGTGTTTCCAGATTCAGGGGAGGACTGGCAAGAAGAGGACGATCAAGACGTAGAGGAAATAGCCAATGGCCCTGCACATGAGAAATGCAAGCTAGAATGCTCGGTAAAAGCTCGTGCAACCCATGCAAGGCAGATGCATAAGGAGGAGGAGGAGAAGCAGGGTTCAAGATGAGAAGCGTCGAGCCCCATCTTCACTGCACTCCACGGCCCCAAGAAAATGGAAGGAAGGAAGGGAAGAAAGTCTTGACGAACCCTTATGTTGCTGTTGGTTAGTGTCAATAAGTTTTTTGGCTATAATTAGTTGTTCGGGTGGTAGGATGTATGTTGTTAGGAGGGTGGGTTTGGTGATAATGGTTGGTAACAAAAAATTTGATCTGTAGTTGGGCTTTGCGTCTATCTGAACTTGAAACTGTAATTTTTTTCTCTTTGATAATAGATGGTGCTGGCCCTATCCAGCTATTAATCTACCGAAAAAATAAATTATTTTAGTTAATAATTAAATTTTTAAATGATGTATAGATGTAATACAAAAATTTAGTTTAAATTAAACTTAATATGATTGTTGGATAGGAAATTAAATATATTGTTAATTCATTTTAGAATGTGATTATCAACACACAAAAGTCATTACAAGGGTTTGCGGTTGTATGGGCCTTAGAAGGACTTACCTCATAATTTATCAATATTTAAGAATATATAATCAAAATAGTATCTTCATAGTCATAAGATTGTATGTGAAACTAAAGTAAAGCATGTATGGGTATAAGGAAAATAATTGCATAGTGTATTTTAAGACTCCCAAAGGCGAGAAACAAGTACACAAAAAAAAGTGAGAAACAAGATAAATAGATCAATTGCAATAAAGTCAAACCAACAAATAATTTGTAACTTTGTATATATTCAATAAAAAATGTCACATCCTATGCAATTTCCAAGTAGCTTCCTCCCTTGGTGCTCTCTCTAAAAAATATAACTTACCAATTAGTCTAATTATGAATGACATGTCTAATATTATAGTTATAAATATTTTTATATTTTGATCCGTCAAATGTCTTCTATATTGACAAGTATAAGGGGATAAGGGCACTAAAGGCTAGTGCATATGTCACCAAAAAAATTAAAAAATTATACATGTCAATTATAAATAATTCAATATTTCGTTAAAAATATTACCATTGGTACAAAGATTTGTCAAAGGTATAGTCATTATATTAGGTGTCAACATATGTCAACATCTTTGTTATTGTGTTAGCTATGAATTGATCCACACATCTCCACATGGATATACTCATATACTTGCAAGATTTGAATTTCATACCTCTATCTCTTTATCTCTCTCTATCTCTCTACCTATCCATCTCTATCTCTTGATATCTCCCTCTATCTCTATCCCTCCCTCTCTATCTATTGAGATATCTCTCCCCCCCCCTTTGTCTCTATCTCCCTCTCACTCTTCTCTCTATCTCTTTCTATCCATATCTTTCTCTACCTCTATCTCCCTATCTATCTATCTCTCCCTCTCTATCACTCTATCCCTTTCCCTATCCCTCTCTACCTCTCTATATCACCCTCTAACTATATATGTTCCTCTCTCACTCTCCCTCTCCCTCTCTCCATCTCTATTTTATATTTATCTTTTTTATCTTTATTTATTTTTATCTCTTTCTCTGTCTCCCTCTCCCCCTCTTTGTATCTCCATTTATCTTTATCTCTGTATCACTCTACCTCACCGTCTATATCTCTCTCGAGTATCTCTCGGGCTCTCCCCCTTCCTCTATATCTCTCCCTCTCTATCTCCCTATATCTCTCTATATTTATCTCTCCCTCTAAGTCTCTCTATCTATTTGTCTCTCTTCCTCTCTCACTCTATCTTCATCTCTACCTCTTTCTTCCTTTCTCCCTATATATTTTCCTCTCTATCTCTATCTCTCCACATTTATTCTTCCATCTCCCCCTCTATCATTCTCTCCATCTCTCTCTACCTCTCCCTCTCTCTATATCACTTCTTGTCCCTATATTTATCTATCTATCTTTCTCCCTCTCCATATTTTTATATTCTCCATCTCTATCTACCCCCCTCTCTTTGTCTCTCTCAATATCCCTCTCCATTTCCATTTCCATCCCCATATCTATCTCTATCTTTATCTTCCTCTTTATTTGTATCTCCTTACCCCCGCCCTCTCTCTATTCCTATCTCTCCCTCTCTCTCCCTCTCTCCCTATTGCAAACATAACATAAGCCTATTGGTAATGGGGCATATCTTCCTGATTCAAAGGTTTTATTTAATTCATGTTTGGATCTTTGTAAATGGATGCATATTTGATTTAAAGCTATCACTTTTTCATTTAGACATTTGTTGCACAAACAATGTATCATTTGCTAAATGGCCTACCAATTTACCTCATGTACTGCACAAATGCATACAAAAAATAGACCATAAACTTCCCTATTTGACCTTCCACACCTCTTTGTTGTACCTATTGTACACCAAGATGTGATTGCTAGTAAGTAATTTCTACAAACTTATATTAATCTTTCATAAAAAAAATCATTTTTTCTAATATTTAATTTATTTTAAAAACATATAAGTAAAATTCTCTTATATTTAAATATATTTATTGATTAAATTTGAACTTTTAATCAAATCAATTAAATTATATAAATATCAATTAATAAAATTTTAACTAGAAAAGAGAAATAGATGAAAATGAACCGATTTAACTGAAATCCAGACCACATCCTCTTGTCACGCCCATGAAGAAATGGAATCTCTTGATCACTCCCCATATAACGGAACGTTTAAATCATTTGAACCTGTAAGAAGAGTCCGGCTAAGAGGCTGCTGGTCCGGGCTCTGGAGATATTCAAATTTAATATCTAATCTCTCCTTGCTTCAACTGAAATCTAACTGAATACCGTTATGCCCAGAACTACCCTTGTTCTGATTTCAATCTAACCGTTAATTTGTGCCCTTTTTGAAAACGATATCTGGGTTTTACCCTTCAAACTTGCTTTTACCAGCGTAGAATATGCCCATGAGATCGTATCACCGATTATGCAGCCCTTTCGTCTTCGTCATGCCGTTGGGACATTGGACAGCCGAGATGGACGTGGAGATTCGTCTCGAAATCTTTGCCGTTGGACGGTCCCGAAACGTTTTTGCTTTTTAACCCGAAGTGTTCTAAAATTAGATTGTTATGCTGTAACTGTTATTCAAATTCGCTCGCAGGGAGCGTCTGTATGTTTGAAACTGAGAATTCTCTTCGTCTTCATAAGCGTCAGAAGTTTATTTCTCTCAGTTTTTTTATGGTTTGATAATAGTCTAGTTTTGTCTCTGTACAAGTTTATTTCAAGCCAAAGTCGGAATTGCTGTAAGGGAAGATCATGTACGTGAATTGCCAGAATCGTCGGAAGAGGAAATGCGGAGAGAAAGTGTTCGATTTCCACACGTTTGGTGATCCTGGCTGCCCTGCCGATTATGACTGGCCTTTCAGAGACAACATTCGTGTTTTCCTGGAGGACTGCGCTGAGCGAGAGCCTTACAATATTGACGGTAATCCTGCCTGGATCATTCTTTTGCAGGGAGAAACACAAAGTGCCCTCATTCCGCTCCATGTTGTCGAAGAGACCGCGCTCAATTCGCCCAACCCTCACTGCGACCAGTGCCGTTGCGTTGGTAAGCATTTCACCCGAAAATTCTTCCGATTTCTTTCTGTCATGGTAATGCCCAACTTTCTGATCGCATTGTCCTCTAGTGGAGTTTTCTATTTCTTCATCTTTAGCATTTCACCCCAAAATCCTTCTGATTTCTTTCTGTCATGGTACTGCCCAACTTTCTGATCGCATTTTCCTCTAATGGAGTTTTCTCTTTCTTCATCTTTAAGGTTGGAGTCATCATTTAGTGTCGAAGCGACGGTATCATTTTCTCATCGCCGCGCCAGAAATCGCCGAGCGGCCGCTTGGATTAGCTGCAGCAATGGTTGGAACAAGGGTTTGCCCCAATTGCCATGATCGAATAACCAACATGTGCAGCTGTTTAACATGCGGTGAGAAAGTGGTGCAAGGTAGAATTCTGGACCTGCACACTCATCTCTTGCACGGCGTGATCCATGGCAATGGCTTTGGGCACCTTCTGTGTATCAATGGTCGAGAGAAAGGGTCAAAGTATGCCTCTGGAAGGGACATTATGGATTTCTGGGACAGAATATGCACTATGCTGCGAGCAAGGTATGATTCTTCTTTACTTTTTAAAGATTTACCAATAATTCTTCTTCGTTAGCTTCAGAATTGCTTCCTTTGATTATCTTGATAGGATCCAAAATCCTTGAGGTTTATACTTAGCCATTTTTTTAAAGAAGGGGTTGCTTGGTCTCCTTATTTTGATGCGTTCCAAAACCCTTAAGAGACTTATGAGTAAATTTGTTTTTCCATTTTACTGTCTTCTGTAAGGTTTGTGGGTAGAAATTGAATTGTATGAAGGATCGCCATTTTGTAGGAAGGTTAGCGTAGAGGATTTGGCGAAGAAGAGAAGTATGGAGTTCAAGCTGCTCAACTGCGCTGCGTATGGACAATCCTGGTTTGGACGATGGGGTTATATATTCGGACATGGGAGCTTTGGGGTGACTCAACAAATGTATACCAAAGCCATCGAGGCTGTTCGTGGAATTCCTTTGACAGTGATGATGCAACACTTTCAAGGGGTAGATACTTACGTGCTCGAGATCGTCCATGAGTACCAAAGAATGAGCGGGCAGGCACTGCAGACAGTAGGAGACCTGTTCCGCTACATGGTGGAGCTCAAGGCCCGTCTTCCTCTGCAATCGTCGTCCTCCACCAGCAGCAGCATCATCACGACCAGGACTAATGGTTCTACGAACTCGTTTGGGGAAAGTAATGTTCTTAATCCCAACCACATAGCTGCCGATACGCATTGCCGTTGGTCCGTGAAGAGACTCGAGCTTGCGAGCCTGGTGGTCGTGGATGCTCTAAGGAACTGCAATAAGGGCAAGATGTCGCGGCAGGACGTGAGAGACGTGGCCAGAATGCACATCGGAGATACAGGTCTCTTGGATTTCGTGCTCAAGTCTCTGGGCAACCGTATCGTGGGCGATTATATCGTTCGGAGGGCCGTCAACCCGGAGACCAAAATTCTGGAATACAGTCTGGACGACGTCAATATGGTAGAGCCGGCAGCCTATTTTCAGTGTGGCGCAGACGACACCCTCTGGCAGGTGCGGAGGTCGGAATTTGAGAGAGACATCTTTTATCTGTATAAGCACGTTCTAGAGAATTACAAGCCCGCCAGAAAAGGAATCAAGACCGTTAATAACAGCCACGTCCTGATGGCCATCCCCACGGCGACGAAGATAATTCGGGACACGAAGCAGTTGATCAAGGATTACAGGGGCGAGATGACGCGCAAAGGCGCCAACAACGAGTGGGCGATTGACGAGGACGAGATGCTGAGAGTGATGTGCAACGTGGTAGTGATGAACAAAGAGAACAATCACATGTCCATGGACATGTCGATGACCAACCGCCCTCTGCCTCCCCCTGAGATGGTAGTCCTGCCGCCTCACGCCAGCATTGGGGAGCTCAAGGAGGAGGCCCAGCGAGCCCTCAGGGACACCTACATTATCACGGAGAATTTGGTGGTGGAGGGTATCCTGGACCTGGAGGGCGACGACGACGATCTGCTGTTCGGGACCTTAGAGTCCGGCTCTACCGTCATGATCCAAGGCACTGCCATCGACGTTTCCAGCGATTTGCGTTACGAAGGTGGCGCAGACGATTGGACTGTGGACTGCCCCTGCGGCGCCAAAGATGACGACGGCGAACGCATGATTGCCTGTGATATGTGCGGGGTGTGGCAGCACACTCGATGCGCTGGCATTAGCGACGCAGATGCTGTTCCTCAGCTCTTTCTCTGTAACCGCTGCGGAGTGGGCTTGTACGAAGCTATTCTTTGATCAATGTGGCCATTCATTGACACCCTCTGTCATCATCATCTTCTTCTTCTACTACTACTATTTTTCTGCTTTTCTTAATTCATCTCTGTACTTGTACAACAGCTGCAGCAAGCATGCTCATATGAAGGTTAGAGATTCTTTAACTTGAGTTGTATTTTGTTTAGGAGTCCTAGGTTACAGATATTCACACTGGCGTGAATTGTATAATTCAAGTGTCATTTATTAATGTTACTCTGCCAATGAATTTTCTTAACATTGTGACATTTAATTTCGCATAATCTCTCTGCAATTTCGTGTGGTAGGAGAGTACCAAGTCCCTCCTATAAAATCTTTTGCTTCTGAGTTTGATAATCGGTTATTAGATTTGATAATTGTTATTCGAATTGGGGATGCTGTTAGATTTTAATCTAGATTTTTGTGATTTACATTCATACAAGTACGAATCCATCTGCTTCGCAAATGTAATGGATTACAGGGTTTCGGAGACAACTGATGAATCCTAACTAATTATTCAATGAAGTTAGCGATGCTTAAATGAAAAGATCTAAAAGATTGATGGATCACGGTGCTATAAGGATTGGCCCCCTTATTGACAGAGTTCAGAGAATAACAGCAGATCACTGAGGATCATACAGAGCATAACAGCAGATCGAGGATCAGTAGAAAACTCATGTTTAGCAACAATTGGAATAGATGTGTTTTGGTCACTTACTCAGGCACCGAATGCAGGTTGATGATTTGCTCTTGCATGATTAAATTTTTAAAAAGGTGGTCATGTATAAGAGATTCATAAGAGTAATTATAGGATATGAATAAAACATACCTTAAATAAATTTAAAAAACTATGGGTTGGGACTGGAATTATTTAAAATAAATATAAAATTTAAACAGCAAAATTTAGAATTTAGATAGAATTTGGATAATAGAATATGTAGTATATGATGTTCAAAAATTATTTGGTAGTGTTTAAAAATATAGAGGTTTGTTAAATTAAATCTTTAGAATTATAAAATGATTTTTTAATCTATTTTATTTGTCAAAGGTTGATTTTGATTTCTATATTATGTTTTTATCAATTTTTAAAATTTGAAATCATTCTCCTTTAATCAAATCTGATACTACAACAGAAAATATAAAAGTAACAACAACAACAACAAAATAAAAATTGCTTTGAAATATAGTAGAAAAAAAACCAACATGTAGCACTTCAAAATTGAGAATGAATCTGGATTTTTATAGAAACTACAAGTTTTCACAACATTGTCAACATTGTTTTTCCCCAATCTAGAAGATGAATATTTCACAACTTTGAAAGCTAATATGCAAGGAAAAATGAATAGATAAGTATTGATCTACAATAGAAACAAACTAAGATACAACAACACCACACTACACAAAATACAATACACCCAAATCTCCATACTTTTTTTTTTTTGAAAACTTGCAAGCAACACACACATTGCACAACTAGAACAACTTGCAAAATCTTGCAAGTCCTTGAAGATCCAATGTAAAATTAGAGTAAGATTGCCTCTAAAAATGAATGGGCTTTTGTCCATTGATCTCTACCTTCAAATGGTTTTCATCTATAGAAGGAATTATAAAAGAACAAGTGTTCATACATAAAAATTTAGAAGAAAATATGATAAAAATTCCTTTATGAATCCAAAAATCCTCATATAAATAGAACCCATATTTTTCATATAGCCCTTTCTTGAAAAATAAAATAAATTAATTTAATTTCTACAAAACTTCCCTCAAATGGTGCTCACTTATCATAAATGCTACAAGATTTTTAGCTAAAAATAAGAAATAACTCACTTTCATAAATTATATCATATTTATCATAAGATCTTATAATTTTATATTTGAGAGTTAGAAAAAGACACCACAAAATATTATTATTTTTTAATTGCTCCTAAGAATAATAGATCTTTAATGTGCAAGATTACAATTAGAATATTAAATTAAATATTTTTCATTAATTTACTTTAGCCCATAGGAAATATAGGAATGGGCTAAAAGTTTATCCAAATTAAATTTATTAAAAATGGGTCATGACATGATGCAAGCAAATGATGTAGTATTGATGCTTTAATAATGATGTCCTTAATGATGATGCAAATCAGAATGAGTGTTTCTAGAAAATTTCAAATGAAATAGGATTCAAGTCCTTAAATACAACTCCAAAGAGCACAATTGATTTTTTTTATGTGTAAGTAAACACACAATGGTCATTTAGGAAGGAGTTAGTTCAAGCTCAAAATTTTAAATTTGGAGTCTAAAATAGTTGAGTCATTTTGATGATCATGGATCTTAACTTAGGTGATGGATGGATAATTAAGGTTCAAGACAAGTCACTGGAATGAGTGTAGATGGAATTAAGTTATGTGTCATCTTTTATGTAGAATTTGTACTTGTACACTAGTCACTACATACAAAATAACACATAATCCAAGGCTAACCTAAATTTATATTCATTTTTTCTCAACGTCTAGCCTTGATCCTTTGTTTATCTATACACCACCAATGTTTAGATCCATAATTTGTGGAAATGATCTCATTTGCATGATTGAATAGTTATAATTCTCTCTAAATTCATCACTATGATTACACATTTCAACCATTTGCATGATTGAAGAGCAACATTTATCCATCTGCCACCCAAGTCCAAATCTACGTTTTATAGAAGCAACCCCATTTACATGATTGAAGAGAAAAATCTTCAAATTTTCTACTCTTATTGATCAAGGTGAAAAGCCCTTGCAACCTAGTTGTATAATAGCCTAGCAAAGGCATTCATTAATACCACCAATTCTTGCAAATACCAAGAAATATCAAAGAAATAAAGGAACCCCAAACAAAATAAAGAAAAGTAGTTTGCAAATAACATAGATCAAATTTATGGAGACAATACAAGTAGTCTATAAGGTTCAAAATAGGGAAAACTAAAATTATGTAGCTATTGCATAGTGAACATATTATGTCATATGGATGCACACATTTCCTTTCCCCTTCATTTACATTACCCTCCAAATTCTACCTTTCATATTTTCTTATTAAATACAAATAAATACACATATCTAACATTCATTTAATAAATAAACAAATAAATCATGCAATCATTGATTCTAAAAAAAATCTTTTTCTTGAGAAATAACCACTAAACAACATCATTAATTTTTCTTTTGAAAAATAAAATTATTTCAATTAAATTACATGGTATTAATATTATAATTATAGACTATATTCTAAAGAATGCACTTCAAGTTCATTGGAATAAATTACATTTTACATTATTGAAATATTAAATTATGTCAATGGTTCTTTTGTTTACTAGTGAAGTTGAATGGTTCTAAATAAGTCTAGTAGGAGTCATTCTTGTTAAGTGTAAGGCCCCAACACCATAAGAGATGGGATGAGGATTGTACCTAAACAAATTTTACAAAATAGATATCCCTATGTCCATAAACAAAAATATTTCACCTAAAGACTCGTATTCTTCTATAAAATAATAATTATGCAAATTTGATATAAAACCCTAGAAAAATTGAATTGATAATAACACCCCGGTAAAAATATGGTCAACAACCTACCCTATTTGATACTTTGTTAAAATATATAAAGGAGTTCCCTCGAGAAATTATAGGTATCAGTATTTCCTCGGCGTACAAGTCCGCAGCATAAGAGAAAGAAGAGACGAAAATGTGGAAGAAAATGGTGAAAGTTTCGAGGAAGCGCAAGACCACGAATCGAGTTTCTCCGCCAGCAAAGAGACGCACAAAATCTGAGCCAAAGAAGCAGAAGAAGCAAACAAAGAAAAATGTTTCCTCTGGCTCAACTACTTTGCTTCACAAAGGCGATGGATCACCATCCGTAATTCAACGCAGAAACTCAGCCTTCTCTTCTAACACACTGCACTCCACTTCACACTCCACTCTCCTTCAGCAGCCATGCGAAAATAAATCATCCCAAGAAAACCTCCGCTCAAATATCTATCCAGATCCTGAATCTTTTTCGGAAAAAGGACCTATTGAGGCCAAATTTGCCTCTTCCGAGAATTCCTGCTTGGAAAGGGAACTGGCACCTACCATTTCTGAACAATTCTCGTCTTCAAGGAACAATATTTTGATAGAAAACTGCTTTAGACAAAATGTCATCTATCCAGATCAGTTCTCGCCTTCTGAGCCTCCAAAGGAAAGGAAATTTAAGAATTCAGTGCAAAGTTCGGTGTATCCAGGGGAATCGTCGTTCTCCGAATCCGTATTTGATGGAGAAATTGAAACGGATCTGTCTAAGCTTGATCATTGTGAAGCGGCGTTTCCTTCTCCTTGTGCATTTTCTGATGCAACGCCTGCTCTTCCATATTACTACTCAGATTCTGAGGTGCATTCGATTAGTCCATTTTTCAGCGCGACCAGCGATGATTTACAGGACTCTGCTGCACATTCTTCAGTGCTTACCTGTTCTTCTTTAATTACGGAGTATGAGGAGAAATTTTTGTCGTGGAAAGACTTTGCTTGTGCTAACTTACTGGAGCTTTCGTTTAGCATGACGGATCTTACAGAATTCCGTACTGAAAATGACGATAACGAGGTCATAAATTTTTCAAACCTTTAAATTTTATTTATTTATTTCAAATTGTTCTGTGAATGTTCAAGAAGCGCAGGCCATAAATTTTGTTAAGCCTTCATATCCTTTCTGCTATTATAAGGTGAAAATTGGTGTCCAGACTCTAAAAGTTTACAAATAAACAACTATTAAGCTCCGCAGAAAATAGATCGCTAGAAATTAAGATATTTTGAAAATTGTTGCAGAAATATGGATAAAAATGGCTGCATGAAAGCTTAAGAGACGGAAGTTGTCAAGTTTATAATTATTTTGTTTTAATATTTAACTGTTTAAGCTATGCTGTATTCCATGTTCTTTGCAGGATTTCGAACTCGGTGATGACGAAGATGAGAAAACGTTTCAGATATTTAAAGCAAAAGAAGGAAGACAAGCACTGTTTTGGGATAATATGTGGTCTTATCTCGACTCGAACCTCGCCGATGCCATTGGAAAACAGCGTCTTGTTATGATTAACTGGATTATGGAGGTTCTGCATTTAATTTGTTCTATATTTCACGAAAATTCTTAAATTTTGAAAAAGACTTTGATAAAGTACTGGATCATGGAGTTACTACATATAATATGTGGAACAGTTCGGCAAATTCTTTGAATTCAAAAAGATTAACATGAATTGACTTGATATGAACACAGCACACAGCGTCGAATCAGCTTCAGTGGGAAACATTATTCTTAGGCGCGAATTTAATGGACAGATTCCTTTCCAAGGGAACGTTTCCAAACGACAACCATCTGCTGCAGGTTCTGGGAATCGCCTGTATGACACTTGCTATCAGACTTGAAGAAAATCAACCTTCTAATTGGTATCAAAATGATATCTTCCAAAACTCTACTTGTTTTAGATTCAAAGCTTTGTTCCAAAAGGAAAATATTTTACCTGTGTACTTTGCCTCTTAGTATAAAGCAGGAAACTTTCAAGGTCGCAAACAATTTCTTCAAGCGACGGGAAGTAGTTGCAATGGAATATCTTCTTCTCAAAGGTTTAAATTACCGATGTTGCACGCCCACGATTGCTAATTTTCTGTGGTATGTTCTTCTTTAATATCATTCTTCGGGCATTAGCCGCATTACCACGGAGAGCGCACGGCTGTAACAATTCGGATATTTATGCACAGGTATTATTTGAAAGCTGCGAGAGGAGATGTGGAGCTTGAGAGGACGGCCAAATACTTGGCATGCCTGTCTTTAGTAGATCGTCAGCTGCTCCGTTTTTGGCCGTCTACTATGGCTTCATCTTTAGTCATTCTCGCCTGTCAGGTGCTTGATCGAAAAGATTCCTACAATTTGGTAATCGAGGTAATTCTATTAATCTAATACTATTTTTTAGATTTATTTAAAGTACTAAACTATCATATCCACAAACTGTCTTTGTAATTCGTTTCAATGGGGATGTTTATCAGAAATGTAGAAAGGATCACGGTGAAGATTTAAAAGACTGCGTCGAGGTATTCAAATTGAAAATAATATTACAAACGATAAATCATTTTTTACGCTAATTTGAATTTGTGACGCTTAATTACAATGTTTGTATGCAGAGATTGGAATGGTTGCTGGAGAACGTATGGTAGTAGTTATAAGAAGAAATAAATCTAGAAGATTTTCCTCCGATTCATCAGACAGACTTAGCTTTACACAGTTTTATTGTACTAGAGTAAAGACCACAAATTTCCGGGGATGCCCCATTTCTGCTGTGTTTTCTTGAAAATGCAGTTTGGAATAAATTTGATCGCATGAAAGATTCTGTTTTTTTTTTTTTTTTTCATTTAGTTATTGTCAATATTTTATATAATTGGTCAAACAAGATTTCCTCACTAATATTTTATATAATATATTTTAATTTCTTAGAAAAAAATTGTTTGTAAAAAAGCACATCCTCACTAAGAAAATTAACATATATTTACCGTCGGTGGCCTCATAACTGAACAAGATGACAATGCGTATTAAAAGATAAATTATTTAGAGAACAGATTTGATAATGGATTTAAAATGACGTGTAGTACGTATGTGATATAACTTCTTGAAGGACAAAATATGGATTGTAAATAAATTTAAAATCAAGAGATAGGTGACGAAAACAGTGAACAATATAATTGGACGGCTACGATACTTCTTTTAAGGAAAATGCAGTGATAAATCTATTATATATAAAATTATTTTATTAAGAATATATCAAGTGATTTTATAGGGAAAAAAAATCTAATAGTTGAGCATGGTTTAATAGTTGTGATACCATTTATTGATTTAATGTTCAATATTTTAAATAATATAGTACTAAAAGTTGTGATTTTAAAGTTGTCTTGAAATCTAAAAAGCAACAAATAATGTCATATCACATTAGCACACCAATAAAACATTATTTAGTGTACAACTATGATCCAACTTTTTTGCAGGGCTTTTTTGAACACCTCAACATAAAGCATGTTGATGTGGAATCATGTTTGATAATGTGGCTTTGAAATCTTAGTTATAACTAGGGGACTTGCCAAGTAAGTTGTAAAAAATTGGGAGTGATTTGAAATTGTCACATAAGATTTTGAGAGACACAAATTAGGGTGCTCAACTATTGGGTCCTCTCCCTTAATAGTGTCCATATTTTTTATTTAGAAAATGTTTAAAGTCAATATTTTTATTGTTTTATATCAAATCTATATAATCATTTAGCTATTCAACGTGTGTGCACAAGTTATGTTAAGTGTTTTTGATTGAGAGCTAAGAATTGAAGGGTGTCCATTCTACCAAAGTCATTTAGGGTACAATATCAACCTATCTATATGTATTAAGACCTTATAGTTAGCAAGACTTGATTTGTAGTGCTCTCATTTAGAAATGTTCAACTTCACAAATAGATCAAGCTAAAAAAGTCAATATTTTTCAATTTGTATTAATTATAAGAAACAAATACTCAAGAATTTAAAAATGATATAAACTAATGAGCTATGACATTTTCTATATGGATTAAAGCTATATTTTCTTTTCAAAAAATTTAATGAATTATTTTTATTATTTTGATTTTTTAATTTTTCAATCAATTATTTTTTAGTATTTTTATTGAGTGACATTATTCCATAACATATATTTTTTACTACATATTTTTTTCCCTATGATTTATTGGAAGTAAACCATTAATTCTGCTATCTAATACATGAGTATTTTTTAATATTTTATTTATTATTAATTTTTGAATTATTAATAACAAAAAAAAAAACTTGTATTATTTTGTAACACACATCTTTTTTCATTAAAACATGGACATCAATATGGAGTGCAATGCATTTTTTTAGATTTTCCAATTTAATGTTTGTTCTTTTTCCTATTGACTTGAATAGAGGCCATTATTTTTTTATAATAGAATTACATGCATTATAAAAAATAAAATATAATAAATATTAAAAGTTCTAGAAAAATAATACTAAATGCTACATATTTACAAAATGAGATTTTTAAATGACTTTACTTCATCCTTAAAAATGTGAAAGCTTTTTTTTTCTAGCATTTTGGTAGGTGTGGAGGAGACTTTGTTGGGAGTTTGATTTAACTTTGGGGGTTCTCTGCAAATATTTTAATTATGTGGTTTTTGAGTTGATTTTTATTGATATATGAAATATGGGTTCATAAGTATTATTCCAATAATAAATATATAATTTGACATATTAAAAAATAACCATCTATTTAATAATATTAAGAATATTGATTTCTAAAGTATTCCATGTTTTATACTTATAAATTATTGTAGTGGAGAAAAAATGACACCCCCTACCTCCTCTAAGGATGGGTGTTCCTCAACTACCTCAAGGTAAAATCTCAATTGACAAAGGTGGAAGGACAAGGAGTTTTGGTTATACTTTGTTTTATGAAATATTGAGAGGATAATTTCAGAGATCAAAAGAGTAGACTCGAGAGGTCTCATGAGCAAGCTGGCTAGCTCTCAACCAAGGATGACAACACGATGCATGGACACTCCTGCGACGTATTTTAGTCTCATATGAACTAAAAATAAAACTTTTTGATAGAAATGACAATGAGTTTATTAACTATTTAGAGACTAAAATATAGAAGTTGTGCTAAATTAACAAAATAATGAAAATAATAGAAATAAAATAAAAGGAACTAACATGCATAGATTAAACAAAATGAAATGAAATGATAAGTTGGAAAATAAGAGAAAGAACTCACAAGAGGTCCGACAATATGAAGCCTCCCATAATGCTACAAATCAACAACCTGCACACATGGAAATAGGGGAAAATAGTGGGGTTTTTTAGGGGTTTGCCTCAATCAAACCCCTGCGTAGGCGTTCCCACCTCCATGGAAAACCAAATAGACAGATAGAAAATAAAGTAGATAAGAAATTAAATAGACAAGGAAATAGACAAGTTAACATGACAATATGTTATCAAAATAAAGATGATATTGTAATAGAAGAGTGTAGTTACCCTCCCTTAAGCAAGCTAGAGATGTAAAAGGAGAGAGTGTAACACCCAAAATGAGCCAAGGAGATCAAAATGTTGATGTAAAATCCAAAGAGCAACAAAAATTGTAAGAAAATGGTTTCAGAGAAGAATGAGAATGTGAGAATGAGAGCTAGAGTGTCAAGATCAAGAGAGTGAGTGAATAGAATGAATGAATGAGTGAGTGGAATGGAAGAATAGTTGAAACAATGAAGGAAAGCCATGTAAGAGAGAATTTTTTGGTGCATATACAACTAAAGAGGCATTACACTTCATGAGTGGGTGGAAGTGTAATGTCCCAATGGCTACAAAGTCTAGAATTATTCTAGGACACCAACGCATCATGCTAGTGTCCATGAAAAAAATTACTTAAAGACCAAAAATAAGGGGTTAAGGACTAAATTAAAGTTAGGTGAAGGGTTAATTGTATTATCGACTTTTTTATTAGGCTAAAGGGGAGATTATGAAATGTGAATTGCATCGAGTACAATTTTTGACATTATATTTTTCCTCCACTCTAGCGAGCATATTATTCTAACATGCATGAGCTTAAGTAGAGAAAGAGGTTAAAGAGAATATACCTAGGATGAAAAGGACATATGTATTTGATTTGGTATATGCAATAAAGAATTTGAGCTAGGAAATGAAGAGGACATAGGTCTTCTATCCTGCAAAGTTGATTGCAATCTTACCACAAACATGTTACTTGCAAACACACAAATTATGCAAAACTTAAAAAATAGATGTGATAAATCCATAAACATGACATAATCTGATTAGATAAAAGACAGTGTTGATAGGTATGGATAGCAAGGTAGAGGCCATACAAAAATAAAATAGTCCTATGGTTGGTGCAAACTATGTTACAAAAAAATCACAGGAAAGACAAGACAAGTCTAATCAGGTTTCTCCCAAGCTAGACGACGAGATCATAAGACATCAAGATATATTTTTAAGATAATTTTTTGAAAATAATAAACATATATGATAGCCCCCCTTTAGAATGATGCGTTCTACATAGAGGAGAACATGTAATTCTAAGGAGAAGAAAGGCAGAGAGATTTTTTATTTATAGATAAGATAGTATAATGTATATGAACTGTCATCACTCCCCATATAGATTGGACTAAGAAGAAGAGCACATGAAGACAAAATAAAATAGAAGTCGGGTCAACATGGAAGGGGCTTGAATTCCCCAATGCTTTGCATCATTCCCGATGTGAAAATGAAAATTTTATGACAAATAGAAGAACGATGAGACAAATAGAATAAGTTTTATGATATATTTTATCTCCTATATCCAAGTACCTACAAGGATAGCAAGGGTCCTCCAGGTGAGAGCACAAACATTAAAAAAAAGAATGCGGTAGAAACAAAAAAACACATACAAATCTAATCTAAAGATAAAGAAGAGGTATTTCTCTAGTCTGACACCTCTAACAAGTCATCCTTCTCCCAATCTGGGTCATCATAGGGGGAGGGAAGACAAGCCTATAGGGAGGATAGCAAGAGCAATGTTGGTTGAATCACCTATAGAAAGAACCAAAGAGGAAGCCTCCTCAAGGTCTCCATTAACAAGCTTGTGCGAGGCCAATATCATCGATCTAATAAAGATAGATGATATTGTTATGATATCATCCAACAAGTCAAAAATACACTTCACTGAAGTGAAATATTGTGACTGAACATGAGAAGGATGAGAAACTCAAGTCATTACCGACCTTGAAAACGGGGTAGTGACAAACTCTAGGGAAGGAGGCGTCATCTCCATCATGAGAACAATACCAGCCAAAGTGGAACAAGATGCAAAAGACAAAGAAGACCTCTCATGACCATCATTTTAAATGAGGTCGTTCTCCAATTTACACTTAAGTGAAGGATGGGGGTCCTCACAATAGAAGAAAAAGATGGAGAAGGAGAAAGAGCCATGGTAGACACAAGCTTTGTACAAGGCATGCCAATAGGATCAAAGAAAGGAGAAAGATTTGGTAAAGAGATGATCAAGGGAGGCTCCACAAAAGGAGCGATGAACACTTGCACCGCTTAGGGTAAAGTTCATTGGGATTTGTCAAGGAAGTTGAAAGAAAAATAGAAGTGACAGGAATAAAATAAGGAATGGAAATGGAAATAGAAATAGAAGCAAAAACATAATTAGAAGGGGAGATTGAAGCAAAATCGAAAAGAGCAGGTGCATCCTTGATCTTCTACAAAGCTTCTCACTCTTGAGCCAAAGCACATTGATGACACTTACACTCGTGTGCAAGTTGATTGCAATATATATGGGCACCAAGAGGTGTAGCTTGAGAAGACATCAAGGGATCCTGTTTCACCAAAGGAATAGCCTCCACAACCACACTGGCTAAAGAGTAGGCTCCTAAGGAAGGACAAGAGGCTCGTAGAGATAGAGATGGGGTCTCAACCATGGTCCCCTTTCCCTTGTCTACTTTAGAGGTAGGTAGATGAATGGGAGGAGGCTTTAGGGGCTAAGATGCAAGAAAAACTCCATGTGAATGTTTCCCCTTACCATACAAGGTGGGTTGGGGAATAGTGGGTAAAATTGGGAGTTAGAAAACTTGAGATTTAGAATTCCACAACATGGGTGGATTTCCCTTTATTTTTCTAGAGGAATAGTATGAGGAATAGAGGAGACAGCTAAGATTGTGGAGCTACAAAAGAAGAGGAAGAAGAGGGAGGAGAATTTTTATGGATGAGAGCTTCCGTGTCCTTAGCCTTTGAAGGTATAGAGGATGAGGCATGTTGTTGTGCATGCATAGAGGTCTTCATAGAGATAGCATGGGAAGAAGGAAAGAAGAAAACATTAGAGACTGAACCTCTAATCTTATACCTAAAGTGGGCCTTATAGAGCAAGTCCGCTTGAGGCGATAAGGGTTTGACTAGAGCAGTTCAAAAATGGTCCAAGGAAAAGCCCCCATGTGACATAAGTGGTTTATATCCAGCGTCTTGATTATTATACACCATGCCATCATGAGAAAACTTCAAACACTTGTGTATGACTAAGGCAACTACATTCATGGAGACTAGCCATAAAATGCATAGTCTAACCCTTAATAGGTTGGATTATGGTATCACAAAAAATGGGACTTCAAGAGATTTAGGTCTGACAAGGACTGATAAAGAGAGAGCCAATAGGTGGGACAAAAAGACCATCATGAGTATGGAGCATGGTCTATGACATTATATTTCTCCTTGTGTAGATTGTTTTTAAAGCGGGTTTCCTTTTCTATGACATTGACCCAACTAGTAGAGTCAACCATAATGCTAGTCACAATGTTATCATTAACTCGAGCTAGTATGTATATCGGAGAAGGTTCCTTGTTCATAGGAAAGTCATGTGGTGTGAATATTATGTCAGGTGTCTTCTCTACATGACTTGAAGGAGGAATATAAGTGAACGAAACCATGTTCACATAAATTCAAATGGGTTGGGATCAGAAGATGAAGAAGCACACATTATCAGATTAGTAGAATGGGAAGGGAAATGATTTAAGTATATTTGTAGTTGGTTGTTAAGCTTGGCTATATATTTATTAGAATTTTAGTTCTTACCATCAAGTCGGATGGTATCATTTTTTATGTCATCTTGGATTACATGTCTAAGATGCATGCATCACTTAGTATCATGATCAAAGACTCAATGGTATTGAATTTTTTTTGTGTACATTATACTAATTAGGATAGGGTTTGAACAATGGTCTTATTTCTGGGAGGTAAATTAAACCATCTTTTAACAATTTTTGTAGAACACTTGTGTAGGAATCAAATAATTTAGTGAATATTATATTACATCCTACAAATTTATTTTCAATAGGAACAATTACCACATTCACTACTTTATTCTTTTTTTATTCCCCAAAAATAGACATGGCTAACCGATTATCCAAATAGGAGGACAAGGAGGAATCCCCATACTACATCACCATCTATTGATATTCACATATAGTGCAACACACAGATGATCAAATGAAGGATACTTCATCAGGAGGAATTCATCTCTCAACATTGGCAATAGGTTTTTGACAAACACATGTTGACCATCGAAGTTTGGTAGGGAATAGGAGATTTGGGAGAATAGTGATTGATACTAAAAGAAATCAATTACTTTGTCATGATTTCCTTTCTTGTACCCAATGAGATTAGTGAAGGTGATATTTAGCTCAATGTTTTCCTAAAACTATTGTAAGAACTGATTTATTGCTTTCAATCAAAAGAAAAGATGGAATTATCAAGAAGTGAGAAAAATCATTCCAATGCAACATCCTTGAGGGACTTTGGGAATAGCTTTGCTAAAAAAGTATCATGATAAAAGAAGTCAATATACATGGTAGTAAAGGACGAGACATGTGTTTGTGGGTTACGTCGACCATTGTACTTGTCACAATTAAGAATTTGTATCCCTTGAGGGATGGGAGTATTTATAATAGTGAGGGCTAGAGGGATACAATGATAATACAGTTGAAGCATGGATTGAGAAGTGAAACTAGTCAACTTGGCCAACTGTGATTGCATCCACCCCAAGTGTTATAGAAAATTATTAAGGATGGGATCGGATGATAGAGGATGACTAGTAGAGGTTCCATAGGTTTGGGTTTTAGATCTAGGGATTGTGAATCCCAAAGGGACTCAATTCACTTTAATTCCAAAACTATCTAGGGGCACTGTGTTGGTAATATCTGTAGAAAAATAAAGGGAACTACAGGAACCACGTCTACCATATACACAAACACTCCTAGCATTAGAACATACAACTGGTGAATAGTGATTTTTGATTGAACATCTTGTGGATTACCCAAAACAGAAGTGTATGAGGTGATGTGGGTGTTTGGACTATATTGGAAATCCCTCAAAGAAACTTCGAACCTTTGTTATCTGAAATAAGAAGATTTCTTAGACCATGTTAAGAAGAAGAGCAACTTGAGTGTATGAGTTTTATTTTCTCATAACTTCTTCAAACTCTTTAAGTCTCTCTTCCAAAGATTGGATCTACTCAACATGAACCCTAAGAGCAGATTCACAAGCTAGGGTTGAGGAAAATTTAGAAGCAGTGGTTGGTGGAGACTTCGCTTGAACTTAAATTGATGGATGAGCAGAAACAAAAGGAGGGGAAAATTGGCCGAGTCTTGTAGAGAATTCCTTAAAATAAGTACCTTGGCGAGGAGGATTGAACTGTCTTCTAAAACCCATATCTATATTTTGATAACTTCTCCTAACTATGTGTCTAGAGGTATACTAGGCTGTGAAACTCATAAAAAGTGTCACAAAACTCTATCCAAAATATGTCTCAACAAGAGAGAAGAAAATTTTCAACAAAAATATAAAGGTTAAGAATAGGTTCACATCAGGTTCACCAAAATGTAGTAAAGAAAAAGTGACACCCCTTGCCTGCTCTAAGGGTGAGTGTTCCTCAACTACCTCAAGGGAAAAGCTCAGGCGATAAACGTGGAAGGACAAGAATTTTTGGTTATATTTTGTGTTCTATGAAAGATTAAGAGATGAGGATTTTAGAGAACAAAAGAGAAGACTTCAGAGGTCTCATCAGCAAGTTTACTGGCTCTCAACCAAGGATGACAACATAGTGCACAAACATCCCCGTGGCACACTATAGTCTTGTACAGACCAAAAATAGAACTTTTTGATAGAAATGACAATGAGTCTACTAACTGTTGGGAGACTAAAAATCTGGAAGTTATAGTAATTTAACCGGATAATGAAAATAACATAAAAGGAACTAACATGCATAGATTAAACAAAATGAAATGAAATGACGAGATGAAGAAAAGGAGAAAGAACTCACAAGAGGTCCAATGTTGTGAAGCCTCACACAATGCACCAAATCAACAACCTACACACATGGAAATGGGGGAAAATGTTGGGTCTGTTTAGGGGTTTTCCTTAGTAAAAACCCCGTATAGGTGTTCCCACCTCCACGGATAACAAAATAGATAGATAGAAGAGAAATTAGACAAGAAAGTAAAGACGAGACAATAAATGAGTTAAAACAAAGATATGTTATCAAAATAAAGATGATACTATAATGGAAGAGAGTGTAGTTACCCTCCCTTAAGAAAGCTAGAGATACTAAAGGAGAAAGTGCAACACCCAAAGCAAGCCAAGGAGATCATAATGATGATGTAGAAGCCAAAGATCAATAAAGCTTGCAATAAAATGGTGTAGGAGAAGAATGAGAGCTAGAGTGTCAAGATCGAAAGAGTGATTGCATAGAATGAATAAGTGAGTAGAATGGAAGAATAGTTAAATAATGAAGGAAAGGCATGCAAGAGGGAATTTTTGGTGCATCTACAACCATAGAGGCATTACACCTCTCGGGAAGGTGGAAGTGTAACGTCCCAATGGCCACACAGTCAAGAATCTTTTCAGGTCATTTACACATCGTGTAGACATCTACACATGCTCTAGCATCCACGAAAAAAATTCACTTAAAGATCAAAAACAAAGGGGTTAGGGGCTAGATTAAAGTTAGGTTAAGGTAGAATTGTATTAATGAATTTTATTAGGCTAAAGGGGAGACTATAGAATGTAAAATTGCATCGGGTGCAATTTTCAACATTATAAATTTTTTATGAGGTAGATTAATAAATATCATATATATAAATTATTCATGCTACATTACTTTGATAAATTAAATGAGAAGACAAGAATATCCATATCCTTACCTTTGTATAACTTTTCTAATGACCTTAAGACTACTATGAAATCTATAAGATTGTATCACCAAAAAGGGTAAATAATTCTCTTACCCACAAGATTTTAGGTTGTTTAACCAACAATTAGTTGTAAGATTGGTGCAATGAAATGGTGAAGGATATTGTAATAACCTTTTTAGGATATAGTGTGGCTTCTCAATTAAATAAATCATTTATTTATCTTTGTGAAAGTTATGAATATTATGTATAGAAGGAATGGATTAATGTAGGATAATATCTTAAATAATGACTAAGAAAGTATGACACACATGATTAAGAAAAACATGTTGAGTTGTATCCATATTTACAGGCTAAAATATTTAGTTTGAATATAATAAAATATTATATAATAAAAAAAATGATCTTAACTTATATGCATATATATACATATCAAAGACATTAAAAAATAAGAGGCCAATAAAAAATATAGATTACATAATGCATAAGGCATCTATAAATAAGCATATAGAGACAATGCCATTTTAGAAGAAGATTCAAATCAACATATAGAATCTATAATGTAATAACCCTATAAGGTTGACTATTAATCTGTTGATATTCATTTACTCTACATACTCCCCCTCTAGAAGGGGGTTCTTAAAGTCCATTATACAAATGAAGCTTGTGGAATATACCTATAATGTCAAAAATATACACCCTTGCAATTTTATGCTCACTTTGGTGTCCACATTTTAGTGCACTTTTCAGCTCATTTAAACATTTGTATTAAAAATTTCCTCTCATGGTGCAAAGGCCTTGTTTCTCATGTTCTCTTTTTGTCAAGTGAATGCCACCTTTATGTTATCCTTGTAATTTTTTAGTGTCTCATAATTTTAGATCTCAAACTATCTAGATAGTAGTGCATGGACATCCTTGTGACACATTAATGTTCTATGATAGTTTCTCATTTTATAGTTATTTCTTATCCTTTTACCACTTGTCACTTTCCCAATTTAGTGGTACTGGCTCAAGATGAAGCCAAATAACTCATCAAATTATTCCTCTTATATCCTCTCTTTTTTGAATATAATCTTTTCACTTTTAAACTCTCTCTCATATTAACTCTCTCTTGCACTCTTAAGCTTTGGTTTCTCTTTGTGAACATGCCAAAATTCTTCCTACAACACTCTTGTCTCATTGGCTTCCTTAAGACTTCATAGGTGATATTTTTCTTTTATTTCTATTGTTATTGTGTTATTTATTTTTCATTATTGTAAGAATTTCTTCTTATTGTGCCCCTAAGAACCATGGGATAATCACATACTTATTATATATTTCTTATTCTAGATTACACTATTTACACAATCACTACTTTGAGCATTCCTAGACATACTTGGGATAGAAGCACTCACACACTATTTTTAGTCTCTCTATCTTGGCTATATGTGGAGGTAGAAATACCAAGACATGAACTTGATTGGTAAATCCCCAATAATCCCAAATAAATTATCTTCTTTTGCTTCTAGGTATATTGATAGAACTCAACTACATAGAGGTTTGCAAGTTATTTCTTATTTTTCAATGCATTTATTCTCAATTAAAATCATGTAAATATTTTTATTTGAAATATTTCTTCACTTTCATTATCTAAATTATAAGTACTAGTACATTCTTATTTCTATTTTTGCAAACTAGGTGAACTATTAGACAATATTTGGACAACTTTTTGAATTTTTATGGTATTTTGGCCAAATAGATTATAGTGCTCTACATGTATGTTTGGGGTGCTCGCAAGAAGTTGAATCCACTTTTTGGCCATTTAGTGGAAGTGTTTTCCCTGATTTTCAGAATTTGACATATTTGACCTTAAAATTTGAAGCACTTAAAAATGAAATCTTGAAAAAAGTCAGTAATCATAAAATGTAGTACTTGGGGTCTAGTTTCCAAATATGTAATCTATCTCAATACCCAGATGATACAAATTGATTTTCAATGGACGTTTCTAAAAACCATTGTTTAATTTTAATTTACCATACCATGCATGTGTACGTCATCCATATTCTGACCTAAATAATCATGTTTTTCTAAATCCTTTTGGGAAAATATTTGTAACTCACTCAAGCACACTTTCCATATTTTTTTGTAATTTTTTTATTAAATATTTGTTTTGTTAATTTTTTACTAACCATATTTGGTGTTTTGAAAAATTAGTGTGTACGTCAAGCATAAGACAACCTAAACTTATCATTTTTTTTAATTGAAAAGAATTGTTTGAAGTACGCTTTTGTGCAATCCGTTCGTAAAAAAATTATGTTAATAAAAAGTATTTAAAATACTTTAAAACCTCGATAATTCAAGTTTGTGGACCTATTTCATTAGAAATTAAATGAAAAATAAAAAAATTAATCCAATTATAAAAATATTTTACATATTTGGAATCTACATTGTCTCATCTATAATGGGTTTTAATTTCATCAAAAAATTCTACAAAAAATGTCTTCAAACGTATGTCCAAAGTCACTATTTTCTTGTGACATTGCTAGGACTTTCAACTTGCAGGTCAAACCAGGTCCAGGGCCTAGGTTTGGATCCCCAAACCTTTTCTCAAACCAAAAAACAAAGCACAAACCCTACCAAAAATTCATATTTTTGAAAACGGGGTCTTGTTTCATAAACAAATATTTTTTCTATGTTTTTACAAAATGGGATCATGTTTTGCAAAATAGGATCCCATTTTGAAAATTGCCAAAAATGGAAAATTTCCATTTTTGGAAATTTTCAAAGCAGTCATATTTTGAAAAGTTTTCAAAATGGGAATTTTTCAAAGCAGACCCGTTTTGAAAAGTTTTCAAAATGGAAAATTTTCAAATAGAAAATTTTCAAAAACAAAAGTTTCAAAATGGGATCCCATTTTAAAATTTCAAAATTGGAAACATTCCATTTTTGCAAAGTTTTCAAAACGAGATCCCGTTTTAAAATTTCAAAATGGAATCCCGTTTTTTTAAAACAAGATCCTTTTTTTCAATTTTAGGCTCGGGATCCCGAACCTAAATGAGATCCCATTTATTAAAAAGCAGGATCCCATTTTTTGCAAGCCGATTTCATTTTTTTGCCTAAGGCAAAAAATTCCATGTTTCATGGACTCATCTTCTTGCTCTTACCCTTTGCATGACATTTTAGCATCCTAGGTATTGACCTCCTCCATTTGGTGCTAGGTTCCTTTCTTCATCCTCTTTTCTACTTTATTTTAATCTATTGTGAACTTTCTTTCAAATTTCAATAAATATTACTTTATTAATTTCTTCTATGTTCTAATTACAAATATTTCATTTAAAGTATTCTAGAATTCTAGAATTCTTTATTTTTGAAAGAACCCTAGCTCAATCCTAATTTAAAGTAGGGAAAAATTGTTTAGCCAAACATCTTAGCTAAATACTTTGCATTTTGGTGAACCTAATGCTCTTACACAAACACATTTTTAAACAACACTTTTATTTAAAAAGGAAAAACTTCTCTTGTTTTATTATTTAATGGATTGTGTACATATTATTTTTATCTCACTTTCTAGCTTCACTAAAAAACTTCAAGATGTACTTCCATCCCATGCATGAAATGGTGGCTCAACTCTTTGTATGACACTATTATTTTGATAAAATTCCTCCTACTTCCAAGGATATCTTAGTGCAAGAGGATGGAATCATAGATCACTTTATTAACATTAATTTACCCTTTCTCCATTTCAATTCTCTCCCTTCCAATGATAATGAATTGTTGGATGAAGATTCTTACCTCACATCATATCCTTAATAGATAATGTTGGGTATATAATTATATTGCTTCTCCTATGTCACATATTCCTCAAGAAGATAATCATGTAGTCAATTCAATCATTCTTAATATCCCACCCATAAATGAGAAGTTGTATAAGTCCATTAATGGGTAAGTGCACCAATCTTTGACACAATTTTGGCTCTTAAGATGTCACTATTTTTTTTTTTTATGAAATCAGCAAAATTTGATTTGCACGAGAAAATGAAGATAGTTACGCTCAAAATTTCAAGATGTGGCAAGAACAAAAGTTGAAGTGCTCTGAGTCTAGTTACTAAGCTGCTATTTTTTTTTGAAATTAATGAAGATTAAGGGTCTCAAAAAGAGGTGGGGGGGGAAATAGGTCCTATTTTTATAAAAAAAAATAGCATAGCACCTGAGGGCTCCCCCCTTTTTGATTAAGTTTTTTTTAGAATTTCAAAAATCCCAATGGTGAGAAATTAGCCAACACCATGTAGTTTATCCTCCTTCTTTCAGATAATTTTTTTTAATGAATATATAATATTTTATGAATTTTCAAAGTGGACACATCCTGAAAAGTTGAAATTTGAGCGTGCTCCCCCCCAATTTTTTGGCAAACTAATCAAAAATTGATTTTTTTTTCATCATGTGTAGAATGGAGTGTAGTTTCAAAAAATGTAATTTGTTTCACGTTCTGATGAACGTGTAAAAATCTATCCTAAACCTAGCACATGTTGGTTTTTGACCAAAAACAAAGCCATTTGCAATAGAAGCCATGGATCAAAACCTTAACTAAATCAAAATGAAAAAGTAATTATATATTTAGATAGCTAAGAGAGAGGTTTACGCTATCACGGTTTTTTTATAAACTTGCATTGAAAGACATGCAAATGAGATGGGGAGCATGAATGAAAATATGACAAAATTTGGTAAATCTTGTTAATTAACACATCCAAAGCAGGCCATTTCGCAAGCGCCAAATGACCTGCTTTGCACAGAACTAGAATTTCCCCTCTTTGGTGAACAACTTTGATAATGCTTAGAGTGCACAATTTATGATCATAGATGGATAATCGAGGTTTTACCTTTCATACCTTCTCTAACTCGTTATCGTAACTCGATAACTCTCTATCCTTCTGAAGTCTCTATCTCTCAGGTCCCATTCCCTCCCACGCGACCTAGACTAATCTCTCAGTCCAATCCCCTCTCTCAGGTCTCTTTCACTCCCGCATGGGTACCTAAATAAATCTATCTCACTCCAACCCCCTTTCTCACTCTCCCTCTCTCTCTCTCTCCCTCTTTGGTCTTTTTATCTCTCACTCCATCTCCCTCTCTTAGGTTGTTATTTTTCCTCTTCGTCTCTCTCTCTCTCTTAAGTCTCTCCCTCCTACCCCCTCTCCCTCTCTTAGGTCTGTCACTCACTCACTCCCTCTATCGCTCTCCCATTCCCTCTCTATCTCACTCACTCTATCTCTCTCCCTCTCTCTCTCTCTCACTCTCTCTCGGGTATCTCCATCCCCCCTCTCTCTCTCACACACACACTCCATCTCTCTCTCCCACTCCCTCTCTCTCACTCTCTCCCACTTTGTCTCTCTCACTCTCTCTCAGGTCTCTCCCTCCCACCCCCTCTCCCTCTCTCTCAAGTATCTTCATCCTACCCCCTCTCCCTCTCCCTCTTTGTCTTGAGTCTCCCCCTCCTACCCCCTCTCCCTCTCACAGTCACTCCCTTTATCTCTCTTCCACTCCCTCCCTATCTCACTCCTATCTGTTTCCATCTACCTCTCCATCTCTCTCGAGTATCTCCCTCCCACCACCTCTCCCTCTCTCTCTCAAGTTCCTCTCTCTTTCATGCCCTCTATCTCTCTCCCACTCTCTCTCCCTCTCTCTCTCTCAAGTCTCTCCCTCCCGCCCACTCTCCCTCCCTCTTTGTCTCTCAAGTCTCTCCCTTCTACCCCCTCTCCCTCTTTCAAGCCTCTCTTTGTCTCGCTCACTCACTCCTTCTATCTCTCTC